>JBBGZY010002750.1:0-335000 GCA_037952925.1 Lithobates clamitans | reverse complement strand
ATTGTCAGACTTGCTCTGAGCAGTATGCACCAAGACTCTAAACCACGTCTTACAGCAGGAGGCTCAGAAATGCTTCTTTTTCAGTTTAGCTTGGATTTAGAATTCTCATCCGAAACACATCCCATCCAAAACCCCGAGATACGTCTCCTTCCACCCGGGCACTCAGTACGTCAGTCACGTGCTCTCAGAACACGCACGCTGCCAGGTTTAGCACACGGGATCCGGATGAACAAGTTTTCCAACAATAAGCTCTTTAGAAATGTTTCATCTTCTTACAGGAGAGCGAGCGTTTGTATGTCATCAGATTGTCCTCGAAAAAACTGCAATCACTTCACTAGGAGAATCCCAATTCACAGAGACCCAGAAAAAGAGCTCCACTTCCAGAGTTACCAAAAACTTCAAATAATCCCCGTCCGTCCTTTATTCATGTCTTACTTCAACAACCAACAAGTGCCTTCAATACCTCTGCCCAACCCAGAACAACCTACCTGTAGTTAACCTACAGAAGTAATAATGAAAGATAAAGATGATTACTAAATGACAGCACCCCCCCCTTCCTAAATGACAGCACCTTGCCCTGATCCTAAATGACAGCACTTTGTCCTATTCTTAAATGACAGCACCTTACCCCCTTCCTAAATAACAGTACCTTGCCCCCTTCCCAAATGACAGCACCTTGCCCCCTTCCTAAATGACAGCACCTTGCCCCCTTCCTAAATGACAGCACCTTGCCCCCTTCTTAAATGACAGCACCTTGCCCCCTTCCTAAATGACAGCACCTTGCCCCCTTCCTAAATGACAGCACCTTACCCTCTTCCTAAATGACCGCACCTTGCCCCCTTCCTAAATTACAGCACCTTGCCCTCTTTCTAAATGACAGCACCTTGCCCCCTTCCTAAATGACAGCACCTTGCCCCCTTCCTAAATGGCAGTACCCCCCCTCCCCCCCGTTCCTAAATAACAGCACCTTACTCTACTCCTAAATGCATCTTGCCCCATTTCTAAATGACAATCATAGTGCAGACAACAATAAAAACCTAACAGGGGTACTAATCCCTCTACTATCCTTCCAATACTACAAAAAAAAAGAAGGTTTAGCCTTTAGTTATGCAACACTGCAGAGCCGACATCCCTCAAGGTCTCAATGGGGGGGGGGGGGGCCGGGGGGTGTCGGGGATGTCGTAGTCGCATGCAAGCAAAATTTACCTTTGTTATGTTTTGAAAATCATTGTGTCTTCAGATTAAAATGGAAATGTAATATTTTATACAATAAAATTACATTGTAATTATTTATGTTTAATAAAAATGTACAGCTAATCCCGAGTTTCTGTTGAAGATTTTATTTCAAGAACATGGAAGGCCTTTGAGAAACGCGATAGAAATCAACAATGGAACACTCCCGGGGGGGTGGCGGGGGGAGGGGGGGGGCGTCGCGGGGGGGGTGTCTTGGGGTTTACATCAGGTAGGTTCAGCAGGTTCATTTTTCTGTTGAAACAATATAGTGATGGCTTAAAGAGTAACTCCACCTATGTTGAACAAACCCCCCCCCCCTCCGGTGATCTCTTTACATTGCAGGGATTGTAACAAACTTTGTAGCAGATCCTGACCTTTTGTTATTCTGAAGAAAAATCTGTTTCTTTCTCTGTGTCCATTTGCAAAGTGAATGTGAATGGGAGTGACTTTATAGTTATCAATCAGCTGCTGCACCTGCAGGGCTCTAATGAGGGAAGTGGCAGGGTCTGCATCCCTTTAGACGTGATTTCGCTTTGGGAGTATCTCACCAAAAATGGCATTCGTGTTGCAGGGGATGCCCAAAATTAGTGAGCCAATCACACAAGAAGGAAATGACATTTCTGGGGGGGCGGGGTTCTGTATACCACCTGTGTACAGAGCGCCTCCAGGTGGCCATATTGCAGTTTTACAGAAAATGACAGCAGCTGCAGATTGGAAAGGAAAGGGACTTTATAACAACATTAAAGTACAATATGACTTGTGTAGCAATTGTTTAATCTATATATATATATATATGTATCTATCTAGCTTTAACCAGGGCTTTTTTTCTCAGAGAATAGGTGCAGGACCTCCCCCTTTTCCAAGTCACCCCTTGTCTCCGCCCCCTACCCACCCCCGAGCACCGTTCCTTAGTTCCACTCCATACCCACCTCCCAAGATCATCCCTTTTAGAGAATACAGTAACATTTGTGGTACTAAATAATTTTAATAGAACTTGTTAATTACAAGAAAAGCAGTTAAATAGATCCCCCGCAGCCAACAACAGTAGATTCCCCCCAGCAACAATGGACTACTCACAACAAAATACCCCCTCCCCAGCAACAATAGACCCCACCAGCAGCAACAACAGATCTCCACTCAGGCAGCATGGATGGACCCCCAGCAACAATGGACCGCCTACAAGAAAATATCACCCCCTTCCTCAGCAACAATAGACCCCCCCAGCAGCAACAACAGGTCTCCACCCAGCCAGCATGGATAGACCACCAGCAACAATGGGCAACTCACAATGAAATACCCCCTCCCCAGCAACAATAGAACCCCTGCAGAAATAACAGATCTCCACCCAGGCAGCATGGATGGACCTCCCCCAGCAACAATGGTCCGCCTACAAAAAAAAAATCACCCCCTTCCTCAGCAACAATAGACCCCCCCCCCCCCAGGAGCAACAACAGATCTCCACCCAGTCATCATGGATAGACCCCCAGCAACAATGGACCGCCTACAAGAAAATATCACCCCCTCCCTCAGCAACAACAGAAACCCCTCTAGCAGCAACAACAGATCTTCCAGCAGCCAGCAACAATAGACTCATCCCTCAACAGTAGATCCCTCCCAGCAACAACTGACCCCACCAGAAACATAAGACCCATCCCCAGCAACAACAGACCCTCCCCAGCAAAAATAAATCCCCTCCAGTGACAATAGATCCCCCCAAGCAGCCAGCATCAACAGACCCTGCAGCACACTCCAGCACCCCCTGCTACATACATTCAGACCTAGAGGTGCCGGAACTGCGTTCCCGCTAAAAAAAAAAAGCCCTGGCTTTAACTAAAGGTGGTGTTAGGGATAAACAGCCACACGCGGAGGTACCTGGAAAACGTGTGCCGCGATCGAGGGGTAATGATTTTTAATAAAAAGTTACACAAATAAAGAAACCGGCCTCCAGAAATCAATAAGATATTGGAATTTTGTTCTTGGATCAATCAGCAAACGATTTACAATTGGCTGCTTTAGGTTTCTATGTATTTTCAGTAGTACTCGCACGGTTTTATTGAGTGACACCCAATCACCAATAATGACCTGATAGACACCATGGGAGTCAGAGCACATCCCCATAACAAGTCATTACTGTGATGTACCTATAATCTAGGTAAGGTGTCGGTTCCATCATCGATGGTCTAATGCAGGGCCACCAACAAACAGGTCATGTTCTTCTCTAGATCCCTTTATGGCTTCAAAGGTCAGATCACCAGGTGTCGGTTCCATCATCGATGGTCCAATGCAGGGCCATCAACAGGTCATGCTCTTCTCCAGATCTCTTCATGAGTTCAAAGGTCAGATCATCAGGTGTCGGTTCCATCATCGATAGTCCAATGCAGGGCCATCAACAGGTCATGTTTTTCTCCAGATCTCCACATGGCTTCAAAGGTCAGATCACCAGGTGTCAGTTCCATCATCGATGGTCTAATGCAGCATCACCAACAGGTCATGTTCTTCTCCAGATCGCTTCATGGGTTCAAAGGTCAGATCATCAGGTGTCGGTTCCATCATCGATGGTCCAATGCAGGGCCATCAACAGGTCATGTTCTTCTCCAGATCTCCTCATGGCTTCAAAGGTCAGATCACGAGGTGTCAGTTCCATCATCGATGGTCTAATGCAGGGCCACCAACAGGTCATGTTCTTCTCCAGATATCTTCATGGCTTCAAAGGTCAGATCACCAGGTGTCGGTTCCATCATCGATGGTCTAATGCAGGGCCATCAACAGGTCATGTACTTCTCCAGATCTCTTCATGGCTTCAAAGGTCAGATCACCAGGTGTCAGTTCCATCATCGATGGTCTAATGCAGGGTCACCAACAGGTCATGTTCTTCTCCAGATCTCTTCATGGCTTCAAAGGTCAGATCACCAGGTGTCGGTTCCATCATCGATGGTCTAATGCAGGGTCACCAACAGGTCATGTTCTTCTCCAGATCTCCTCATGGCTTCAAAGGTCAGATCACCAGGTGTCAGTTCCATCATCGATGGTCTAATGCAGGGCCACCAACAGGTCATGTTCTTCTCCAGATCTCTTCATGGCTTCAAAGGTCAGATCACCAGGTGTCAGTTCCATCATCGATGGTCTAATGCAGGGTCACCAACAGGTCATGTTCTTCTCCAGATCTCTTCATGGCTTCAAATGTCAGATCACCAGGTGTCGGTTCCATCATCGATGGTCTAATGCAGGGCCATCAACAGGTCATGTACTTCTCCAGATCTCTTCATGGGTTCAACGGTCAGATCACCAGAATGCTCCTTGTAGGACACAGAAATATGTGTGTGATTTTTTATATTACACTACTCTCTCAATGTCCTGCAATCAATGGTAAACATGCCAACTGCCACCACCATGCCAATGCACCATGCTATCATTTAAAAGCCATTATCCCATTATCTGGGACATCGCTACCAAATAGCCCCACCATGCACTATTGTATATATCTGGGGTGGGTATTGAGGAGCACCTAGTACAAAAGTTCATATCACTCAGAGTTCTTTTTGATATGTTTATGGATTAAAAGCATCAAATGAACCAACACATTTCGGGAGAAGGCCTCCCTCTTCTTCAGGGACATATTCCAGGACATATTTCAGGGCTGCTGCTAACAGACTCTTCCTGTGCCATGTTAAAATAAGTTTTATTCACATCTGCAGTTTTGTCCGATATACTTTACATCATTCTCCACCTTTAAGCCCTGATAAAGAGGGCACTGAGGCTCCCAACTCGCCTTGGCTCCATCCTTTATCCTAATACATATTGGAATAACTATATGGCTAGTCAATAAAGCAAGGTCCATAAAGACATGGATGAGTGAGTTTGGGGTGGAGGAACTTAACTGGCCTGCAAAGAGTCCTGACCTCAACCCGACAGAACACCTTTGGGACAAATTAGAGCAGAGACTGTGAGCCAGGCCTTCTCGTCCAACATCAGTGCCTGACCTCACAAATGCTCTTCTGGAAGAATGGTCAAACATTCCCCATAGACACCCTCCTAAACCTTGTGGATGGCCTTCCCAGAAGAGTTGAAGCTGTTATAGCTGCAAAGGGCGGAGCCAACTCAATATTGAACCCTACGGACTAATACTGGGATGCCATTAAAGTTCATGTGCGTGTAAAGGCAGGCGTCCTAATACTTTAGACAATATAGTGTTCCTTTTTATTGTCTGTAAAAAATGAATTCCAGGCAGAAGCAATATGTCATTATCGAGTTCTTGATGAAGGATCGGTGTAGGTTGTCCGACATCCACAGAAGGCTACAGAATGTTTACGGAGATGACACCATTGTCTAGAACAGCGGTTCTCAACCTGGGGGTCGCGACCCCCTGGGGGGTCGATTGCCCATTCTCCAGGGGGTCGCGAATGCTGGCCGAGATGCTGGCCGAGACGGACCCGAAGTTACTGCCTGAGTCCGTCCGTCTCGGCCAGCGAGATGTCACTTCCTGGAGAGGAGGGACTGCCGGAAGTGACGTTCCGTCGCCGCCATCTTGGTACTCTCGTCCGCAGTAAGGCTTAGACTTAGAAGTCGGCAAGCGGACATCTTTGTACACCCACCGAAATCTGCTTGCTGCGGACGAGTGTACCAAGAGGGAGGCAACGAAACACGACATGCTGAAGAAGAAGAACACCTGTGACTTCTGGTAAGTCAGACACACAGGAAAAGCTGACAAGACAACATTTTTTAAATTATGGTCCTATATATATATATATATATATATATATATATATATATATATATATATATATATATATATATATATATATATATATATATATATATATATATATATATATATAAACGTCCCAGTTGGTTCCTCAAAAGTAGTTATTCCGTGCCAGTGCTAGATACATGTTTGGAAGCTATACACTTTGTGTATCTAGCACTGGCACGGAATAACCACTTTTGAGGAATCAACCGCAACATTTATATATAAATCAGTGGTGGGGGCGCAAGCAAACTGAAACAATCAGAAAAAAACCCCCATTAAAACGCTGCAACTGTGCCATCAAATGTCGCCACTGTGCCAGCAAACACTACCACTGTGCCATCAAACGCAGGAACTGTGCCCTTTAATTGTTGCCACTGTACCAAACGCAGCCACTGTGCCCATTAATTGTCGCCACTGTACCAGCAAACGTCGCCACTGTGCCATCAAACGCAGCCACTGTGCCATCAGACGCAGCCACTGTGCCCTTTAATTGTTGCCACTGTACCAAACGCAGCCACTGTGCCCATCAATTGTCGCCATTGTGCTAGCAAACGTCGCCACTGTGCAGCCACTGTGCCCATCAATTGTCGCCACTGTGCCATCAAATGCAGCCACTGTGCCCATCAATTGTCGCCACTGTGCCAGCAAACGCTGCCACTGTGCCATCAAACGCAGGAACTGCGCCCTTTAATTGTTGCCACTGTGCCAAACGCAGCCACTGTGCCCATTAATTGTCGCCACTGTGCCAGCAAACGTCGCCACTGTGCCATCAAACGTCGCCACTGTGCCATCAAACGTCGCCACTGTGCCATCAAACGCAGCCACTGTGCCCTTTAATTGTTGCCACTGTGCCAAGGGCAGCCACTGTGCCCATCAATTGTCGCCACTGTGCCAGCAAACGTTGCCACTGTGCCATCAAACGCAGCCACTGTGCCATCAAACGCAGGAACTGCGCCCTTTAATTGTTGCCACTGTGCCAAACGCAGCCACTGTGCCCATTAATTGTCGCCACTGTGCCAGCAAACGTCGCCACTGTGCCATCAAACGCAGCCACTGTGCCCTTTAATTGTTGCCACTGTGCCAAGGGCAGCCACTGTGCCCATCAATTGTCGCCACTGTGCCAGTAAACGTTGCCACTGTGCCAGTAAACGTTGCCACTGTGCCAGCAAACGTTGCCACTGTGCCATCAAACGCAGCCACTGTGCCATCAAATGCAGCCACTGTTCCCTTTAATTGTTGCCACTGTGCCAAACGCAGCCACTGTGCCCATAAATTGTCGCCACTGTGCCAGCAAACGTCGCCACCTGTGCCATCAAACGCAGCCACTGTGCCCTTTAATTGTTACCACTGTGCCAAACGCAGCCACTGTGCCAGCAAACGTCCCACTGTGCAGCCACTGTGCCCATCAATTGTTGCCACTGTGCCAGCAAACGCCGCCACTGTGCCAGCAAACGCGACTCAAAAGTAGTTATTCCGTGCCAGTGCTAGATACATGTTTGGAAGCTATACACTTTGTGTATCTAGCACTGGCACGGAATAACCACTTTTGAGGAATTAACCGCAACATTTATATATAAATCAGTGGTGGGGGCGCAAGCAAACTGAAACAATCAGAAAAAAAACCCCATTAAAACGCTGCAACTGTGCCATCAAATGTCGCCACTGTGCCAGCAAACACTACCACTGTGCCATCAAACGCAGGAACTGTGCCCTTTAATTGTTGCCACTGTACCAAACGCAGCCACTGTGCCCATTAATTGTCGCCACTGTACCAGCAAATGTCGCCACTGTGCCATCAAACGCAGCCACTGTGCCATCAGACGCAGCCACTGTGCCCTTTAATTGTTGCCACTGTACCAAACGCAGCCACTGTGCCCATCAATTGTCGCCATTGTGCTAGCAAACGTCGCCACTGTGCAGCCACTGTGCCCATCAATTGTCGCCACTGTGCCATCAAATGCAGCCACTGTGCCCATCAATTGTCGCCACTGTGCCAGCAAACGCTGCCACTGTGCCATCAAACGCAGGAACTGCGCCCTTTAATTGTTGCCACTGTGCCAAACGCAGCCACTGTGCCCATTAATTGTCGCCACTGTGCCAGCAAACGTCGCCACTGTGCCATCAAACGTCGCCACTGTGCCATCAAACGTCGCCACTGTGCCATCAAACGCAGCCACTGTGCCCTTTAATTGTTGCCACTGTGCCAAGGGCAGCCACTGTGCCCATCAATTGTCGCCACTGTGCCAGCAAACGTTGCCACTGTGCCATCAAACGCAGCCACTGTGCCATCAAACGCAGGAACTGCGCCCTTTAATTGTTGCCACTGTGCCAAACGCAGCCACTGTGCCCATTAATTGTCGCCACTGTGCCAGCAAACGTCGCCACTGTGCCATCAAACGCAGCCACTGTGCCCTTTAATTGTTGCCACTGTGCCAAGGGCAGCCACTGTGCCCATCAATTGTCGCCACTGTGCCAGTAAACGTTGCCACTGTGCCAGTAAACGTTGCCACTGTGCCAGCAAACGTTGCCACTGTGCCATCAAACGCAGCCACTGTGCCATCAAATGCAGCCACTGTTCCCTTTAATTGTTGCCACTGTGCCAAACGCAGCCACTGTGCCCATAAATTGTCGCCACTGTGCCAGCAAACGTCGCCACCTGTGCCATCAAACGCAGCCACTGTGCCCTTTAATTGTTACCACTGTGCCAAACGCAGCCACTGTGCCAGCAAACGTCCCACTGTGCAGCCACTGTGCCCATCAATTGTTGCCACTGTGCCAGCAAACGCCGCCACTGTGCCAGCAAACGCGACTAGCAAAAATAATTTTACTCTTAGGGGTCCCCACAACTTGGGAAATTTTATCAAGAGGTCACGGCACTAGGAAGGTTGAGAACCACTGGTCTAGAATCATCGGTGATAAAACATTGTTCTTATCAATGGTGTCATCTCCACGCTGTCACTGACTGAGGAAAGGACAGGTTTTCACTGATCATCAATACCCTGACTATCAGTGCAGCCCCATTAGTGCCAATAGGTGCAGCTTATCAGTGCCCATCAGTGTCACTTCATTAGTGCACAACAGTATGGCCTCACCAGTGCTCATCAGTGCGGCCTCACCAATACCCAACAGCACAGCCTCACCAGTGCACATCAGTGCAGCCTTATCAGTGCACATCAGTGCAGCTTTAGCAGTGCAGCCTCACCAGTGCCCATCAGTGCAGCCTCACCAGTGCCCAACAGTGTAGCCTCACCAATACCCAACAGCACAGCCTCACCAGTGCACATCAGTGCAGCCTCACCAGTGCCCATCAGTGCAGCCTCACCAGTGCCCAATAGTGTAGCCTCACCAGTGCCCATCAGTGCAGTCTCACCAGTGCACATTAGTACAGTCTCACCAGTGCACATCAGTGCAGCCTCACCAGTGCCCAACAGTGTAGCCTCACCAGTGCCCATCAGTGCAGCCTCACCAGTGCCCAACAGTGTAGCCTCACCAGTGCCCATCAGTGCAGCCTCACCAGTGCCCAACAGTGCAGCCTCACCAGTGTCCAACAGTGCAGCCTCACCAGTGCTTATCAGCGCAGCCTCACCAGTGCCCATGATTGCAGTCTCACTAGTGCACATTAGTGCAGTCTCACCAGTGCACATCAGTGCAGCCTCACCAGTGCCCAACAGTGTAGCCTCACCAGTGCCCATCAGTGCAGCCTCACCAGTGCCCAACAGTGCAGCCTCACCAGTGTCCAACAGTGCAGCCTCACCAGTGCTTATCAGCGCAGCCTCACCAGTGCCCATCAGCGCAGCCTTACCAATGCCCAACATTGCAGCCTCACCAGTGCCCATCAGTGCAGCCTCACCAGTGCCCATCAGTGCAGCCTCAACAGTGCACATCAGTGCAGCCTCACCAGTGCCCATCAGCGCAGCCTCACCAGTGCCCATCAGCGCAGCCTCACCAGTGCCCATCAGCGCAGCCTCACCAGTGCACATCAGTGCAGCCTCACCAGTGCCCATCAGCGCAGCCTCACCAGTGCCCATTAGCGCAGCCTCACCAGTGCACATCAGCGCAGCCTCACCAGTGCACATCAATGCAGCCTCACCAGTGCCTATCAGCGCAGCCTCACCAGTGCCTATCAGCGCAGCCTCACCAGTGCCCATCAATCCAGTATCACCAGAGCCCAACAAGGGAGCCTCATCAGTGCCCATCAGTAATAAAGAAAATTACTTTTTTGCTAAACAAATGAAATAAAGACTAAACATTTTGAAAAAAATACGTTTTTCTTTGTTTCTGTTATAAAATTTTGCAAAGAAGAAAAAACCCCAGTGGTGAATAAATACCACCAAAAGAAAGCTCTATCCGTCTCAAAAAAATGACAAAAATGTAATTTGGGTGCAGCGTTTTATGACCGCGCAATTGTCATTCAAAGTGCGACAGCGCTGAAAGCTGAACATTGTCCTGGGCAGGGAACATGTAAAGGTGTTCGGTACTGAAGGGGTTGAAGGTCATTTTGCAGTAGCTCCCTGGCTGCTGTAGTTTCACAATGCTGTGCCTCTACCTGGAGGTCTGCGGAATAAGAGCCAATGGGGACCATCGAAGACGGGAATGAAGGAGCACCGATGGAATCTCATCGCCCGGAGCAATTTGAACATTTTTTTCCTGCTTTGGCGTCCATAAATCAGTCCCAACCCATCCTCTCCTATGGCGATGTAATATCAGGCGGACGCAGAATAAGTCCGTATGCGGCATTCCAGATCTCCGAGCCGGCACTACCCTGATTTACAGCGCAGCGCACGACGGGACAGACGGGTCTTCACTGTGTTTGCTTTTGGCAAACCTGATTTGTGATTTATAGACGACACTTTCGGTACATAGCCTGGGGGAGAGGGAAAATATTAGGCCGCCTCTTAAAATAGTACATAAGGCTTTTCTCTCTCAGGCCGTACAGCAAGATGGGCGCAAACAGCACGCAAGAGAACCTCATAAATCTCCAACGTGAAACTCTGAACGTGAGGCGGTACGTCTACATAGGAGAGGAAGGGAAACAGAAATGCTTGGTTCACATCCATACCGGTGCAACCAAACGTGAGGGTTTCCATGCGTCTTCAGCGAAGTCTTGCGTGTTGGGGCAGCCTATTCATCTCAATGTTCTGCCCTACACAGGAGAAGCGTAGAAAAGAAGTCCCTGACTCTTTTCCAAAAATATCATTAGAACCGCATTGGTGGTTTGGCACCATGAGTTTTTGAGCACGCGCGTTTGCAGGTGCCCGAGGGTGGCATTAAAAATGAATGGCACTGCCGCATGTCTGCTGAAGGATAGCACATTTCTCTGCATGACGGGAAGGTCCAATCAATAAGCAAACCTGCCTTTTTTTAATGGCCCTCCGTGGTGGGGTGCTTAGTCATTCCCCAGAAGGTGAACAGTGAAATCATAGCGCACAAGGGTACAGAATGGGACCAACCTCCAAAAGAGGAAGGGGGCACAAGGTTCCGGACAGTGGCACTCTGGTCTGTGTAGATTGAAACCAGGTGGACCCCACTCCTTGAGGACCTGCCAAAGCTGGTCTTTCAAGTACTTGTTGAAGGCTCTCCCGAAGAAAAGGTTGGAAGGAGAAGAAAAGTTTGGGAGGAGAAAAGAGACCCAAAGGCCACAGATCCTCTGCCAAAAATTAGGGTAGGCCCCCGACCAACCTGCAAAAATTAAAAGTGCCATTAGTATTGCAGAAGGCAGGCCCTTTCAGACGGCTTACGGGTTGCCCCAAACTAGCCACAAGGTTCACCCAAGAAGTATGTGCAAAGTAGCAAAGTGACGTGTTCTAGGGCCGGTGAAACTCAGTGGGGTCCCAAACCCATAGCGTTTTTTTCGGCACCCTTGGGACACCGCCCCCCCCAGTGGCACATCACTGGGAGCCCCTTGTGCTGGACAAATGCAACAGTCATGCCTACCAAAAAAGGCATTAGCACTTCAGGAGAGCCTGTCTACAACCAGGGACAAGCATTCCAGGCCAGAATCAACCCAGGAGGAAAGAATCCCTCCAACTGTACCCACCTTATTACATCAGGAACTACTAACCAGCACCTCCAACCAGTGCCAGATTTACAAGAGGGCAAAATAGGAAATTGCCCAAGGCACCCCTGCTAGGGCGGGCCCCAGATTTAATTTATTTTAAAAAAAAGTATTTATAAAATTAGGTTAATTTAAAAAAATTACTAAAGTTTGTGGGCGTTAAGATAGGGAACAGTTAAGGCTGACTTCAGAGGCAAGGAAAGGGATGAGGGCTTCTGGCAGATGTTTTACATTTCATCTTCTCATACAGTGGAACCTTGGATTACGAGCAGAATTCATTCCAGAAGAATGCTTGTAATCCAAAGCACTCATTTATCAAAGCGAGGTTCCCCATAGGAAGTAATGGAAACTCAGATAATCCGTTCCAGTGGCACTGCTAGTTTATGCAATACGGCATGCAACCAGAGGTGGGGGGTGCCGGAGACATTCGGAAAAACTCGGAGAGCACTCTGAGCCACTTGGATGCACTCGGAGAGGCTCGGAGACACTCAGGAACGGAGTGTTTCCAAGTGTTTCTGAGCGGCTCCGAGTGTCACCGGCGCCCCCGCACCTCTGGCCAAATGCGGTACTGCCCACCCCAGAGGCTTGAGTCCTGCCTGTTTTGTGAGATAACGCTAGCAAACCGGGTCAGGATTTTAAAAAAATAAGAGCTCGTATTGCAAAACGCTCGTAAACCACGTTACTCGCAATCCAAGGTATTACTGCATTATTTTACTATTTGAGATATTTGTTTTAACATGACTGTTGCTGAATTGATTGCCTTGTTTACGAGAGACAAGTGGAGGGGCAAGGGAGAAGCTTGAAAAATGTTGGAAAGTGCCAAGCAACAGCCCCCGACCCCATCATCTGGGAAAAAAAGTTAATGACCAGCTGTAAGAGTCCAGGGCTTACTACGCATGCACCAATGGCGCCTTGCCGCAAGAGGAAATCCGTGCCAACTGAGCATGCGCCAAAGACCCCTCAGGGCGCCAATCCGCACTTGCGCAGAATACTTGGTGGAAAAGGGCAGGAAAATGCCCAGGACGTGCACAGGAAGTGACCGCAACCTAAAGGAAAAAGGCGGGAAAATCCCCAGGAGGCGCACAGGAAATGACATCAACCTGATGGAAAAAGGCAGGAAAATCCCCAGGAGGCACACAGGAAGTGACCTCAAACTTCTCTATATAAGCCCAGCCCAGACACTGCCAAATTGCTGCATTATCTTCAGTCCCCCCTTGTTCCTGTGCTAGTGTGTGATCTGTAAGCACTTGATTTTATGGCACCATGGTCACTTCACCACAACACACGTTTTTCGCACCTGCCTCTTGGGCCGGGCCTTTTGGCCAGGACCAGGGGAAATTTTTATGCCTGGCCGGAGGGCCGGCCATTGTATAGCACAATGGCCACTTTCACTCTCCCATCTCACTATCTTCCCCACTCTTTCTTTTACCCATGTTTGTCACCTTTTTGTCTTTTTTTTGGTTGTTTTGTATACACGTTTGTCACTGTGTGGCGAGTAGGGTGTGGGTCCTCGGGCCTACTCTGAAAGTCTTGGGAGGGGGTGGACATAGGCCTTTTGGCTTGGTTTGCCCTCTCCTTTGAGGGGTCTCTCTTCGGGAGAGCCCCACTGTACTTGGGTTGGTCTGCTTCGGCAGTCCTTCCAGTTGTGGGGGTCCGCCTGGTTTCGGCCGGATGGACCCTTTGTCTGAGTACCTCAGTCCCTGTCTGGAGCCTAACGCCCCGGGGGATCAGGGTAAGGTCCTTCCCTAGTGGAGGACTCTGTACACCCGTTGCACGTTTTTGTGTTTCACTCTCTATGTGTGGGCACTTTTTTTTGGCACCGGGTGGAAGTTTTTGAGGTGTGTTTTGCACGCCACTGGCTTTTCGATAGAGTGTGTGATCTGTCTGAACCTGTTGTGATCTGGAAACCTATTTGACTACACTTGGTTGCTGCTTGCCATTGACCTCGGATTTGTACCTTGACCATTCTACTTCTTTGTCCCTTTTGTACTCAGCTACCAGCTTGGAACCGACCCCGGCTTGGAGCTAAACCATTCTTCTTCGGATTAACACTTTTATGCTTTGTTGCCCAACTGGACTTGACCTCGGCTCGGATCTCGGACTAAGGCTTGCACGGTGCTCCGCACCCCTGGCACTCGGTGTCCACCAAGTCTCTGTCTCCATCTCCAGAGGCTTTAAGGACCCGAGGTGCAAGAGAGACCTCCCCACTGCTTCGGTCTCACATCAGGTACGTGGCCCTTGTGACACTGGCATTGATTTATCGCAGTGGGAAACATGAGGGAGAAGCTCACTCATGGGCTTGACCCCAATTGGGTCAAGAAGTGAATCTGACACTCCATGATCTCGAACAGTTTAAAACTTTGTTAGCAAGTTTTACCCAAAATTATGAGATTGGTCGAATTCAGGACAGGCGAAAGGATTTATCATTCATTAAAGTTCACTTTTTTTTATTGTCAATTTCTATGTTGAGGGACCCCCTAACCTGATATGCTCCTGGCCCCCCAGGGTCTAAATCCAGCACTGCCCCCAACTGGGCAGGAGGACACTGACATTCTGTTCTGAGAAATGAGCAGAACAAATACTACACTTGATCTTAGCCAAAAGGGTTGAAATGATCATATCTCTCTCCCACCGACAACAGAATCGTCTTTTATCACACAATATACGGTTTTGGTGGTTTTTTGGATTACCGGAAGGAGATACAAAGTGATGTCTACAGTCCACCAAGGAATTAAAGAATTGGAAGAGGCAGAGGAAGGCGCTTTGTTCAGAAGGAGCGACGAGCATAAGAGGTGAAGAAACGGTCTAATGAGAGCGCTGTGCCGGGACGGAGTACATACCGGGTGTTATATGGAGTCTGGTGACTCCATAATAATAATTCAGAGTGATAGAAGGCGCATTCCTCTTTCTACCATAAAATGATTCATTGATCTTGTGTAGAGCCGCCATCCATCTTCTGCTCTGGCACAGTGACACAGATGTCATTACCGGGGATATTAGCCATCACCCTCTCATTGACAGTAGTATGGGGGATGTATGGCTGGGGCCGGAGAGCGAGTCTAATGACTGGCAGGGCTGTTTATGTACCCGGGTGGTGACAATCAGAAGTATGGAGTGTACTGCACACCTCAGCAAACAGCAGAAATGAAGAATACGAGCCGGGAACCTTCACAGCCCAGTGTGGGGTCAGACTGGGAACTCCAACAAAGATGTGGGACATTTTTCTAGCCTGTCCTGGTGTAAGGATTGTCATCCAGTGTGAGAAGACCAGTACCTACATGCTTCTGACAGATGGACATATTAGCACGCATGCTATGCGGCACGTGTATAGGAGCACATGCACGCTCAGCACTGGTATTGGCTCCAAACAGCCTATTTGAACACACAGGTCAGAGGGAAGCCAATACCTACCTACAGAGCACACAGGCCACAGGGGAACCAATACCTACAGAACACACAGGCCACAGGGGAACCAGCACCTACCTACAGAACACACAGGCCACAGGGGAACCAGCACCTACCTACAGAACACACAGGCCAGAAGGGAACCAGCACCAACCTACAGAACACACAGGCCAGAAGAGAACCAGCACCTACCTACAGAACACACAGGCCAGAAGAGAACCAGCACCTACCTACAGAACACACAGGCCAGACGAGAACCGGTACCTACCTACAGAACACACAGGCCAGAGGGGAACCAGCACCTACCTACAGAACACACAGGCCAGAGGGGAACCAGCACCTACCTACAGAACACACAGGCCAGAGGGGAACCAGCACCTACCTACAGAACACACAGGCCAGAGGGGAACCAGCACCTACCTACAGAACACACAGGCCAGAAGGGAACCAATACCTACCTACAGAACACACAGGCCAGAAGGGAACCAGTACCTACCTACAGGAACACACAGGCTAGAGGGGAAGCGATACCTACCTACAGAACACACAGGGCAGAGGGGAACCAGTACCTACCTACAGAACACACAGGCCAGAAGGGAACCAACACCTACCTAAAAAAAAAACAGGCTAGAGGGGACCAGTGGCGGCCCATGCACTGTGGGTGCACGGGCGCTGCCCCCCCCCCATACATGCGCCCGGCCCCTTTCAGGATGCTGGATGCATGGATTCCTATTGCGGGAGGGGGTGGTACTTTTTGAAGCACCTGATTAGAGCCAGAGGCTCTAATACTCTTCAAAATAAGGTGGGCTCAGGGCGCAGAGAGTGCTCCCTGATCCCACCCAATTGTGTGACAATAGCAAATAAATGTTCGCTATTTTTACACTAACCTTCCTCCTCGCCAAGCAGGAGGCAGGGCTTCAGACCTGTTTCCTGATTGGCCAAAGCGCCAGGCCACCCTATTGGATGCCTGGCGCTTAGGAAGAGGAGCGGAGGGGACACACACTGGAGCCGAGGTCACCGCCGCTCTGGTGCATTGGAGAGGAGCTGCTGCGGTAAGTCCCCTTTGTCAGAGCCGCGTGCGTGGGGGTTGGGGGTGCTGCCAGGGCTGCATATGATGGGCACAAGTGGCTGCATATGATGGGCACACGTGGCTGCATTTGATGGGCAGAAGTGGCTGCGTTTTATGGGCAGAAGTGGCTGTGTTTGATGGGCACAGTGGCTGCGTTTGATGGGCACAAGTGGCTGCATATGATGGGCACAAGTGGCTGCATATGATGGGCACACGTGACTGCATATGATGGGCACACGTGACTGCATATGATGGGCACAGTGGCTGCGTTTGATGGGCACAATGGCTGCATTTGATGGGCACAGAGAGGCTGCACTTGATGGGGGGGGGGGGGTTTCAGTATTTTTCAGTTTGTTTGTGCCCCCCAAAAAATTTTGAGCACCAGTCGCCACTGGAACCAGCACATACCTAAAGGGACATTTTAGATACTAACAAACAAAGTAGAACTAAAGCCAAAACTTTTTTTTTTTATCTTAGTTGTGGATCCAATAAAGGGGGAGTATAACCCATGTCAGTTTTTTTTGCTATATGTGCCCCCATTGAGGATTTCACTTCATTTCCTGTCCCATGGACACAACAGGAAATGAAAGGAAACCCCTCCATGGTGGTGGAACTCCTGGTTGTCACCAGAACTAGTGTCCCCATTGCCAAGATTTCCCCTCTACTCCCGATATTGGTCACCAGGACAAGTAGAAAGGGCGTATCTTCCTGATGGGGACACAGACAGCAATAATAACCTGACAAGTTTTCTAATCAATCTCCACTATATACAAAAGTAGAAAGTTGTGCACCGGAAGACGGAACGTGCCTTTCCCGCACCATGTTCTTTTCTTGCACCGCGCAGACAAAGCACAGCTGTTGCAATCTGCTGCAGGTGCCAATGTAATATTACCGGCACCCCAATCAGAGTGCATTTGCGGCCACCAGATCGCATGGTACTGTAGTACCGTCCGATTTGGTGGGGCGCAGTTTTTAAAAGCTGCGCGTGCACAACTTTTTAAGTGCTCTGGTGCTATTTTAGGCCCATTCAAATGAATAGGCTGCAAAACCGCACACCACACGGGAGCATGCAGGAATTACACAAGAACGCGGCCTGCATTGCTGTGCGATCCCGGGGTGAACCGGCTCTCAGATAAAGCCCGATGACAAAAACACAACCCTTGCGACCTATGCTGTCACTCTGCACTAGCTGTTCTCCTATTCTGCTCTATTCTCCATTATAAGGTCAACTCACTAAAAAAGCATAACGCACGGAGAGAGCTTGTCAAAGCTCTAATGGTGTTGTTGTATGGAAATTTCCACCTGTGCATTCTATTACTGAATTCACCCGTATTGTGTACGGAAATACACAAAGACTATGTTTGTGCCGGAAAACAACGCTCGCTTTCAGCAGATATAAAATGTGAGGTTATACGAGGTTTCCTACAAAGAGAGCGGAGAAGAGCGGCGCGTCATTTTAGTGGAGGTGAAATACCACTTCAGGGGACCGAATACCAATTATTGTGAAATAAAGGCTTCCAATGGCTACATAATTATTTCATGCAAAGAGAAGATTTCACGCCCGTGCAATATTTTGGTATGTGAAATTAACGTTTTGATGGGAAAATTATCAAAAACTGCGGATAATTTAACTCCATGCAGTTCAGCATATTGGTGCTGCGTGGGTCTATGGGGGTGATCTACTAAAGTTTAAATAGGCTGTTCACTTTGCAAGGGGATTTTCCACAGAGCTTGGGGAATGTGGTGAAATTTCACTTTACAGAGGATATCCAAAAAAAAATAAACAGCATTTTTGCACATAATTGGTTGCTGGAAGTCAGCAGTTCTTCACCTCATTTACTAAGCTCTGGGGAAAAATTCCTTGCACAGTGCATCTTCCCTTTCAAAGTGAACAGACTATTTGCCTTTAGTAAACAAACCTGATAGGCGGGGTCTAGATTAGGGGGACCTACTTGGGAGTAATCACTCGCACACAGTATTATACTTTGGAGTAATCCTTTGCACACGATTTGCTTCGGAGTAATCTCTTTCACTCAACAAATTGCTTGGGAGTAATCCTTTGCATGCAACAATTTGCTTGGGAGCAGTAGCGCAAACAAATTGAAAAATACTGACCCCCCCCATTAATTGCAGCCATACTGTGCCCATCAAATGCAGCCACCTGTGCCCATCAAATGCAGCCACTTGTGCCCAAACGCAGCAACTTGTGCCCATCAAACGCAGCCACTTGTGCCCATCAAATGCAGCCACTTGTGCCCAAACGCAGCCACCTGTGCCCATCAAAAGCAGCCACTTGTGCCCATCAAACGCAGCCACTTGTGCCCATCAAATGCAGCCACTTGTGCCCAAACGCAGCAACTTGTGCCCATCAAATGCAGCCACTTGTGCCCATCAAACACAGCCACTTGTGCCATCAAACGCAGCCACTTGTGCCCATCAAATGCAGCCACCTGTACCCATCAAATGCAGCCACCTGTGCCCATCAAATGCAGCCACCTGTGCCCATCAAACGCAGCCACTTGTGCCCATCAAATGCAGCCACCTGTGCCCATCAAATGCAGCCACCTGTGCCCATCAAATGCAGCCACTTGTGCCCATCAAACGCAGCCACTTGTGCCCATCAAATGCAGCCACCTGTGCCCATCAAACGCAGCCACCTGTGCCCATCAAACGCAGCCACTTGTGCCCATCAAACGCAGCCACTTGTGCCCATCAAACGCAGCCACTTGTGCCCATCAAACGCAGCCACTTGTGCCCATCAAACGCAACCACTGAGCCCATCATATGCAGCCACTTGTGCCCATCAAATGCAGCCACTGTGCCCACCGACCCCGCCCCCCACTCGCGGCTCTGGCAGAATCCCCCCACCCCACCCCCACAAGCTGGCACCGACACCCCCCGATGCGCGGATCACGGTTTTGGCACCCCATACACACACCCCCACGCGCACAGCACTGTCTGCAGCAGATCCTCTCAGAGCGGAGGCGACCTCCGCTCCAGCGCGAGTCTCCAAGCTCCTCTTCCATAGCACCAGGCATCCAATAGGGTGGCCTGGCGCTTTGGCCAATCAGGAAGCAGGTCTGACGTTCTGCCTCCTGATTGGCGGGGAGGAAGGTTAGTGATAAAATAGTGAAAATTAATTTGCTAGGCTCACACAATTGGGTGGGATCAGGGCGCACTCTCTGCCCCCCGAGCCCACCCTATTTTGAAGCCTATTAGAGCCTCTGGCTCTAATCAGGTGCTTCAAAAAATATCACCCCCTCCTGCCCCGCCATAGGAACCCGGCGTCCTGAAAGTTGCCGGGGCATGGATGGTGGGGGGCGGCACCCGTGTGCCCACAGTCCCCGGGCCGCCACTGCTTGGGAGTAATCACTTGCACACAACGATTTGCTTGGGCGTAATCACTTGCACACAGTGATTTACATGGGAGTAATCACTTTCACTCAACAAATTGTTTGGGAGTAATCACTTGCACACAACGATCTGCTTGGGAGTAATCACTTGTACACAGCGATTTACATGGGAGTAATCATTTGCACACAACAATTTGCTCGGGAGTAATCACTTTCACTCCGCAAATTACTTGGGAGTAATCTCTTGCACATAGTTATTTACATGGGAGTAATCACTTTCACGCAACGATTTGCTCAGAAGTAATCCCTTGCACACAACAATTTGCTTGGGAGTAATCACTTTCACTCAAAAATTTGCTTGGGAGTAGTCCTTTGCACATAGTGATTTACTTGGGAGTAATGCCTTGCACTCAAAAATTTACTTGGGAGTAATTACTTTCACACAATGATTTGCTTGGGAGTAATCACTTTCACTCAACAAATTGCTTGGGAGTAATCACTTTCACTCAACAAATTTACTTGGGAGTAATCCCTTGCACTCAAAAATTTGCTTGGGAGTAATCACTTTCACGCAACAAATTGCTCAGGAGTAATCACTTTCACACAACGATTTGCTCTGGAGTAATCACTTTCACACAACGATTTGCTCTGGAGTAATCCCTTGCACATAGTGATTTACTTGGGAAGACCAAAGAAACTGACAAACTGGCCTTTGGCACTGATACTGTAGATTTATAGCGATGCAGAATAATACAGACTCAGCATCAACCAGAAGTGTTACCAGCACCGCGCCTGCATTGCCCCCCCTTGGGGCATTTGTTACATGTAGGGCAGAGGTGAGCGGGCTGCCCTATGTGTGATGCGCATTAACGCGTGAAAAGAGTGGCAATACAAATGCGCGCTACACGCAAATGTGAAAGGGGCCTAAATCGCAAAGTTTGGCTCCTCTGCGAACAACGGGAGAAGAGATTAAAAAGTGTCTCTCAAGGTACAGCCTTTTAGTTTTGGATAGAGTCGGAAAGGGGTGAGCCCATCTACAAAGTGTTCATTGGTGTCCCCATCGGGGGTCTTCACCACTCTATTTGTACTGGTGGACACTGAGAAAGAGAGAGTGAGGGGGAAATCCAAAATGTTTAAAGTTGTCCCAAAAACAAGCGATAAGGGGAAATCTTCCAATGGGGACACCTGTTCTGGGGACTTCCGTCTCGGAGGGGAATCCCCGTCGCTGTGGGAGATTTTCTCTAACTTCCCGTTGTATCTCTGGTGGAGGAAGTGAATGGAGATGTCTCCTCCCCCATCAATGGTACGCAGACAGTACAAGAATAAACTGACCGGGGTTTTAACTTTTCCCTTTCCTATCCGAAACTTAAAAAAATAAAAATAAAGTTTTGCCTGTACATACACCAACTCTTACCTGAAAACTCCCCAAATCTTTTTATACTATTGCATATTATGTTGTAGAATGAATAATCCCCCCGCTAAATTTCCTGAAGGTCATTACTTAATCAGCCAGATAAAATTAACAAATCTATTATTAGAAAGCTAAAAAAGTTAATCAGATATAAATCTTTGTGGCGATACAAAATGGAAATGAGGATTTGAAACGAATTGTAATTTACAATCAAACATTATCGCTAAATTGATGTATTTAAATGGGGGGGGGGGAGGGGGTGCTTTATTTTGTTATATATGATAAATACATTTATTATAAAACCAGCCAGGGTGCTCAGATCTCATCATGAACACAATTATAAGTGTACATTTTAAAAACAATTATGGAAAAGTTAGAATCTTTGCAGCTGTAAGATATAATATACAATATATAACTATAGTAAAATATATAAAAAAAGTTTTCATAATATATAAAAAAAAATTACAAAAAAAGTGACCAAGATAACACATGGCCCCCTGTTATCTTGGTCACTTTTTTTGTAATTTTTTTTTATATATTATGAAAACTTTTTTTATATATTTTACTATCGCCCCCCCCCCTTTCCAACCCAAGACCCCAACTGAGCACCGAAGTAAACTCAAATTTAAATGAAAACAACATAATATAATAATATAATATGTATAATATGCAATAATATGTAACTATAGTATACTATAAATTAAAATATTTTTATAATATATAAAAAAAATATAAAGCTACCAAAGATAACGGGGGGCTAAGTGAGCCCCACCGCGCCCCCCCTCCCCCAAAGCAAGTGAGCCCCACCGCACCAAAGCAAACTCATATTTAAAGATAAAATATATAAATATAATGTAAATACAGTATGTAACTATAGTATAATATAAATAAAATATTTTTATAAAATATCTAAAAAAATAAAAAGGTATCAAGATAACAGGGGGGCCCATGTGAGCCCCCATCACCCCCCCCCCCCCTCAAGACCCCAGCTAAGTGCCAATGAAAACTCATATTTAAATATAAAATACTGTATAATATAAATATGTAACTATAGTATAAATATAAAATTTTCTTTTATAATATAAGCTAACAAGAAAATAGGGGGCAACGTGAGACCCACTGCTTCCCCCCTCCCCCCTCAAGACGCCAGCTGAGCACCAAAGTAAACTTACATTTAGATATAAAATATTTAAATATAAAATATAGTATAAATATGTAAACTATAGTATAATATAAAGAAAATATTTTTATAATCTATATTAAAAAAAAATATCTACCAAGAAAACCCCTCCCAAGACCCTAGCTGAGCACCAAAGTAAACTCATATTTAAATATAAAATATCTAAATATAATAAAAAATATAATATAAATATGTAACTATAGTATAAAATAAAATATTTTTATAATAATATTATATTCATATTTAAAAAGTTACCAAGACAACAGGAAGTCACGTGAGCCCCACTGCTCCCCCCCCCCCCCCAGACCCCAGCTGAGCACCAAGGTAAACTTATATTTAAATATAAAATAGAATTCAAATATATAACTATAATATATAAAAGAAAATGTTTTTATAATGTATAAAAAATAAACTACCAAGATAACAGGGGGCCACGTGAGCCCCAACGCCCCCCCCCCCCTCCCCAAGACCCCAAAAGTAAAATCATATTTAAATATAAAATATTTAAATATAATAGAGATAACTACAGTATAGGAAAAACAAAATAGCTTTAATAAATATATATAAAAAAAAAAAAAAAACAAAAGAAGAAAAAAAAAGCAACCAAGACAACAGGGGGCTACGTGAACCCCACTCCTCCCCCTCCCCTCCCATAAAGCCCCCATCTGAGCCCCATTGATCTAAAGCGCAATTTCCCACCAGGTCATCTAAATTCTGACACCACACAACGGTCACAAAGTTATGTTTCATCAATCACAGAATGTGTAACAGCTCCATTAGAACTCAACTATTACTCCGGGGGAAATCAATAGCAGTTTGCTATCAAAAGATCCTTTTACTTTCATACTGCCGGCCGCCAAACATCTTCCAAGATATCAATGTCAGCTAACTGGACCTTCCAGAAATGGAAATGGTTATAAACTTCTGGGAATTTAAAGAGTAACTCCAGCCGAATGGCTACATTTCAGAGCTGTACAGTGCTGATGACAGCTGCTTTTGTTGTGCGCATGCTTGTGATCCCCCCCCGCATGCGCTGCACTGTATGGTTGCATTGCCCAAGTAGAGTAAGAACAGTTATCAGAGTCTTCAGACTTCAGCTTTTTCACCAATAAAAGGCCATCACCGTCACACTGGTAACACTCACCCCAAACTCTCCATTTTCTTCATACCCAAAGTAGTCAGTAACATAATTCAAAATCCAGGTAAGGGGTCAGGGCAGGCTGCAGTCAGTAATTCAACCTAAAATCCAGGTAAGGGGTCAGGGCAGGCAGCAGTCAGTAATTCAATCCAAAATCCAGGTAAGGGGTCAGGGCAGGCAGCAGTCAGTAATTCAATCCAAAATCCAGGTAAGGGATCAGGGCAGGCTGCAGTCAGTAATTCAATCCAAAATCCAGGTAAAGAGTCAGGGCAGGCTGCAGTCAGTAATTCAATCCACAATCCATGTAAGGGGTCAGGGCAGGCTGCAGTCAGTAATTCAATCCAAAATTCAGGTAAGGGGTCAGGGCAGGCTGCAGTCAGAAATTCAATACAAAATACAGGCAATGGTCAAGGCAAGCGTCAGTAACATAATCCAAAACCCAGGTAAGGGGTCAGGGCAGACTGCAGTCCCTAACATAATCCAAATTCAAGGTAAGGGTCAAGACAGGGTGCAGTCAGTAATATATACTGCAATTCGGGCAAAGGTCAGATCAGGCTGCAGTCAATAACATAACCCAAAAACCAGGTAAGAGTCAGGGCAGACTGCAGTCCATAATGTAATCCAAATTCCAGGTAAGGGTCAGGGCAAGCGTTAGTAACATAATCCAAAACCCAGGTAAGAGTTGGGACAGGCTGCAGTCAGTAACAATCCAAAATCCAGGTAAGGGTCACGGAAAGCTGCAGTCAGTAATGTAATCCAAAATACAGGCAAGGGTCAGGATAGGCTGCAGCCATTAACAATGAAATCCAGGCAAGGGTCAGGGCAGGCTGCAGTCAGTAACCTAATCCAAAATGCAGGTAGGTGGTCAGGGCAAGCTTCAGTCTGTAATATACTCCAAAATCCAGGTAAGGGTCAGGACAGGCTGCAGTCAGTAACCAAATTCAAAATCAAGGTAAGGGTCAGGGCAGCAGCAGTCAACAACATAACCCAAAATTTAGGTAAGGGGTCAGGGCAGGCTTCAGTCTGTAATATACTCCAAAATCCAGGGAAGGGTCAGGGCAGGATATACATTTGCCCATACAGGTAGGTGTCAGTCAAGTATCTAACAATTTATGGCCATACACTCACCGACCACTTTATTAGGTCCTCCTTGCTAGTAGTAGGCTGGACCCCCTTTGCCTTCATTCTTGGTGGCATAGATACAACAAGGTGTTAGAAACGTTCCTCAGAGATTTTGCTCCATAGTGACATGATAACATCACGCAGTTGCTGCAGATTTGTCGGCTGAACATTCATGATGCCAATCTCCCGTTCCACCACATCCCAAAGGTGCTCTATTGGATGAGATGTGGTGAGTGTGGAGGTCATTGGAGGACAGCGACCTCATTGTCCAGTGGTGAGATGATTGGAGCTTTGTGACATGGTGCATTATCCTGCTGGAAGAAGCCATCAGAAGATGGGGACACTGTAGTCATGAAGGGATGGACATGGTCAGCAACAATACTCAGGTGGACCGCGGCATTGAAACCATGCTAATTTGGTACTAAGGGGTCCAAAGTGTGCCAAGAAAATATCCCCCCACACCATTACACCCCACCACCAGCCTAACCCGGTTATACAAGGCAGGATGGATCCATGCGCCTAATTCTGACCTCACCATCTGAATGTCGCAGCTGAAATCCGGACTCATCAGACCAGGCAACATTTTTTCAATCTTCTATTACCCAATTTTGGTGATCCTGTGCCGATTGTAACCTCAGTTTCCTGTTCTTAGCTGACAGGAGTGGCAACCAGTGTGGTCTTCTGCTGCTGTAGCCCATCTGCTTTAAGGTTCAATGTATTGTGAGTTCAGAGATGGTATTCTGCATACCTTGGGTGTAACCAGTGGTTATTTGAGTTACTGTTGTCTTTCTATCATCTGAAACCAGTCTGCCCATTCTCCTCTGACCTCAACAAGGCATTTTCCTCCACACAGCTGCCGCTCACTGGATATTTTCTCTTTTTCCCACCATTCTCTGTAACCCTGTGTCAGAAACCATGAATCAGACTGAGACAGAAGTACAGTTAAATCACACTTGTTTAATAATAAAAAAAGGCAAACAGAGTAAACTTATTTAAAACATAGCCACAGTTCAGGAACCTGAACGGATAGTCAGTAAAGCCAAAATGTCAGGGAGCCAGAGATGAGCTTAGTAGAACAGCAAGCAGGATCTGGAGCCAGAAGGAATGTCAGCCAAGCAAGTCTTTAACAGGAACACAGGAGAGCCTCCAGAGAAGGCGAAGGCAGCGATCCTCTGGACTGGACGGCTTAAGTAGGCAAGACTGACGAGCAGGATATCATCAACAGGTGAGTGGCTGGTCTGAGTACTTCTGGGATTTTCACTCACGACCATCACTCAGGGTGTCAGGGCTGGGCTCAGCCCTTCCGTCGGCTAATTGCCAGCTCCGATCTCTCCACAGCGACTCACCTGTTCATAATATCCTGCTCGTCAGTCCTGCCTACTTTAGCTGTCCAGTCCAGATGATCTTCGTAAAAATATATATTAGGGATATTTCACCAGTTCGAATGCCATATTGAAGGCCACATATCTTAATCTGGAAGTCTCTGAGCAGAAGCCAAGTTCTGGGGTAGAAAACACAAGGGGCACAGCTCTGATCTAGGTCTTCACAGCTAATAACCCTTGGAGCAAGTCATTCTGGGTCTCCATGTAACTCCTGAACATACACAGGTGTCCAATGAGCCACATTCCTTTAAGAAAAGATAACGTGAAGGCCGTACATCGATGACGTCACTCACTGTATCTGGGGTGAGGCCTGCAGACGTTCATGAGCCTTCTAACCCGCAAACATCTCAATCGTCATCCTTTACCCTCTCAACAAGAACATGCATTTTGGTAAAAAAAAAATAAAAAATCAAAGTTCCTATTTGATATTCCGCACAACTGTGCTTCCTTACATCTAATGAAAGTTATCTTAGCGGAAATTCCAATCTGATGCCAGAATTTGCACAATTAATCTCGGTAATGGAGAGACACTAAAAAGCACTTTAAAGCCGGTTAGTGGAAGGGAAGTGCGCGGCGTGAACGGTGACCCCTGACCTCCGCAGCAAGCCGGCATCTCCACCGGGGTATTGACACGCACAGCACCTGAGCCTTCCCGGGGGCCTGAAAATAATTCACTCAGCAGTGAACCTCAGAGCTCCGCGCAACCCATCAAACCTCAACAGATCACCGCCTGGGATTATCCGGATGAGACGCAGCGGGGGGGGGTGCGCGTCTTCCTCTCGGCTTTTCCTACCTAGTACTCCGTGTTGTCTGCCAACGGTGTTATTAACCCAGGAAGGGTGAAAGAACCAGAGAAACGATGAAGATCAAATGGGGACACCACGCAAGATGTTCTCAGAGCAGAACTCATAACATAGTAAATGGAAGTGCTTATGCCGAGCTCCATACCGGCATCTACAGTAGATGTCCACTTCCAGACCAGGCCTTTGACACTTTTGTTTGTAAAAATCTGTATTGTTTATATATATATATATATATATATATATATATATATATATATATATATATATATATAATTTTTATTTTATTTTTTAAACAGAGCCCCCCCCATCCTGCCCAGACCAATTTTCAGCTTTCAGCGCTGACGCAGTTTGAATGACAATTGCGCGGTCATGCTACACTGTACCAAAAATGATATTTTTATCATTTTTTTTCACACAAATAGAGCTTTCTTTTGGTGCTATTTAATCACAGCTGGGTTTTTATTTTTTGCTAAACAAACAAAAAAAGATGGAAAATTAAAAAAAAAAAAAAAAAATCATGTTTCATAGTTTGTTATAACATTTTGCAAACGGGTAATTTTTCTTCTTCATTAATTGATATGCACCGATAGGCTGCACTGATGGGCACTTAAAGGCACAGGTAAGGCGGCACCGGGAACCCCCCCCCCCAGACGACGTCTAAGAGGACGAAACGCGTCGGGTAGGACCCCACTGCCGCCATATGCTTACAGCGCTGATTTTAAAGATTTACATGTGAGTGTATCTCTCATTTTAATAAATTTGGTACCTGTTATATGGATTTACACTATGTGGCCTTCCCTTTTTCCTCTCCACCCATTGCTACTGCCATCTGTCTTCTAACATCATCCTGAGGGACATATCAGTCCACGGTTCATCCCAGGACCTCCATCTCTACCACCCCTCTGGATCCTCTACAGCCGTTCACCACCTAAGCCTGTCTTGACCCAACTAGGCGTATGTCTCTTTGGGTCCAATAGATCCGGTAAGCCTTCTTATTGTCGGTGGTGGTGTGCTTTTTGTCTTCACTTCAGATGTCACGCACCCATTGATTTATTCCTCACATGAAGTCACGTAATTTCTATGGACTATCAGTTATTATGAGTTATACAAATATGGAGGACTTTTTTCTAATTTGCACCTAGAGGTTCCTCAGCTCTTGGACTACACTGTCTCTATGTTGGACATTTAAGATTGTTTTAGCGCTACACTTATTTTGTTTTCCGTCATTTGACGGCCGGCGGGCGGGAAGTGGTTATTAACTTAAAGAGAAACATCATGCAAAGCCACATACACTGCATATAGATCTGTAGCACCCCCCCTGGTGTTTAGGCGGGGTCTGTCAGGTATTAATCATCCTGGCTGATTGTTAGAAAATCCACCAATTCCTCTCCAACTCTGGATTGCTGCACTTTTTCTCTTCTGTCACTAGGTGGCGCTTGCTGGCAGCATTAGATTGACAAGGGTGTAGCGTCTCAGCCAATTGGCGTCTCAGCCAATTGGCAAGGGGTTTCTTTTGTCCCTTATGCCTGCTGGGAGAACCTATATATTTGGGGAGGTCAGGTGATCGGGGGTTCTGTACCACCTGGACGGCTGTCTGGGTGGACGCGTGTTATGTCGCCCCGGGTTGCTAGGCCAAGCCAGAGGCCTATCCCGGGGGACACCTGGCTGCTAGGCTGCCTGAGGGCCTATCCAGGAGCAAGAGAAGCCGCGTAGGGTTGGGGCTGCAGGATTGGAGCCCAACCGAGTTGTGAAGGTTCAGCCGGACGGGGAAGCAGTTGTGGTCGGAGGTAGAGGGGAAGCCGTCGCCACTAAGGGACCTCTAGGAACCATCCACCTTGTTACCGGAGACTACAGTGAGTAAGCTGGAGCAAGTCCCCGAGCAGTCTTCTCAAACGGGATGGTGAAGAAGGAGGTAAGCTTCAGCAGGTGCCAAGCCAGGGAATCCAACTCTGGTCCAATCTGGTCACAGGCATCCCCCCGTTTCGGTCGTTTGGATGGTCGGGCGGACAGTCCCCACACTTAAACCATCTAGGGCGGGGCTTCCACTGCGTCTCCTCCCTCCTCCTCCTCCTCCTTTTCAGCCAATAGGATTGCTTCTCCTCTCGACCAATGGGGTGACGGGCCCCAGGACCCGCTTCCTGATTGGCCCGGGAGGAGAATCAGGACGACAGTAGCGAATATTAAATTTTCTATTGTCAGACAGCTGGGTGGGCTCCGGGGGGGGGTGGCGCAGCGCTCTCGCGGCACTTTGGTGACCTTCAAAGTTTGTCATTTTTATACGACACGCCAAAAACGTATTTATTGGTAGGCGATGACAAGCGACACATGTGGTTTATAGGAGAGCAAAATAAGAACGACACAAGTAGAACACGGACCCTGCTCTAGAAATATGTCAGGAATGACTGCCAAGAACACCTTTATCTTTACAGCCCGCCATTAAGAAGACCTGTAACTCGGTGAGGACTTTGGTTCAAGATAAAGAAAATGTGAATGTCAAATTCTTCACCAACACAAAAAAAAAAAAACCTTACTACAACAAACCTGGATCTATCCGACTTGCTGCAGCTTCTAATGCACATGGTGAGAAGCTCACAGTGTGCGGTGAAAATCAGAGGAAGCCATTTCAGTCCAGGAGAGGAGCCGGTACAACCGTGCAAGAGACTGAAGGGGAGGCCGGAGGTCAGACCGAAACAAACGCATGTAGATTTGTAAATTAGCCGCTTAAAAGGACAACCCCCCACGTACGCAGGGCGGCCCTTAAGTGCAAAATCACGTACCTGTACGCGAGTTCTTTCTTCGGTACTCGGGCGTGGTGCCGAAGACCCGCTCCCGCTGTGATTGGACACAGCAGGAGCCAATCAGCGGGTCCGGATCTATGTACACAAGGCAGATCACCCTTCTGTCGGGGGGGGGGGGGTGGAGATTGTGTGTTTCTGCTAAGCAGGAACACAGATCTCTGTCTTCCCCCCCCCCCCAGTCAAAGCAACCCCCCCCCCCCCACAGTTAGCAAGCACTCCCAGGGAACACATTTAACCCTTTGATCTCCCCTGATCTTAACCCCTTCCCAGCCAGTGTCATTAGTACAGTGACAGCGCATATTTTTTTAGCACTGATCACCGTATTGGTGTCACTGGTCCCCCAAAAAACAGTCACATAGTGTCAGATTTGTCCGCTGCAATGTTGCAGTCCCACAAAAAAAAATTAAAAAAATAAAAATTAAAAAATAAAAATAGATAAATAATAATAATAAAAAATAAAATAAAAAATCGCTGATCGCCGCCATTACTAGTAAAAAAATAAAATTAAAAAAAAATTAAAAGTCTATAAATCTATCCCATAGTTTGTAGACGATATAACTTGTGAGCAAACCAATCAATATACCGCTATAGGTACCAATATAGGTACGCTTATTGGGATTTTTTTTTTTACCAAAAATATGTAGCAGAATACATATTGACCTAAATTGATGAAGAAATTTAATTTTTTTAAACATTTTTTTTAATTGCTATTGCATATGTACTATTATCAGTTACTGCGTTATGCCTTATCAGGAAAAAAATGGCCTGGTCAAGATGGGTGGGGGGTGAACTTTCCAAAGCTGAAGTGGTTAAAATGCAAGATTAGTTGAAGTAGGAGAGGCTGAAGATATTTACAAAGATGAGCTACTTATAATTACGTGCATAGTGGCAATAGAGAGAGTCTTCCATCCCGCTCACAGGACTGGAGTAGTAGTATTGGACAACTCCCTCAGCATACATACTGTGTAAAGAATGCCGAGAAATGCTTACAGTACAGATCAAAGCTCGCCCAGCATAGTAGTATAACACGTGGAATGTAAAGACATCGAGAACTACCCAGAGCAAACAAAAAACAGGAAAATATCACCAGTATGGCCCATGTATGAGAAATCGAAGAAGAGGTTTACTGTACAGCCCAGTATACAGTGATGTGAATGATGCTAATAGAAAAGGCTGACTGTTCGGCATTAGGAACTTGTCATTTGTTTGGTCCATAGTGCAGAAAAGAAGGTGAAGGTAACTGACCTCCATAACACCCAGAAAGGAAGTCATCCAAAGCACTATTTGAAATGTACCCATCAAAAGTACTCATGTCCTCCTGAACTTCAGCTACCCATCAAAAGTACCCATGTCCTCATGGACTTAAGTAACTGAAGTCCATGAGGGCATGCGTACTTTTGATGGGTTACTGAAGTCCATGAGGACTTTTGATAAGTAACTGAGGTCCATGAGGACATGGGTACTTTTGATGGGTAACTGAGGGCATGAACAAGTCCATGATGACATTTGTACTTTTGATGGGTTATGGAAGTCCTTGAGGGCATGGGTACTTTTGATGGGTAACTGAGGACAAGAGTACTTTTGACGGGTAACCGAGGGCATGAGTACTTTTGTTGAGTAACTGCTGTCCAGGAGAACATGAGTACTTTTGATGGGTACTTGTGATTGGGAACTGAGGGAATGGGTACTTTGATGGGTAACTATAGGCATCATGGATACTTTTGATAAGTAACTGAAGTCCATGAGGATATTTGTACTTTTGATGGGTTACCCATCAAAAGTATTCATGCCCGTAGTTACCCATCAAAAATACCCATTCCCTCAGTTCCCAATCACAAGTACCCATGTCCTCATGGACCTTAGCTACCCATTCAAAAGTACTCATGTCCTCAGTTACCCATCAAAAGTACCCATGCCCTGAAGGACCTCCGTAACCCATCAAAAGTACAAATGTCATCATGGACTTGTCCATGCCCTTAGTTACCCATGAAACGTACTCATGCCCTTAGTTACCCATCAAAAGAACTCAAGTCCTCCTGGACCTCAGTTACCCATCAAAAGTACCCATGTCCTCATGGACCTTAGTTACCCATCAAAAGTACTCATGTCCTCCTGGACCTCAGTTACTCAAGAAAAGTACTCAGTTACCCATGAAAAAGTACCCCTTCCCCTAATGCAGTGGTCATCAACCCTGTCCTCAGGGCCCACCAACAGGCCAGGTTTGCAAGATAACTGAGATACATCACAGGTGATATCATTTGCTGCTCAGTGATTGCAGTATTCTAGTCTGCATCTCCCCCAAGGTAAGACATAAAACCTGGCCTGTTAGTGGGCCCTGAGGACAGGGTTGATGACCACTGCCCTAGTGGACCTCAGTTGCCCATCAGAAGTACCCATTTCCTCATGGACCTCGGTTAACCATCAAGAGTACTCATGCCCTCATGGACCTTGATATCAGGCTCACCTATTCTCAATGTATTCAACTCTTTAATGTTGGCCTAATTTTGGTATTCACATAAGAAGATTGAAACAATTGAAAACTCTTTGCGTTTCAAAACGTTGCACTACCTTTTAATAGACAATCTTGGCTGGTTGCTCTATTCACACTACACATCCCATAGTCCATAATCTATTTCAAAAGCAAGAAAAAGAGGCAGGGTGGCTACGTTCCTACATACAGTGGGGCCAAGGCAGGATGGCTACATTCCCACATACAGGGAGGTCAAGGCAGGGTGGCTATGTTCCTACATACATTGGGACCAAGGCAGGGTGACTACGTTCCTACATACAGCGGGACCAAGGCAGGATGGCTACGTTCCTACATACAGTGGGACCAAGGCAGGGGGAGCTACGTTCCTACATACAGTGGGACCAAGGCAAGGGGGCTACGTTCCTACATACAGTGGGACCAAGGCAGGGGGGCTACGTTCCTACATACAGTGGGACCAAGGCAAGGGGGCTACGTTCCTACATACAGTGGGACCAAGGCAGGGGGGGCTACGTTCCTACATACAGTGGGACCAAGGCAAGGGGGCTACATTCCTCATATAATCAAACTAGGACAGGGTGGCTATATTCCTACATACAGTAGGACAGTGAAGAACAAATGTAGCCACCCTCTAACAGGAATCAGGATCACAGCAGCAAAAAAAAGAATTTTGAAGAGGCTGAGCGCAATAGAAAGGACTTTAAGTTAGGAATACATAATCCAAATAGAATTTTAATTTCAACTAGAGTTTAGTGTCACATTATAGGTGGAGCGCACTTACAGTACATAGCGCTTTTACCATACAAATACTATCTGAAGACATATTCCTCTTAAGTGCCGGTGTTCTGCCGAGAAAGTTCCGCTCGGCGGATTAGTTCCCCCCTCTACTGCGCATGCGCAGTAGAAGCCGGCGGAAATAGCCGAAGCGGAACAGCTGAAAATCAGCTGTACACGGCGCCAGTAAGAGGGCCCCTCGCGGGCTCGCTTCGCTCGCCACGCTTCGGGCACGGCCTCGCTGCGCTCGGCACTTTTAGATTCCCCCTCTAGGTCCACTTGGATAGTGGGGAAGGAATCTGGACCCAGAGCGCAGGCGCCGTGTACAGCTGATCGAAGCGTTTGAGCTTCGGCTATCTCCGGCGGCCAACAGTAGTACGTACTGCGCAGGCGCTGCGCCTGCGCAGTACAGGGGGGAACCTATCCGCCGAAGGAACTTATTCGGCAAGACACCGGTTCACATAGGGGCAACCCGACTTACAGCGCGATTTGGAGGCGACTTCAGAGCGACTTTGAGCAACTTACAACGCGACTTGAAGTCGCCTCCAGGACGGGCGACTTTGGCTGTGGCCAATCACAGCATAATCAGCTCTGTGAGGGGGGGGGGGGGAGGGGGTTCCCCCGGGTAAACGTTGGGGAGTACCGGGGTAATTTATTTTCTTTTTCCTGTAAAGTCGCTTCAATATAGATGGAGATCCGACTTGGAGGCGACTTCCATTGAAATCCATGGGTACAAGTCGCCTTGAAGTAGTACAGGGTCCTTTTTCTGAAGTCGGAGCGACTTCACGTAGTGTACATTAAGATGGCTCTTATTCAGTTCTACGGCATTTCTTGTGTCCAGCCACTTGGGACACCTTGAGGACTTACGAGTCAGATCCCAAGTTGCTGTAGGGTGAAGTCGCTGTAGGGTGAAGTCGCTGTAGGGTGAAGTCGCTGTAGGGTGAAGTGGCTGTAGGGTGAAGTGGCTGTAGGGTGAAGTCGCCGTAGGGTGAAGTCGCTGTTGGGTGAAGTCGCTGTAGGGTGAAGTCGCTGTTGTGTGAAGTCGCTGTAGGGTGAAGTCGCTGTAGGGTGAAGTCGCTGTTGTGTGAAGTCGCTGTTGTGTGAAGTCGCTGTAGGGTGAAGTCGCTGTAGGGTGAAGTCGCTGTAGGGTGAACCGACACTGAACCTGTTATTATGACTGGATAAGCAGGTTGAGGGTTGCATCCCTTTCGCTCGCGGGTGAAACCGACTACTGGAGATATTTCTGCCCTTTGCAGGAAAGAAATACGATACTGTAATTGAACCGTATTGGATGAAACTTCCTTGTCGGTGCTTTTCCTGTAGAAAGTGACAGAGAATGGAAGGTTTGTGCCGGTTCGGTGAGACTCGTAGAGCGGTGGAGTTGGTTGCCAGCTGATCACATTGCTGCCCGCATTGTATACGAACAAGGAGATACGGTGCAGCTTTCGACCTTCAGTTACACGAATGTCAAATGGAAGAGAGCGAAGAGTTCAGGAGGAAACATTTCATTCTATAAGCAGCACAATGAACAGTGGAATGTCTTGTAAAATGTCACACTGCCTCATTTAGAAACATGTATAAAAAGCTCAAAGTGTACAAAAGAATTCCCAGCCAACCCTTGGAGGTTTAAGAGACCTGAGACTCAAAAAAGTCACGTTCCGCAGCCTGGAAACAAAGTATATAAATGCAAAAGAAAACAGATTGGATTTCCATACAAACATTTGCTGGGATCCAACGCTTGCCATGTAAATCCCCCCAGTACAGGTATAGCCGGGGCTTATGTACACAACTTCTATTCAGCATGGATTCAGGTGTCCCTAAGCTGCTTTGCCTTTGAACCGCTCAAAATAGCTGCTTTAAGCTGTTTTTGCTCTGACTTGTATAAAAAAAAAGCAGCTCAAAATTCAAACAGAGGCCCACATACAATAAAGTGGTGGAGGTCAGGTAGTTCCAGCTAAAGGAAAGCAGTGATATATTGCTATACATTCTTTGGGAACACATCAGATAAATTAAATGGTCAAGGTAGAACTAAAACCAAAACTTTATCCCCAAAAAAACACAAAAAAAACAACATCTTAAAAATTGTTATCCTGAGTTCAGCTTTATTTTGTTAGTCAAGCTCATCTTAAGCCTCGTACACACGATCAGACTTCAAACAAAGTTTTCCGAGGACTTCTGTCTAAAGGGGCGTTGGCCGTGAACTTGGTATGCATACACACGGCAGGACTTTTTCAGCCAACTTTCACCAAATCATGTGGTTTTTCAGCCCTTTACCGCCACCCTTTGGTCAACTTCTGTATTGTTGTCTGATCTTTTGGATTGGTTCTGAGCGTGCATGTTTGTACTTTGGACTACAGTCCGATGGATTCGAGCGCACTAGCCCACCCAGGACTTTTGTTGCCGCCAAGTTTGCCAACATTTGTCCGAAAAAAGTTTGTCCGATGGAGCGTACACACGGTCGGATGTTGCCTTAAAACAGGTCATTTGCATGTTTGTTGTCAAAAAGTCCGATCGTGTGTATGGGCCTTAAGTCTGCTAGTTCATCTAACACTACCTTTCTAGAGGGGAGAAGTAGAAGTGGGAGTTTTTAAAGGTGCAAATTAATCAATGTTGAGAACAAAATTCAAAAGTATATACATTTTATTTAATAGACATCATTTAAAAAATACTATATTAAAACTAACCTGACTAAATTCATGCGGTCATTGTACGAACGTGTGTCGACATGTTTCGCCATAATCATGGCTTCCTCGGGAGATTTTGCGCGACTTTGTGTACAGTATCACTATAAATGAAAAAATAGTTCTATTGAAACCAACCTGACTAAATTCATGTGGTCATTGTACAAACGCGTGTCGACTCTACACGTTTCGTCCTAATCATGGCTTCTTCGGGAGCTTTTGCGCGACTTTGTGTACAGTATCACTATAAATGAAAAAATTGTTTTATGAAAACCAACATGACCAAATTCATAGGGTCATGGTACAAAACGTGTGTCGACTCTACATGTTTCGCCATAATCGTGGCTTCCTCGGGAGCTTTTGCACGACTTTGTGTACAGTATCACTATAAATGAAAAAAATTGTTTGATTAAATAGACAAAAACTACATTCAATAAGCAAAAATATATACAATACGTAGAGAGACCAAATAAGGTCTAATTTCTTACATATGTACATTACAAAATTATAATCATTTATATATAGATCGTCTGGTGAAAGGACTCTCATGGAGACACCCTGATACTCTGCTGGGCTGTCTGCCTGGAGGTTTTGATGTCTGGTGAAAGTACCCCAAATGCAAGCACAATGCCAAGGGACTATCAAAACCTCCAGGCAGACAGCCCAGCAGAGTATCAGGGTGTCTCCATGAGAGTCCTTTCATCAGACGATCTATCAATAAATGATTGTAATTTTGTAATTTACATATGTAAAAAACAAAATAGACCTTATCTGGTCTCTATATGTATCTTATATATTTTTGCTTATTGAATATAGTTTTTGTCTATAAATAGACAAAATATTAAAATAAAACATTTTTTTCATTTATAGTTATCCATTACACAAAGTCGTGCAAAAGCTCCTGAGGAAGCCACTATTATGGCGAAACATGTAGATTCATCAAACTTTTGTACAATGACCGTATTATGAATTTAGTCATGTTGGTTGTAATATAGTATTTTAAAATTATGTTTATTAAATAAAATGTATATATTTTTGAATTTGTTCTCAACATTGATTAATTTGCACCTTAAAACCCCCACTTTTACCTCTCCCTCTTGAAATGCCGCGCATGCGTTTAAGACCTCTTCTCCTTGGTTAAATGTATTATTTTTTCCATCTAACACTACCTGTTGCATGCTACCAGGGCCGGGACAAGGGGTGGGCAAGAGGGACGGGTTCCATGGGCACAATTGTTTATTGCAGGGATGGGGGGCGCCCTGCGCGCGCTTCCTTCTGTTACAAGGCTTACAGGAGTAGCGACAGCAGAATCACTCCTCTTGTCAGCCCAGCGCTGCAAGCACGGAGGAGAGAGCCAGGAGGAGGTGGTGCGGGTTTGTGCATCCCCCTAATCTCGCACACCATGAACGGGAAGGGGGGGGGGGATTACACTGTTCCAACATGACTGACCACCAGTGCACAGAGCAAGGTCCATTAAGACATGGATGAGCAAGTTTGGGGGTGGAGGAACTTGACTGGCCTGCACAGAGTCCTGACCTCAACCCGATAGAACACCTTTGGGATGGATTAGAGCAGAGACTGCGAGCCAGGCCTTCTCGTCCAACCTCAGTGCCTGACCTCACAAATGCTCTTCTGGAATAATGGTCAAACATCCCCATAGACACACTCCTAAACCTTGTGGACGGCCTTCCCAGAAGAGTTGAAGCCATTATAGCTACAAAGGGCTGAGCCAAATCAATATTGAACCCTACGGACTAAGACCGGGATGCCATTAAAATTCCTGTGTGTGTAAAGGCAGGCGTCCCAATACTTTTGGTAATACAGTGTACATCCACTTACCTGCAACAAACCACTTTACCAAGAGATGCTTCTGACAGAGCATCCCTCTCCGCCGAGCGCCACGGCGTTTTACAAATACACTTCTACAAGATGCTAAAACATGACAAATTAAAATCATAATCATCCTTAAATGTCAACCGCTACAAAAAACAGGTACGGCGATCCCGTGATATTTGTCACCAAGTTTGTTGCAATATGAAAACTTCCTCATGAGGGACCAATACAGGATGGGAAGGAAGAGACGCCGAACATCCACAATGATCATCATAGACAACACGGAACATTTCATTCTTCTCAGCACATCGGAACGGAGTTGCAGAGTCACGCTATTTTTCAGTTCAAACGTTCTTCACTTACCTGGACATCTCGAGAAGGTCCATTTAGAAGCAGGAACTGCCATTCAATGCAAAGTCGTAGGACACCTGTCTCTTAGGCCTCTGGCGTGTGCATCCCTCCGGAAATGTTATTGCCTGCGGTTCCCTGAATCACGTCTTGATGCGTGAAAATCTGAGGAGGTGTGCCTGTAGACTCGGAAAGGTGGCTGGTTCACTTACCTTATCGTATGGTCTTCCTGCACGTGTGAAGGTCAGTCTCTCCAGTATTCGGTTTTGACCACCAGCACTGGGGATGCTTCATCCTGCTTCAAATCATAAAAAAACGGTTTTAGTGGTTTAAATTTTCAGACAATATGTGATTGATAAGAAGTGATATTATTGAACAATCAAAAAAAAAAAAGGAAATCAAACAAATGATAAAAAAAACAGCAAGGGCAGGACTAGATAAGCATCAAGAGATGTGGACCCGATAAACCTCACAATCATTGGTGGAGATGCTGGAATCTGCCAGACTTAGTACCTAAAGGGTTTATTTCTAAACAATTTGCAGTGGTTCTCAAGTACCGGACTGTGGTCCACTGCCAAGACGTGGCATCTAGGAAGCTGCAGATCCCTTGACTTCCCACAGTGCCTCTCCACTCCCATAATGCCACCCAATATACCTTAGTGCTCCACAGTGCCTCTAGGATCCCCGAGACCTTCAGCCTCCACAGCACTGCCCAGCCTTCCACAGTACCACCCCCAGGCCTCCATAGTGCCCCTGACTTCCCACAGTGCTCCATAGCCCCTAGAACCCTCATCCCTTACAGGGCCACCAAGTCTGCGGAAGAGTTCCCTAACCCACTCCACAACTCAGATTCCCTCCCTCAATGACCCCTAGACGTGTCCAGGAACCTCATCCCCTACAGGGCCACCAAGTCTGCTAAAGAGTCCTCTAACCCACTCCACAACCCACATCCCTCCTACAGTGCCCCCCCAAGCTCATCCAGGGACCTCATGCCCTACAGGGCCACCAAGTCTGCTAAAAGGTCCTCTAAACCCACTCGACAACCCACATTCCTCCCACAGTGCCCCCCAAGCTCATCCAGGGACCTCGTACCCTACAGGGCCACCAAGTCTGCTAAAGAGTCCTCTAACCCACTCCACAACCCACATCCTTCCTACAGTGCCCCCCCCCCAAGCTCATCCAGGGACCTCATCCCCTACAGGGCCACCAAGTCTGCTAAAGGGTCCTCTAACATACTCCACAACCCACATCCCTCCCACAGTGCCCCCCAAGCTCATCCAGGGACCTCATCCCCTACAGGGCCACCAAGTCTGCTGAAGAGTCCCCTAACCCACTCCACAACTCGGATTCCCTCCCTCAGTGACCCCCAGCCACGTCCAGGAACCTCATCCCCTACAGGGCCACCAAGTCTGCTAAACAGTCCTCTAACCCACTCCACAACCCACATCCCTCCCACAGTGCCCCCCAAGCTCATCCAGGGACCTCATCCCCTACAGGTCCACCAAGTCTTCAGCAGGGTCCCCTAAACCACTCTACAACCCTAAAACTACCACACTGCTCCCCTAGCCCCCTCCGGGAACCTCATTCTCTACAGGGCCACCAAGTCTTCTGAAGAGTCCCCTAACCCACTCCACAACTCGCATCCCTCCCACAGTGACCCCCATCCAGGAACCTTATACCTACAGGCCCACCAAGTCTGCAGCAGAGTCCCCTAAACCACTCCACAACCCTAAAACTACCACGCTGCTTCCCTAGCCCCCTCTAGGAACCTCATCCTCTCCAGGGCCACCAAGTCTGCTGAAGAGTCCCCAACCCACACCACAACTTGCATCCCTCCCGCAGTGATGCCCACCCCTATCCAGGAACCTTTCATCCTACAAGGCCACCAAGTCTGCAGCAAAGTCCCCTAACCCATTCTGCAACTTGTACCCCTCCCACAGTGCCCCCAAGTGTTTATCCAGGAACCTTATCCCTTACAGGGCCACCAAGTTTGCAGCAGAGTCCCAAACCACTCCACAACCCTGAAACTACCACACTGCTCCCTTAGCCCCCTCCGGGAACCTCATTCCCTACAGGACCGCCAACTCTTCTGCACAGTCCCCTAACCCTAACCTTGTTACAAAGACTCATGTATGTCCTTGAGTTCAGGAGTCTGCAAAAAAAGCTTGTCAATAGTCTGATCAGTTTTTTTGCGGACTTCTTCGGAAGTACGCATGGATTTTACATACCCATCTGAGAACCCCACTTAGGAACCAGGAGTGGAACCCTCATGGCATTGAAGGTGACCACGCTCATCCTGCATAGAGACCGATGTTCTCCACCCGCGTACTTGGAATGTTGCTTGTTCCCAGCCCCCCCAGGGTGACTGCGGCCTCAATAAATGTAACTCACTTGCCATTTTTAATTTTTGAACCAACTAACTACACTATAAAAGGCTCCCCCCCCCCTCCCTCTTCTCCTTTCCATTGAGCATCCAGAGCCCCACCAGGGACCAAGATTGGAACCCCTTATGGTATTGAAGGTGACCACTCTCATCCTGTATAGAGACCGATTTTCTCCACCTGCATACTTGGAATGTTGCGTGTTCCCAGCCCCCCAGGGTGACTGCGGCCTCAATAAATGTAACTCGCTTGCCATTTTTCATTTTTGAGCCAACTAACTAGACTATAAAAAGGCTCTTCCCCCCTCCCTCTTCTCCTTTCCATTGAGCATCCTGAGCCCCACCAGGGACCTCTGGGCAGCCCTCTAGCACAGAACACCTTGGACCAACCATATCCCAGATTCCATTATGTATGTCCTATGCTTCTCAGCTCCATCTAGTGGCCATAATGCAGTATTTCACTAATGATAAAAGAGCATTCATTCACAAGAAAAAAAAAATTGCCTAAAGAACTTTAATTTTTGCCCGATTTGCACAGAAGACAAGAAAAAACAAACAAAAAAACATGCAAACGAACCGGACAAACGGCTATGCAAAATTTTCCATAAATAGTCTCCCAACTATTGGCAGACAGGTGAGATCTGGCAAAGTCCACAAAGTCATAAAAAGTCAATCGCCCAATCACAAAAGCTGCACCAGGAAATCACTTCCCTTTCTTTCCGCCGGCGCGTTCTACGGATAAACAAGCAACAGAAAACAAGTCAAACGCGCCATTTGCCTCTGCGCCGTCACCTCGGGACACGAAGGCCACGCGTAGCGAACAGCGGGGGGAAATGTTTGCGGCGGCGAGCCGAGGAACGGAAATTGTAGATGACATTTTCAGTATTTTTCGCCTATTTGCTTCAATTTTGTGACATTCTCTATTAGCAGAAACATCTAATACACTTATTAAGATAATTGCTTCATTATAATAATTGGACCTGAAACGCCGTTTGGAGGGCCCGTCCGTGACTGACTCATCCGCAAAACAAAGAACACAAAAATGTTGCGAGATAAACAAAAGCGTTTTTTTTCTTTTATGCGCACGTTAATTAGTCTCAAGATTGCCTTTCTAATTGTACATGATGGGCAGTGTTTAACTTTTTCAAAAGCCTGCGATTGGTCCGTGACCCCCGCGGCGTCGGCTTCCGTGACCCCCTCTGCCTCTGACAGCGCTGCCAACCTACCGGATTGAAATTTACTGACAAGACGCGCACCATTTACTGGCACAGCCAAGTTTTTTTTACTGGCAATTTCCAAAAGCTACAAAATGACAGTTTTAGGCACACATTTTAGTATTTAGGCTACAAAACAAGTACAATATGGAATTAGCAATGCGATTTACGGTACATATTAAACACTTGCCACCCGCCGTATAGCAAAATGACGTCGGCAAACTGGTTGCGATATCCTGACCGGACGTCATATGACGTCCGGTCAGGATACCAAGCCGCGGCGCGCATCGCGGCGATTGTTGTTGCGGCGCATCAGTCTAACACACCGCAACTCCGATCTAGGTAAAGAGGTGGAGACTCTTTACCACGTGATCAGCTGTGTCCAACCACGGCTGATCACGATGTAAACAGGAAGAGACGTTTATCGACTTTTCCTCTACTCGCGTCTGACCGTTCGGCGGCTCTCCTGACAAGGGGCGACTGTGCCGATTGTTTATCAGCACAGCCGCCCCCTTGGATGCCCACCCAGGACCACCAGGGATGCCACCACTGATGACCACCAGGGATGGCATTCCTGGTGGCCATGGGTGGCAATGTGTGCCCACACATTATACCAATCAGTGCCCACCAGCAATACCTGCCTCCTAATCAGTGATGCCAATCAGTGCCATTGGTGTCAATCAGTGCCACTCAGTGTTCATCAGTGCCCCTCCATGCCCATCAGTGCCCCTCCATGCCCATCAGTGCCCACCTATCAGTGCCCATCAGTGCCGTCTATCAGAGCCCATCAGTGCCACCCATAAGTACCCATCAGTGCCGCCTTTTAGTGCCCATCTGTGCCGCCTATGAGTGCTCATCTGCGACACCTATGAGTGCCCATCTGTGCCGCCTATGAGTGCCCATCTGTGCCGCCTATGAGTGCCCATCTGTGCCGCCTATGAGTGCCCATCTGTGCCGCCTATGAGTGCCCATCTGTGCCGCCTATGAGTGCCCATCTGTGCCGCCTATGAGTGCCCATCTGTGCCGCCTATGAGTGCCCATCTGTGCCGCCTATGAGTGCCCATCTGTGCCGCCTATGAGTGCCAATCTGTGGCGCCTATGAGTGCCCATCTGTGCCGCCTATGAGTGCCCATCTGTGGCGCCTATGAGTGCCCATCTGTGCCGCCTATGAGTGCCCATCTGCGACACCTATGAGTGCCCATCTGTGCCACCTATGAGTGCCCATCTGTGCAGCCTATGAGTGCCCATCTGTGCCACCTATGAGTGCCCATCTGTCCCGCCTATGAGTGCCCATCTGTGGCGCCTATGAGTGCCCATCTGTGCCGCCTATGATTGCCCATCAGTGCTGCATATCAGTGCCACCCATCAGTGCCACCTCATTGGTGCCACCTTATCAGTGCCCATCAGTGAAGGAGAAAACGTACTTATTTCTAAAATTTTATAACAGAAACTAAGAAAAACTTTTTTTTTTAACAAAATTTTCAGTCTTTTTTTATTTGTTTAGCAAAAAAAATAAAAACCGCAGAGGTGATCAAATACCACCAAAAGAAAGCTCTATTAGTGTGAAGAAAAGGATAAAAATTTCACATGGTTACAGTGTAGCACGACCGCGCAATTGTCATTTAAAAAGTGACAGCGCTGAAAGCTGAAAATTGGCCTGGACAGGAAGGGGGGAAAGTGCCCTGGTATTGAAGTGGTTAAGGCAAAAAATATATATATATATTTCTTATTTTATTCACGATAGTAAATACGATCGATTTACTAGTAAGTAAGTAGCTCAGGGACAGGACTCATACAGGAAATGAAAATGGGCGGGCACAAACACGTGAAATTGACTCTCACTGTAACGATGACAGCAGTGTGCGGCGGTACAGAAGATGATGACACGTCACCGACAGGACACGCCCCCTCCTGAGTCACAGCGACAGTCTCTCTCCACGCCAGATGGTCCCTATCAGTCCACACAGCGCTGTCAGTCCCGCTCCCAGCTTGCCTTGCTCACACAAGGTCCTGGTCGCCCGGCTCGGTTCCCTTGCACTATGACATCACACAAAATCCCCAGGCACTGCTTCCATCAGATACGCCCCCCCCCCTCGCCTCCGCCTCACCAGCGCTGCCCGAACGCACTGTAGGAGGCACACAAATGGTCTTGGCCGGGCCAAACGCCAACAGCCATCTTTTTTTTACTGGCAACCGTTTCCTGTCACTGGCATTGACTGGCGGGAGAAAAGTAAAAATACTGACGGTTGGCAACACTGACCTCTGACCTCCTCAGTGCCGCCGAGCGCAGCGACCGCGAAATGTTGGCGTTCACGTCAGAATGGGGGCGTTACCTGAACTGACTTTCTACATAATCCAGAGATTGGTTTTAAATGTTGCAATTCTGGTGCTTGAAAAAAAAAAAACAACACTAATTACTCCTCAGTCTGATTACCAAGCAATGTAACGTTGTGTTATTCTATTTTTAATTCAAGATTTAGCACTAAAATATACATTTGTTTTGTCATTTGTATAAATCCCTTCACAGCAAGATCAACGGCTTTCCGAGGCTCATTTTATACAGCTCTGCTGTAATATACACTAGATTTCCAAAAGTATTGGGACGCCTGCCTTTCCACACACATCAACTTCAATGACATCCCAGTCTTAGTCCGTAGGGTTCAATATTGGGAGAGCGAGGCTCTGATGTAATGGGGACCCTGATGTAAGGGGGGACACTAATGTAAGTGGGAACTCCTAGGGGGACTCTGATTGGAATCTTAATAAAAGCGGGGCCCTGATGGGGGCCCTGTTATAAGGGGGGTTCTGATGGGGACCCTGATGTGATGGGGCTCTGATGGGGACCCTGATGTAATGGGGCTCTGATGGGGACCCTGATGTGATGGGGCTCTGATTGGAACCCTGATGTAATGGGGCTCTGATTGGAACCCTAATGTAATGGGGCTCTGATTGGGACCCTGATGTAATGGGGCTCTGATTGGGACCCTGACATAATGGGGCTCTGATTGGAACCCTGATGTAATGGGGCTCTGATTGGAACCCTGATGTAATGGGGCTCTGATTGGAACCCTGATGTAATGGGGCTCTGATTGGGACCCTGACATAATGGGGCTCTGATTGGGACCCTGACATAATAGGGCTCTGATTGGGACCCTGACATAATGGGGCTCTGATTGGGACCCTGATGTAAGGGGGGGGGGGTTCTGCTGGGGACCCTAAAATAAGCAGGGGTTGTGATGGGGACCCTGGTGTAAGGGGGATTCTGATGGGGTCCCTGAGGTAATAGGGCTCTGATGGGGACCCTGATGTAAGGGGGATTTTGATGGGGACCCAGACATAAGGGGGGACACTGATGGGGATCTTGATGTAAGTGGGACCATGATATAAGGGGGGCTCTGATGTAATGGGGACCCTGATGTAAGGGGGGACACTAATGTAAGTGGGAACTCTTAGTGGGGACTCTGATGGGGATCTTGATAAAAGTGGGGGCCCTGATGGGGACCCTGTTATAAGGGGGGCTCTGATGGGGACCCTGATGTAATGGGGCTCTGATGGGGACCCTGATGTAATGGGGGGTTCTGCTGAGGACCCTAAATTAAGCGGGGGTTCTGATGGGGACCCTGATGTAATGTGGGGTTCTGCTGGGGACCCTAAAATAAGCGGGGGGTTGTGATGGAGACCCTGGTGTAAAGAGGGATGCTGATGGAGACACAGATATAAGGGGGGCTCTGATGGGGACCCTGATGTAATGGGATAATGATAAGGACCCTGATGTGAGGGGGACTCTGATGGGGACCCTGATATAAGCGGGGGTTCTGATGGGGACCCTGTTATAAGGGGGACTCTGATGGGGACCCTGATGTAATGGGGGGGTTCTGCTGGGGACCCTAAAATAAGCGGGAGGTTGTGATGGGGACCCTGGTGTAAAGAGGGATGCTGATGGAGACACAGATATAAGGGGGGGCTCTGATGGGGACCCTGGTGTAAGGGGAATTCTGATAGGGACCCTGATGTGAGGGGGACTCTCATGGGGACCTTAAAATAAGCGGGGGCACTTATGTAAGAGGCACTGATGGGGAACTTGATGTATTGGGGCTCTGATGGGGACCCTGATGTCTGATGTAAGGGGGGACTCTGATGAGGATTCTATTGTTATGGGGACTTTACTGAAGTACTTTCTCTTTTTCTCTAAAGCATGTCGTTTCCAAAGCAGATCCAAGTAAAACAAATTCATTTATTATTGATTTATGTGAATATTAGTTTAATACACTATGTGTCCCTCGTACAGAGAAGAACCGAGCTTCTTCGTTCTTTTCTCGATTAGACATCCCCCCCCTCCCCCATACCAGTTTTGGTACAAAGACCCCAGAAGAGAATTTTTGGACAGAAAGGCGTGAAGCTTCTCTGAAATCACATTATATTATTTTATATTCTTCACGAAGGTCGTTGATGGTGGCACAGACAATATGTACACGGAGTCGCAGAAAATGGAGGCGAGCGTTTTACGCTCTGTGCCGGCCGCGGTCACTAACTGCATTATTTTCCATTCTGCCTCTAATTTTTTTTTTTTTTTTTTTTTCCACCGCCATTTTAATGCAATTTTTTTTTTCTCTAATTCTTCTTTGATGCAGCGCCTTTCCAGACGTGTCAATCTCCACGGACCGAGATGTGCGATTCGGTGTTGTGTGCGCGGGAGGAAAAAAAAAAAAAAAATACATTTTAATGGAAGAAGTATTGACTTTTATCAGAGAAAGAGCAGAAAAACATGGAGGAGGCAGCGGCTGCGGAGAGGCCGGGTCTATGGGGATCGGATATCTGCACATGGAGAAGAATGGAGGAATGAACAAAAGAGAGAGAGAGAGGTCCCGGCTCGCTGCTTTGCATCGCCATTAGAAGAGTTTACTTTGTGAGGCGGAAGAGACATTTCAAATTTTCAATATTTTTTTTTTTTTTCTCAGACGTTCAATTCAAAAACAATTTGACCAAAGCAGTCACTTGGTACGTGGTAAAGGGAGGCAGCCTGCGGATCTCCCGGGATCTGTAGAAAACTGCAGAAGGTCGTTGCCGGAGATGTGTGTTTTACTCACCGGTGTTTACAAAACTCCCACCCTGCTAGCTTTGTATGTAACTGTAGAGGAGGGAAGGGGTCGGCTGCAATAAGGACTGAACATTTTGTAGACATAATCTTAGATCTGAAGGTCACTGATATTTTCTCCATCAGTCCAAATTCGCATAGGTTATTTCTTCCAGTCTGTAGTATTACATATACTGTATATTCTGCATGATATGTAGACCAGAAACTCGCAGATGTTTTGTTAACAAGACTTCAAGCGCATGTAGAAATGTAAAAATGTAACCAAGTATTACCTTGAAAGATCTAACTTTAGTCTTGAATCCCTTCTAAAATATAGCAGAGCACTTCCTGTGCCTCGGAAATCCTGTTCTGTATCCTCATAGCTGTATATCTGCAGTGTGAGATCATCTAAGGCAGTGGTCCTCAATGTCAGTCCTCAAGTACCCTCAACGGACCATGTTTTGGGAACTTCCCTTAGATAAAATACAGTATATACTCGAGTATAGGCTGACCCGAATATAAGCCGAGGCACCTAATATCACCACAAAAAACTAGGAAAACTTATCGACTCGAGTATAAGCCTAGGGTGGGAGATGCAGCAGCTACTGGGTAAACAATACCCATCTGCAGCCTCACGGTGCCCATTTGCAGCCTCACTGTGCCCACCTGTACCATCAGTGCCGATCTGCAGCCTCACTGTGCTCATCTGTAGCCTCACTGTAGCCATTTGCAGCCTCATTGTGCCCATCTGCAACCTCATTGTGCCCATTTGCAGCCTCACTGTACCCATCTGCAGCCTCACTGTACCCATCTGCAGCCTCACTGTGCCCATCTGCAGCCTCACTGTGCCCATCTACAACCTCTCTGCAGCCTCACTGTGCCCATCTGAATCCTCACTGTGCCCATCTGCAGCCTCACTGTGCCCATCTGCAACCTCACTGTGTCCATCTGCAGCCTCACTGTGCCCATCTGCAACCTCACTGTGCCCATCTGCAACCTGTGTCCATCTGCAGCCTCACTGTACCCATCTGCAGCCTCACTGTGCCCATCTGCAGCCTCACTGTGCCCATCTGCAACCTTTCTGCAGCCTCACTGTGCCCATCTGCATCCTCACTGTGCCCATCTGCAGCCTCACTGTGCCCATCTGCAACCTCACTGTGCCCATCTGCAACCTGTGTCCATTTGCAGCCTCACTGTGCCCATCTGCAACCTTACTGTGCCCATCTGCAGCCTCACTGTGTCCATCTGCAGCCTCACTGTGCCCATCTGCGACCTCACTGTGCCCATTTGTAGCCTCACTGTGTCCATCTGCAGCCTCACTGTGCCCATCTGCAACCTGTGTCCATCTGCAGCCTCACTGTGCCCATCTGCAGCCTCACTGTGTCCATCTGCAACCTCACTGTGCCCATCTGCAACCTGTGTCCATCTGCAGCCTCACTGTGCCCATCTGAAACCTCACTGTGCCCATCTGCAGCCTCATTGTGCCCATCTGCAGCTGTAGCTTTGATAACTAAAACAGCATGCGTCTCCCGCTGTGTCATGCAGTCTGTTCGACAGCCATCCATTGCAACAAAGCCCTGTCTCCTCCTTGTCCGTGATAGACAGAACATCGATACAGTTTCCCAGCACTGCATCAGTGTTCCGTCTATCATGCACGAGGGGGAGGCGGGGCTTTGTTACAATGGATTGCCACACAGATTGCATGACACCGCGGGTGACGCCCGCTGTTTTAGTAATCACAGGAACAGCTGCAGATGGGCACCCTCACTCGAGTATAAGCCGAGGGGGGGGGGGGGGGTTCAGCCTAAAAAATGTGCTGAAAAACTCGGCTTATACTCGAGTATATACTGTAGCTCTTATCAATACCATGTCATTTATATGGATTTAAAGCAGCTGTGCAAAGTAAAGGAAAACCTGAAAGCATGGACCGTTGGGGGGGTACTTGAGGACTGAGTTTGAGAACCACTGATCTAAGGCGCTGCTGCCTCTGCTTGCTTGCCCCGCCATATTTGGAGTGAGATTTGGTGAGGTCATTCCTGTGATGCTCACTGTTCTTCTTGCTGGAGAGGAAGCTGTACCTGAGGACCTGCATTGGAAGGATCTCTCCGCTTTTCCTCCATCCATTCTGTGGATCTGCGTTTCCTCTGCCTCTCCTGTAGCGGTGCACATCCGGTTCGTAGGGCAGTGATGGTGAACCGTGGCACCCCAGATGTTTTGGAACCACATTTCCCATTAAAGCTCAGGCCTTCCCGTCCAACATCAGTGCCTGACCTCACAAATGAGCTTCTGGAAGAACTGTCAAACATTCCCATAGACACCCTCCTAAACCTTGTGGACGGCCTTCCCAGAAGAGTTGAAGCTGTTATAGCTGCAAAGGGCGGGGCCAACTCAATATTGAACCCTACAGACTAAGACTGGGATGTCATTAAAGTTCATGTGTGTGTAAAGGCAGGCGTCCCAATACTTTTGGTAATATAGCGTATTTTATGTTAGGATGGCAATCTTGTAACACGTTCTCTATTTCATGGGCAACCAATAAAAATGGAAGAACTGTCCCAAAGCTGCTGTCTATGTAACGGATTTCCCTGTGTTGCGCCAGTCACCCCCCCCCCCCCAATGCCGCTTGTCTTTACCCGCATTGCCAACGCTAGATATGGTAAAGTATAAAGAGCGGATAGACCACATAAACATCCGTAATCCAGGCTGGAACACGGAGGTTTTGGCCAGAATTGCAGCTTTTCTCACTCACAGTACTGCGGCGTAGCCAGCTTCATATTTCATGACCAGCCCAGCAGAACAAACACCAAACGGGGAAAAAAAAAAATACCTGGCCATTGCGTCTGTTTGTTCTCATTCTGCACAAACAAGGCAATCCTTTGATAAACACGGCCCTAAGCCGGCTAAATTGCCTTCAAAAGAGATAATCATTCCCAGGGACCGGGTAACAGGGGATGAGATATCCCTCGTGTGATGTACTAAACATTGCTATTGAGATGTGAGTAATCGGACGGCCCCTACGACAAATAATGCATGCAAATGAAGCGCAAGGATAAGAATAAAAGCCTTCTAATATGTGCTGTGCAATTAAACAGAATTAGATTTTGATGTTAATTTCATTAGGCAATGTCACCTCTTCTAGCCTGGGGAATACACGGGAGCGTTCCGAGCACATGTGGTACCTACGCTGAATTTAACAGCCATTTTGCACGATGACCGAAAATAAGAAAAATGCAGAAGGTGCCTTTATTTATTTTTTTTATTTTTTTTTAAGCTTTTTCAGGAGATTGGTAAGAAGTGTATGCGGTACTGCTTATGGTTTACTTGGCTATCCACACATTTATGGCTGCCAAGTGACATTGAAGACCAGACTTAAGCAACATTTTCACTGCAGAGGAACCCTGGAATTAAATTTCTCCTGCTAAAAAAAAAAAAAAAAAAAATTGTATCGAAGGTCAGTGAAAACAAAATGCCCCACACATTGGTGGTCAGTGAAAGAATGCCTTTCTTGCTTTGATGGTCAGTGGAAGAATACTCCCTTTCACATTGGTGGTCAGTGTAGAATACCCCCCCCCACCATCTTACATTGGTGGTCAGTGGAAACAATTCCCACTTTACATTGTTACTCAGTGGAAGAATGCCCCCATGACATTAGTACTCAGTGGTAGAATGCCCCCCTTACGTTGGTGCTCAAAGAATGCTCCCTTACTTTGGTGCTCACTGGGTGGAAGAATGCCCCCCATTACATTGGCGCTCAGAGAAAGAATGCCCCCCCCCCCCCTTACATTGGTTCTTAGTGAAAGAATGCCCCCCCCCCCCCTTCCACTTCACATTGGTGCTTAGTAGAAGAAGAATTCCCCCTTTCACATTGGTGCTCAGGGAAGAAAAGCCCCCTTACATTGGTGCTTAGTGAAAGAATGCCCCCTTACTTTGGTGCTCAGTGGGTGGAAGTATGACCCCCCTTACATTGGTGCTCAGTGAAATAATTGCCCCCCTTCAAATTGGTGCCCCCTTACATTGGTGCTCAGAGAAAGAATGCCCCCCCCCCCTTACATTGGTTCTTAGTGAAAGAATGCCCCCCCCCCCTCCACTTCACATTGGTGCTCAGTGAAAGAATGCCCCTATTACATTGGTGCTCAGTGAAAGAATGCCCCATATTACATTGGTGCTTAGTGAAAGAATGCCCCCCTCACATTGGTGTTCAGTGAAAGTCTGTCCCCCTTATATTGGCTCTCAGTGGGAAGAATGCCCCCCTTACTTTGATGCTCAGTGAAAGAATGCCCACCTTACATTGGTGATCAGTGGGAAGAATGCCCCCCCCCCTTTACATTGGTGCTCAGTAGAAGAATGCCTCCCTTAGACTGGTGTTCAGTGGTAAAATGCCCCATACATTAGTACTCAGTGCAAAAATGGCCCTTACATTGGTGGTTAGTGAAAGAACGCCCCCTTTACATTGGTGCTCAACATAAGAATGCCCCTCTTGCTTTGGTGTTCAGTGGGAAGAGACCCCCCTTATATTGGTGGTCAGTGGGAAGAATGTTCCCTTACATTGGTGCTCAGCAGAAGAATGCCCTTCCTACTTTGGTGGTCAATGGAAAAAAAAGCCCCCCTTACATTGGTGCTTGTCGGAAGAATCCCCCCCCCCCCCTTACATTGGTGCTCAGTGGAAGAATGCCCACATTACAGCGGTACAGTTGGCCCCCTTACTATGTAGGCACCATAAGATGGGAGGTCAATCGCCCACAGCTAAAGGAAACCCTCACAAATTGTGGAGGAGCCTTAGAACTCCATGTAACCCTGGCTGAGGCCGGCTGCTTTAGACTAAAGAGAGGAATGAGATGTACACAGGCAAGCAGTGAGCTAGCCAGAGATATAATTACATACAGCGTGTTCATTCTGCAATTCTTTCTGTCACTACAGTTTGTCAATAAAGAGCAATACTTTGTAGAAAAGCAAGTGGAAACATTCTACTGTTGTCAGGGCAGATATATGGGAGACATTGATTGGGGGATAAATAAAGCTGGGCTACTACCGATAGCAACAAGGTTCTAAATGATATTTTTCTAGGTTAGGGAATTTAAATATCTCTACTTGGCTTTTATGACAACACCTCCACCGTTTATGAGCTACATATAGGATAAAAAGCCTCAAATTTCCACACTTCTGTTTTTTATTTTTACACTCCAGGTTTCTCCTCTGATCAGTATAAAGAATAGATGTGAAAATGGCCGAGTCCGGGCACAATGACATATTGACTGTGTTGGAATGAGGTTCGCACCTATGGACCCTTCTAAGGTGTTCATCCCCTCCAGACAACATGAGGTATGGAAGTTATTTTCTCGATGGATGGAATGACATGGACTGTTGAAAAAGCTTCTTTATTTTTAGCCCCAATAAAAGGGAAAAATCAATACGAGTCAGAATTGTCCTTCACCACGGCATGTCTTAATCACACGGGAGAATAACGAGTCCAAAGTCAAGAGGACCTGAATGAATTACGTCTACCTCCAATGATATTACGTATCCTATTATGAGAAGGCTGACATTAGATCTGAACTCTGGGATGCTCTCAATTGTTCTCTGAAAGTTTCCTTCCATATCCGCAGTACAAAACGAGCTGAAAGTTTTTCTTTAACTTATGCCTCTTCTGAGAATTCGCTGCCATGATGTAAACCCCTTCTCTAGCTCTGCACCTATGCCTGGCAGCTGGGGAGGAGGAATTGGTGAAGCACCCAATGCCACATCTTATGGACGCTAGGCACACCTTAGGGAACTACAGAGATGGTGACATGACTGGTTGCACCACTCAAGGAAAGAATGCGGTGGTATTCTGACGTAAGAACGTCACTGGGGAGGTGGGATCATCAAAACACCTGAGATCAAATCTTATGGACGTTAGGTACACCTCAGAGTGGTGACATGACTGGTCTCCAGAAGAAGGTGTTGGTGTCCTGTAATAAGAATGCCCATGAGAGGTGTAATCATCGAAGCAATCAAAATCACATTTTATGGGTGCTAAGCACACCTCAGTGAACTACAGGGGGTGGTGACCCCACTTAAGAAGAGAATGTGTTCCATCATAACATCACTGGAAGGTCAGATCAGTAAAGCGCCCAACGTCACCTCTTACGGAAGCTAAGCGCAACTCACGGACCATGACTAGTCCCTCTACGCAAGGGGTGAATGTGGTGGCATCCTTTTGTAAGAATGCAATTGAAGCTCCCAACAGCATATCTTATGGATGTTCGTTACACCTCAAGGAATTATAGAGGGTGGAGACGTGACTGGTCGCACAACTCGATAGAATGTGGTGGTGTTTGGTCAATAAGCACATCACTGGGAGGTGGGATCATTGAAACACCTAAGATCATATCTTATTAATGTTTAGCACACCTCAAAGAACTAACAAGGGTGGTGACATGACTGGTCGCCCCACTCAATGAGAGAAGGTGTTGGTGTCCTGTCATAAGAACGATCATGGGAGGAGTAATGAAGCAATCAACATTGACATTTTATGGGTGCTAGGCACACCTCAGGTAACTACAGGGGGTGGTGGTATGACTGGTCACCCCGCTCAAGAAGAGAATGTGTTCTATCATAATAACAACATCACTGGAAGGTCAGATCAGTAAAGCGCCCAATGTCACATCTTATGGAAGCTAGGCACAACTCAGGGACCATCCATGACTAGTCCCTCCACTCAAGGAAAGAATGTAGTGGTGTCCTGTTGTAAGAAAGTCACTGAGAGACAGAATCAGTGAATTGTCCAATATCACAACTAATGGATGCTAGTAAACTTTAAGGAACTACAAGGAGGTGGAGACTCGACCAGTTCCCCCCACTAAATGAGAAAATGCAATGGCATCCTGTAAAAATATAAGTGAAGCACATAACATCATATAATAAGGAGATTAGGTACACCTCAAAGAATTACAGAGGATGGTGACACGACTGGTCACCCCACTCAAGCAGAGAATTCAGTGGTGTTTGGTCATAAGAACATCATTGGGAGGTGGGATCATTGAAACCGAAGATCATATCGGTGGTGCAAATCAGAGAACTACTGGGAGTGGAGACACGACTGGTTGCCAAACTCAAGGAGAGAAGGTATTGGCATCCTGTCATAAAAATGTCCATCGGAAGAATAATCATCAAAGCAACCAACATCATACCTTCAAGTGATGACTGGGGTCCTAACACCTCTTTATGAATAGAGTTGGCAAGTGTTAGGGTCTCTCTTTCCCCTCTAAGATAATGATATAGAGCTTGGTGCAAATATTAGAAAACTTGAAGTCCCTATTGACATAAAGACTCTGGTTCCGGGATTCAAACTGGTCACTTCCTGGTTGTAGTGTGTGTGGTAACTTCACAAGCAATAGCTCCTCCCTGCGCGTTTCATCAAATATGACGCCATCTAATTGTTTAGCTAGCTGAAGTTTAGATCTTATATCTTTAGATTTTTTTTCCTTTATGTTCAGCATTAAAGTTATGACTGGAGTCCTAACATCTCTTTATGAATAGAGTGGGCAAGTGTTATGGTCTCTTTTTTTCCTCTAAAATAATAAACTGAGCTTGGTGCAAATATTAGAAAACATCAAGCACTCATTGACATAAAAACTCCAGTTTCGGGATTCGAACTGGTCACTTCCTGCTTGTAGCATGTGTGGTGATATCATGAGTGATAGCTCCGCCCTACGTGTTTTGTCAAATCTGACGCCATGTAATTGTTTAGCCAGCTGCTATTTGAATCTGTTTCGGTTTTCCTTTATGTTCAGCGTTGATGAATGGGGTGGGCAAGTGTTAGGGTCTCTTTTTTTCCTCTACAATAATAAAACAGCGTTCAGTGCAAATATTACACAAATAAGAAAAAAAAATTGGGTAAAGCAGCACTCAAAAATCCATCCAAATACAAACGTGTTGCACTGTGCCTTTAAATCCTAATCTACCATATAAGTCCATAAAATTGTACGAACTCTGCACATGTGCAAATCATGCAAAAATCCAAATAAATAAAATCCACCAATGATACTCATTAACTTCTCTGTGAACTTCTATGGACTCCACCACCACACAGAAACACCAGCCTCTTACCAGAATACAAAACCCCAAATCACTGCATAGACCCCAAATTACTGTATAGGAGGTCTGTATTGCGCTCAATGATAAGAGAGATCTGCCAACTGTGCTCCCATGTATGGACCGGATCCTGGGAACCACAGGCCTCTCCACCAGGAATGTAACATAATACCGGCAAAGATATGAACCACAAATACTCCCTAGCATAAAACCACATTCACCATTTATTAAAAAAATTGGGTCTGGCAGCGTAATGACGTCAGCACTAGCCCCGCCCCAACGTGTTTCGTTGTAGACGAGGATCAGCTGTTGGTTTTGTGGTTTGTGTTTTGGCAGGAAAAAGTCTTTATCATGAAAAAAAAAAAGAAAGAAAAGGCAATATAAAACCACTATGACCCTCAGCCCATCACTAGCACACAGAATCCAGACGGTTGTCTAGTTCACGCAGCGCGGCTATACATTAAATGGCACTTTATAATTAGACATGGCTGATCTCCCGTACGCGTTCAATTCTCTTGCGAGTAAAGCTCTCCAATCCTTTGTTCCGCAGCTTGTTATTTTATGTAAAGAATATGTGAATGTTAATATTAATAATAATAATAATTATCTTTTTAGTATTTAACACGAGCGCATTGAACGCAAGAAAAACAAACAAAGGGCTGAAGTGCTTAAAACAGCTCTGCAACAAGCTTTATTAGTCCTACAAAAGAGACGCACGTTCCTAATTAGAAAATAAAAAATATATAAAATGGAACCTTCGGGATTAATACACTAATTATAAAATGTATAAAAGAGAACCATTCTAGGCCCTGCTAATTCAAGATTATGAGTATTTATAATTATTAGAATTATGAGGACTTATGAAAGCTTTCTTATTCAGCTTCACTTACTGTTCTGTATCTAACTGTCCAGCTTAAAGTGGACCTGTCATGTCATCAGTCTGCTGCAGGCAAGATGAAGAATTCCCTCAGTCTCCCCTCTCCCAGTGATATTGCCTAGGCTAAGATGACGTTAATCTGCTGCAGGCAGGAGGAAGCATTTCCTCAGTCTCCCCTCTCCCAGTGACATTGCGTAGGCTGAGATGATGTCATCAGTCTGCTGCAGGCAGAAGGAAGCTTTCCATCTGTCTTTCCTCCCCAGTGATATTGTCTAGGCTGAGATTAGGTCATCGGTCTGCTGCAGGCTGGTGGAAGCATTTCCCCAGTCTCCCCTTTCGCAGTGACATTGCCTAGGCTAAGATGATGTCATCAGTCTGCTGCAGGCAGAAGGAAGCATTTCATCTGTCTTCTCTCCTCAGTGATATTGTCTAGGCTGAGATTATGTCATCGGTCTGTTGCAGGCAAGAAGAAGAATTTCCTCAGTCTCCCCTCCCCCTAGTGATTTTGCCTAGATTGAGATGTCTGCCTCCACCTCTTCAACTTTTGGGCAGTTTTTTTTTTTTTTGGGGGGGGGGGGGGTTAAGTGGGTACCTGGTTTTGATAGGTACCCGCTCTCACTTCTGCCCAGGTAGCCTAGGTAGTCAAATATTTGCCCCCCTCGGGACATATCACAGGTCCCAGGATACTGCGGGACCATTCACAAGGCGCAGTGGGGAGCAGGTTGTGAAGCTGCAAGGAGTCAGAGATGGGCTTCCCATTAACATTGCAGCGCGGGGGACCGGAACTTTGGCAAAGAACTGGCCCAGGTGAGAACGCTAAAACCCTAGCAGTGGCGGCTGGTGCTTAATAATCTGGGGGGGGGCGGCAAATAAACCTGCCCCCCCCTCGCACAGCCGCAACACCCCCCCCCGCGGGAGATGGACGAGGTGCCAGGGGTTGAAGCCTTATCATGAGGAAGGAAGATGACACGGAGGGCTGCTGCTCCTCGCTCCAGGAAGAGCCAGGGTTTCCGAACAGGAAGTGGGTCCTGAGACCCGATTGGCCGGGAGTCCTAAGTCTCCCTGGCCAATCAGATCTCAGGACTCGCTCTCTGATTGATCGGGGAGGAGAATCAGAAAGACTATAGCGAATATTAACTCGCTATTGTCACACAACTGGGTGGGCTCAGGGCGCAGTGCTCTGCGCCCCGAGCCCACCCTTTTTTTAAGCCAATTAGGGCCTCAAGCTCTAGTCATGTGTTTAAAAAAAAACAAAAAACATTGAAATCCATATGTCCGGCGCCTTGTATGTAGATTAGGGGCCAGGCGCATTGATTAGGGGGGGGTGCCCCTTATGGACGGGCCGCCACTGATCCCTAGACAGGTAGGCCTCTTTTAATAAAAGTCAGCAACTACAGTATTTGAAGCTGCTGACCTAATTTTTTTTTGGGGGGGGGGACTGAAGATCCTCCTATTGGTGCAAGTGAATGGCGAAGAGAATAGAGCTGGAGCTCATTCAATTTAAATTCTTGCCTTGTCTGAAGCAGGAGGAAGAGGAATGTATGCCGCCATAAAAAACGCTCGTTGGAGCCGAATGACTTAATGTATCATATTAGGAGGAGTAGATTATGATGTTAGACTGTAAGCTCCCCAGATTGCCGTCGTTTCGGCACACCGGAATCTCTCCCCGCGGTAGGCGCAGACCCTTCCAAATCTTCATAAGAACTAAGAAACGATTCCAATCTATTTCAAAAGGGAGGAATCAGTTCATTTCAGTTCCAATCCCGCGCTCCCTCCATCCCTGCCCCTCGCCGTTCGTTCTGCAAATATTTCATCATCTCGGAGAAGAAGGGCAGCTTCTTTGCGAAAAAAAATATTTTCAATGAAATTAACCGGGATCTGCGACGCCACGTCTTTTAAACCCATAATCCCTTCTAACGGTGAAGCGGAGGAATGCTGTGTTTAAAAAAGGATTTTGGTGGCGGCGGGCGGACGAAAAAAAAAAAATGATGATCTGAATACATTTCACTTTGCAATTCTGTGCAGTCATTAAGCTGTTATTGCGAGTTAAGAGAGGCGCGGATGGAAGGGCTTGATGTCAGCCATTGCCCTCTGTCGCTTTCTACGCTGCGAAAATGTTGCCAGGACAACATTGAAAGGTCTTGCCGAAGGAGAGGGAGGGTTGGGGGGGGGGGGGAATGACCGGATTTGGATATGGCTGCTCTGGCACCACTCATTAGATGTGGCAGGCTGTTATCAGGAAGGATGTTGTGATCGGGACGTCAACGGGTTGACATCAGGGGTCACCCGGGACCTGTCCAAGATAGTTCATTTTTATACACTAATGGAAGCAGGACTAATTCCAAGATACAAGAAGAATACATCGCCCGGCAATCTGATTCCTATTATGGGGATGTTCCTTAAAAGGACAACTCCAGCTAAAGAGCTGAATTTACATTTCAAACACATACGCTATATTGTCAAATGTATTGGGACGGCGGCCTATATACACACATACACAAACTTTAATGACATCCCAGTCTTAGTCCGTAGGGTTCAATATTGAGTTGGCCCCACCCTTGGCAGCTATAACAGCTTCAACTCTTCTGGGAAGGCCGTCCACAAGGTTTAGGAGGGAGTCTATGGGAATGTTTGACCATTCTTCCAGAAGTGCGTTTGTGAGGTCAGGCACTGATGTTGGACGAGAAGGCCTGGCTCGCAGTCTCTGCCCTAATTCATCACAAAGGTGTTCTGTCAGGTTGAGATTAGGATTCTGTACAGGCCAGTCAAGTTCCTCCACCCCAAACTCGCTTATCCATGTCTTTATGGACCTTGCATTGTGCATGAAGAGGGTAAATGGTGCTTTATAACTTTTTTGGAGGTAGCAGAACTAAGGGTAAAACTAGGGAAGATGGAAGAGTTGGGCTTTACAGTTATACATATCTATATATAGTTAGTGGGGTCCCTCTTCTCCAGTATTGGCAGTGGGAGAAGGATCATGGGGGAAGTTCAGGGGTATGAAGAGGGTAGTTAGTGTTTAACTTTTCTGGGGGTTGTTTTACTGGGGGGAGAACTGGAGAAGGAGGAGTTGGACTCTAATGCACACACGGTCTGACTTTCCGAACGGAAATGTTGGATGTAAGCTTGTTGGCGGAAAGTTTGACCGTGTGTATGCTCCATCGAACATTTGGTGTTGTCGGACTTTCCGCCAACAAATGTTTGCTAGCAGGTTCTCAAATTTTCCGCCAACAAAACCAATCGGGTGTACACAAGTCCGTCGCACAAAAGTTCACACATGCTCGGAATCAAGTATGGACCCCGGAAGCGCTTGGTCTTTTAAAACTAGCGTTCGTAATGGAGATATCACATGACTATTGAACTTCCTCTTTACTGGCTCGTCATACGTTCCCACGTTCGTAATTGTTGGCCAACATTTGTGTGACTGTGTGTATGCGAGACAAGTTGGAGCCAACAACCTACGAACTAAATTCCACGGTTTTGTTGTCGGAAAGTCTGATCCTGTGTACGGGGCATTACGGTTAAACACATCCTTATGTTAGCAGGGTATTTCCTCTTCTTCTCTGGTATTGGCAGTGGGTAGTCCTCAATGCAGCAGAAAATGGGCCATGATGGCTTGGGCCCAGAGGAAGCGGGTTGAATGAAGTTGGGTAATTAACAGTGGGGGAAGGACTAGAGGGGGAAGTTCTGGAGTGTGAAGAGGGTAAGTACTGGGAGCAAAACTGGTGAAGGTTGAGTTGGGTTTTAACAATTAGACCCATCCTTATGCTAGTGGGGTCCTTACTTTTCTTCTCCAGCATTGGCAGTGGGTGGTCCTCAATGCAGCAGAAAATGGGACAATGATGATCTGGGCTAACAGAGAGAGAGTTGAATGAAGTTGGGTGGTTGGCAACAGAGGAGGGGGGGGGATGGGAGTTCTGGAGTGTGAAGAGCTTCTTAAATATACTTTTTTTATTGGGTGGCACAAATAGGGGAAAAACTGGGGAAGGTGGAGCTGGGCTTTAACAATTGGACATATTTTTATGATAGCAGGGTCCTTCCTCTTCTTCTCTGGTATTGGCAGTTGGTGTCCTCAATGCACCAGAGAATAGGGCCATGACGGCCTGGGTTCACAGGATGAGGGTTGAGCAACCAGCAGCGGGGAAGGACTAGCGGGGGATGTTCTGGAGTGTGAAGATATTGAGTAGGGCTTTAACTTTTTTGTGAGCTGACAGAACCAAGGGGGAAACTGGGGAAGATGGCCTGGGCCTTAACAATTAGACTAGGGGTTCCTTGAGCAATTTCTGCCTCTCAGATAGGTTCCCACTGACACCATTGATCCATTTAGCTATCTATAAAGGGGCTAATTCTTCCTAATGAGCACAAGTGTAAGGAGCATTCTTTCCACTGACCATCACACTAATGTACAGTATCAAGAGTTGTAGATATAGTCATTTTTTTGGCAGGGCTTCTCAGAGACCGGAAGGTTATTTTAAGGGTTCCTCTGTGTTAAAAAAGGTTGAGAAAGGCCAAATTATCATTCTAGCAGGGTCTTTCCTCTTCTTCTCTGGTATTGGCAGTGGTTAGTCCTCCATGCAACAGAGAACGGGGCCAAGATGGCCTGGGCTCATAGAAAGTGGGCAGAATGAAGTTGGGTGACGAGCAGCAGGGAAGAACATAGAAGGACATTTTTGGAGCATGAAGTGGGTGGGTAGTCGTTTTTTAACGTTTTGTCAGGTGGCAGAAATAAGAGAAGAACTAGGGAAGGGGGAGTTAGTTTGGCTTTAACAATTACACACATCCTTGGTATTAAATGATTATCAGCATTTTTCAACACCCATACGTCATATTTTGAAGATTTACTCAAGTGGGAACACTTCTGGAACTGTCGCAGATATTGTGACATTATTAATCACCCGAGGCTACGTTAGGGAAATCCGGAAAACATGAACTGCTGAGGGTGGTCTACATTCCATTGGAGGTCACGCCTGCTGCTCTTTTGATTCTTCACAGAATGGGAAATAAATGGCGCACTGTAAAGCCAAGCACAGTCTGTTTGTGTCACATTGCATCCACTTGCGTGGTGTAATAAAGCACCGTAATTCTCACATAAATGGGAAACAAGGGGACACATTAGTTCTGGCTAAGTAAACTCACAGAATATTTGCAAATTGTTGCATTATTTTTCTTGTTTTGTTTTCTAATGGAACATTTGAAATCTGTTGTAACAGATTTGTTCTGAGTGGTTTGCAATGAGGCGACTGCGGATCTGAAGAAGACGTTTTAAGCTATTCAAAGACATGAGGTGACAGTTTCCCAATCTGTCCTGCAACAAGCAATCTTCTCATGTCCTCCCAGTCGCCATCAGCCATCCATATGTAGCAGAATTGTAAAGCACAGTATCCTGGGTCTTTCAAAGCCTCACCTGTCCCTCTAGTGCTCAGTGTATCAGGTGATATATTTGTGTGCCCAGCAGAAAAGACTGTGGGCTGAGTAGTTCTCCCACCAGATAATTGCTATACCTGATTATGTGTCCGGACTACATATCCCAGGGATCTCTGCTGCTGTTAGGAAGATTGCTGGGAGTAGCTATAAAAGGAGCGGAAAGCCCGCTTGGCGCTCTCTTCCTTCCGGGCCTGATGCAAAGCGAACCTCTCCGTGAAAACACAAGAAGGGAGGTCGTGGCCTACCATGTGGAGTTCCACCCTCCAACCCATAACCCCAGGACCCTGGCTCTGTCGTTTGCTCAGGACATCCTTCCAGCACCACTCCAGTCGCCTGGCTTTCAGTGTGTGTCAAGCTTCACATCAGGAGATCGAGACAGCGGATCCGCTGCACGAGTGTCCCACATGAGTTCCTGACTGGAAGACATCAGAATGGTCTGGTCATTGGTGAGAGGGCAAATTGTCCAACCTTTATCCATCCTTTGTCACAGTTACACTGGGACCCCTTGCAGTGACACCTTCACGCCAGGAATGCTTTACTGAATTTATTTGAACATTGTGCTTTCCACACTACATGAAATCCACTGGTTTACCACTACACCTAATCGGATTACAGTTAACGAGCTCCCACGTACCCATGAAGAACATCAGATCTGCAACGTGGACTTTATTGCCATTACTGGTAAAAGGGCCCTTCCTCATATTATTCTTTATGATAGCAGTATAGGCTGGCCAGATTCCTTCTCTTTCAGAGTGTCAGTACAGTCAGTTAGCTGTAACATCTTTTTTGGGAGGTAACCCTATTTCTCAAAGAATATTGTCTTGTGCCTTTTTGGAGGAATTCTTTTGCTGAGTTGGCGCTGTTGCCAAAACTCAGCAGATCTATTACCCCCCCCCCCCTTTTGTAACAACCTTCTTCTTTATTCGTTCCAGTAAAATATTCTTAGAACCTAAATACGCAAAGTGTCTGATTTATTACTCTACAGCATACAAGGATGTCTGAACCCAGAGTGTCAGGTGGGTTGGAATGTTCACTAGGTCATGACCATGCAGATGAGCAGCTAATTCTAAGCAGTCCTCTAGGGGGCAGTGCTACACATAGTACAGTATAAATAAGAGGTCTTGCGGTAAGTACCAGCAGACACGGGATGCCAGTCACTCAAACTGGCTTTGTGCAGGTGGTAATATACATTAAATATATAAGTAAAACTAGTGTCATGCTGAGCAAAGTATCATAAACCAAAATCACAAAAAAACTAAAGTTGAAGAAGTCAGGTTTTCTGTGACAACGCATAGGGCGGAGCCGGGTAACGTCATCACGCGCCATTATGGCCTATACATTTTATACTCATGTGAGTGCATCCTTCTTAACGTTTGTTGCATTATTTTAATACTACACTATGGGAGTGTGTTATTGATCTTTATCAATGTAACGGTACCCCCGTAGGGGCTGCTTAGTGAAGTGACCCGCCTGTCACCCTGCCCAGCCCGGCATTCATTTCCCAATCACCTTGGAGACAATGAACAGTCCATATATTTGTTTTTTTTGTATTTTTATTAAGGGGTCTGAACTTGGATAGGGATGGGGATATATGGGATGCCCAGTAGAATGAACAATTGGTTGATTGTATCTCAATCGTTTGGGATAGCTATATGCACTCTACAGCTCCAGTCTCCTCCAGCACAACACTTGCTTGCAGACTATTTCTCTCTCTCTCCTGCACAACTCTTCACTTCCAGGTACAGCTAGCACATGGTTAGGCCCAACACTGACTCAGTCAGGCCCTAGAAATTGCCATTTGCAGGCAGGGACCGCGGGCCCCTTTAATGTAGCAAAAAGAATAGGAAGCCTTTGTGTGCCAGCCTATGGTGGACTACTGCTCCCAGTCAGCCCTGTTCAGGCCCTGCCAGCCCTCCTGGCTGCAGCTGCCTGACTCCACCGCCTGTGACATTGCAATCCTTACTGGCTCCACACCCAGCTCTGACTGTTTTCCTCTCAGTCCTCTCTGGCATGCCTCTCCAGTCCTCCCGATAGCACATGCCACTCACCAGCCCTTCTGGCTGCAAACCGTTGGTTCCCTCCTGAAGACTTGCCCGGCAGTACTGGCTCCTGCTGCCCTCTGACTCGTCTCTGTGCCTCCTGTTCAGATCTTTCATGCATTCTTGAAGGGATCTGTCCTACACCCGAGTCCCCAGGCCCAAGGTCACTCCCTCACCCTAGAATGGGGAGCGCCCTCAAAGGCCCCGACAGCCTAGAACTCCATCCTCAGTTCTTCCACCCGGCAACTCCTTCCAAGCTGGGCTGACTCTGGGTATATCAAGGAAGCCTGCCCCCTGCCAATCCTAGTTGGGGACTGGTCAGGGCTCCCTGAGACACCCCAGACAGCTCCACCTCTCTTCCCTGCCTGTCTTCTAGAATCCTCTAGAAGGAAAAGAAAGGCAACAGTGGAGTGATGCCATCTGCGAGTCACCAGCCTACTCTGAGCCACTCCCAGCCCACACAGATCAAAACAAACAGGTCTAGCTTCCAGCTAGGCCTGCCTAAATATACCTGCTCTAACCCAAAAACCTTACCTCTAGTCCCTACCTAAGTAGAGGGTGCTACATCAACAAGGATTAACTGTATATAGCGGACCCCCAAACCCTTAAAGGGGCAGAAACCCAGACAGGTGGAGAGACCATTGTCGGGGGGAGAAAATGTGACCTGGATGATCTAATATTGTAATTGTCCTCAAGAACTTAAGACCTATGTGATGTGGGTCATAGTTGGAAGGTGAGGGCACGGTTTGCACGGTAGGTGAAGCACATGTGGATTGGTGGTCAGTGGAGATTGTTCACCAAAAAGAAGAATCAATTATTGTTGTTGACCAATGTTTTGATTTGGAATGACATCATCACTAATAGACATTATAAAAAAAGTGCATTTTATATCAGAACATCTGTTAGTGATTACGTCATTCCAAATAACTCTGGTGAACAACAATAATCAATTCTTCTGCACCGACCACCAATCCACACGTACAGCTACAGTGCCTTCACAACTATGGCCCACATCACATAGGACAGGTCTTGAGGACACTTTCAATATTATTAGATCATCCAGTTCCCGTTTTTTTTCTACTCCCAATGGTCTCTCCACCAGTCTGGGTGTCTGCCCCTTTAAGGGGTCAGGGGTCAGCTGTATACACTCAATCCCCATTGATAAAGAACAAGAACATACTCACATAGTGCAGTATTAAAATAATGCAGCGAAATGTATAAGTATGCACTCACATGGACAAAAAATGTATAGACTTATGTGGATCAAACTCGGGGGGGGGAAAGGCAGCACCTCCCTTCCGGTCATGGTGCGCGATGTCATCACCTGGCTCCGCCCTTACGCGTTACGTCACAACCACGGGACTTCTTCCACTGTATGCGTTAGTTTTTTGTGTTTTCGATTTATGATACTTTAATCAGGGCGACACTGGTTTTACTTACTTTACTGTATATATGTGGGAACACATATTGCTATCAGCAGCAGTTAATAAGGATTTTATGCAATTGCCACTTTTCACTGTATTTTTAGTTTAATAGATTGGCTGTGCAGAAGGAGTAAAGAAGTATGTGTTTATAGACATTGTCAGCCACAATCACCACAATTATCTGCTGATAAAATGGTATGGGCAGGCTGTGGTCACCCTCCTTCTTCCCTTTTATTGATATAAACCCGAAAAGCAAGTTGAGCAGAACATGCATGTTTATGGAGCGCTCTGCCATTGTGGAATTCTTTTCTTTTTTTGCCAGAGAGCATTTAGATTGTGCTCGTAAACCCGACACCATTGAAAGACTGCACACTGTCAGATACTTCACTGAGAACTATTATCAGAGAAACATCTGGCCTCCACGATCCAGATGGAGATGGACCACTTGGCTGATGGTGATGCAGCGACACATCTGGGTTATGCTGGAATCTCTATGTGAAATAACAAGCACTTCTGGCCATAAGGAGCGGTTGTTATCCCCCCCCCTTTATGGCCTGATCCTCATCTGATTGGGGACAATACAGATGGAGTCTGACCAGGTTTGTTAAGTCTATATAATGTTAAATGATCCAGGGCAATCGATGAGAACCTGACCTGGCCTAAAAAGTATCTTAGTGTATTTGAACTGGAATGAGCAGCAAACATATGTGATGGAGAGTCCAAGTATGTTTTTATTATTGCACAAATGGCGGAAGTAGAACCGCAAAAGGCCAACGCGTTTCGGGGGCCAGACAACCCCCCCCCTTCATTGGGGCTTTCACATCTATCAATCTATCTATTCAACACAAGTGAAAGATCTGTTGCAATTTTTTTTTCTAAATACCAGTTCTGTGGGCTCTGGTCCTGCTTTCTCACCTAGGTGGGAATGACGTCTCCCCGTCACACGGCACATGTGCCCGGCGATCTCAGACATACTGCGCATGTGAAGTGGCACATATACAGGGGGCTGTGTGCAAGAACCCGGGAGAGACATCCAGCTCTATGACGAGTTTTCCTTGTCAATTTAGAAGATGATGGTATGGGATGGTGTTGGAGGATCAGGTTTCAGAAGACCAGTGTCAATCAACTGCTGTGAGAATGGGACTTAGCTTGCCCTGGATCAGTTCCATGAGTTTCCATGGTGTGGACATGCTGGCCACCAGCACAACTAATGATGCTCTAGGGCAGTTTGTTGCTATAGTGTTGGCCGCCAGCTTGCGATAACTCATTGCGCTGATCCAGGGCAGGCAGCAAGCAGAGCTGCCCCTAGCATTCAGAAGGGTTTGTCTCCTCCAGACCTGCTCCACCGCCTGCCTTCTGCCACACTGCTGGAGCCAAATGGTAGGGCTGTGATGTGAAGAGGGTACTGTGTGATTAAGGAAGCTGTGTGATGAGGGGACTCTGTGATAGGAAAACTTGATCATGGGCGGACCTCTGATGTGATGGGAGGACCCTTAATGTGAAGGGGAGGGGCCCCTGTTCTAATTGAGGGGGGATCCCTGATGTGATGGGGAACCTTTGATGGTGAAGGAGGGCCTCTGATGTGATGGGGGGAACCTCTGATGTGATATGGAACCTATGAAGTGAAGGGGGGGACTTTACATGTGAAGGGGGAACTCAGATGGGAAGGTGAGGGGGCTCTGATGTGATGGGGGAACCTTTGATGGGAAGGAGGTTCTCTGATTTAATGGGGGAACCTCTTATGTGAAGGAGGGACCTTACGTGTGAAAGGGGACCTCAGATGGGAAGGGGAGGGGGCTCTGATGTGATGGGGGAAAGCTCTGATGAGAAGGGGGCCTCTGATATGATAGGGAACCTATGAAGTGAAGGGAGGACCTTACATGTGAAGGAGGAACTCAGATGGGAAGGTGAGGGGGCTCTGATGTGATGGGGGAACCTTTGATGGGAAGGAGGTTCTCTGATGTAATGGGGGAACCTCTTATGTGAAGGAGGGACCTTGCATGTGAAAGGGGACCTCAGATGGGAAGGGGAGGGGGCTCTGATGTGAAGGGGGAGCTCTGATGTGATAGGAAACCTATGAAGTGAAGGGGGGACTTTACATGTGAAGGGGGACCTCAGATGGTAAGGGGAGGAGGCTCTGATGTGATGGGGGGGACCTCTGATGAGAAGGGGCATCCAATATGATGGGGGGACCCTTGATGTGATGGGGAAGCTCTGAAGTAGTGGAGGGACCTCTGATGTGATGGGGGGGACCTCTGATATGAAGGGGAGGGGGGCTCTGATGTGATGGGGGAACCTCTGATGAGAAGGGGGCCTCTAATATGATGGGGGGGACCCTTGATATGATGGGGAAGTTCTGAAGTAGTGGAGGAACCTCTGATGTGATGGGGGGACCTTTGATATGAAGGGGAGGGGGCTCTGATGTGTCAGTGGAACCTTTGATGGGAAGGAGGGCCTCTGATGTGATGGGGGACGCTTGATGTTATTGGGGGACCCTTGATGTGAAGAGGAGGGGGCTCTGATGTGATGGGGAGACCTGATGAGATGGGGGGAAGGGACGTCTAATGTGAAGGTCATTTCTTCAAGGTGGTTGTGTGCATCGTTCCAGGCTCAGGTTGCTTTTCCATTAATAATTAACGTTTACATTTTTGGACTGGGGTGCCTCGGGATTTTACATACTTTTAAAGGGTGCCACGCCTGAAAAGTGCTGCACCAGACAAGACTAGATTTGCTGGCCATGTGAGTATAATTTTTTGAGCATAGTCAGTGGTCAAGGTGAGAGGGCAAGAAATAAAAGAAAAAAAACAAAAAGGGGGACATGAAGTTCCTCTTCAAGCTGCTTCAATTCACATTAAAATCTTTTTAAAAAAAGGGGGAAAATGCCTGGATTCCCTTTAATTTCGTCCGGCACACCCGGCTCTGGTCCCCGATGCTCAGGAGGTTATTCCAGTATAGAGGAGAGCCCCTTCTAGGATTCTGGTCACAGGTCTTGTTAGCCGTTTTCTCAGAAGACTCCAATGCCCCGGATTACTTTCCCGCCTGTTACAGTGAGTATTGTGTGTACATAGCAGCTGTCGGGATAAATGAAATTTATTATCCTTCTGTGTGAGTGGATAGCCAGTCTTTACGGCAATAACCTTCCCGACTGAAATGGTTTGTACCCAAGTATGCCGTTTAAAACATCACTCTGCTCTGTGTTTACGAGAAAAAAATTTCAGCAGATTATAAATATTAAATTAGAAACTATAAGATATCACAAACCTCAGCAAATCAAATATTACCAAGCATGAGTGTGTTCATCACACAAATCATCAAAGTCATTAAATGTAACCTGAGCACGCTGGCGCTAATACTAGTAATCAAATCATGGGGTAACTCTTGCAGCAGAGAAAGAAATGAAATATTGACGGAGTGCTTTAGAACAGTGGCCACAGTCAAAAAAAAATGAAAACTGCGGAAAACTGGCTTGAAGTTACAATAAATAAAATTTAGAAGCTATAACTAAATTATGGCTTAAAGGTGCATGCCTGAAGAACACGAAAATATTCCATCCACACTAACTCAAGGGATAACTGCCAAAACAGGACTTCTCTTGTGGGCCATGTTCTGCTCTTTGAACCCAACAGCCATGGTGGACAGTATTCTTATCTTTTGAGTGGGCCCCACCACCGACAATGTTTATGCCAGACCAGAGCACCCCCCCAACTCTCTCCTGCAATAGGAAAGAGATGCGGTACCCTACACTTGAAGGATGGAGAGGCTCCGCCATCTTAGGTGCTCACATAGTTCCAGCTAGAGGCCCTCCACAGTCCTTCCCAATTCAAAGTTCTTCTCTTCTTCGACCTGAGAATAGAATTACTGCGCCGTCCAAACTCATTTTTAATGGGGGGATGCTGACCAGCACTTACACTTTCCTCAGCCGTAGGTTGCCTTAAATGGGTTCTCCAAAAGGAACCTATACCGAACCTACCCCGAAAGGTGTACTCCACTTAGCACGATACCCTACATACTGATCTCTTATAGGCTTTATTTTTCCATCAACCTCCGCCAATACCTTTCTGTCTCTTCCGACCCATATTTATAAAAGGATAAACAAGTTCTGCCCATAATACATGCCCAGGGGTGGGGTTTGGCTTAAAGAGGTACTAACCCCTGCTTACATGTATGCTCCAGAATACAAGCACCTTCTATTAACTCAATCAGGCCTTAATCCCTTACCACCCACAGTTAATGCCTATAGAGACTGCTCCTTACTTAGCAGCTGATCAGCCATTTATTGTACACTCTTAAAAAGGACAGCTTTGTGTGCACCACCTTACAGATAGGCCCCAGCGACAGCCAGCTAATATCGAGAGTTGGGCGCCAGGTTCTTTGTATTCAGCTTGCCTTACCTCAATATACTCACTTTAAAATCCAGCAGTCTGTGGCATATTATCTGTGTACTGTTATAGAGTAGTAGCATACATAAGCCTTGTTCACACTACTATTTTTTTTTTCTCATTCAGAACAGTGGGCCGAAAGAAAAAAAAACTGAAGATCTCAGGAGGAGCCGCCGTACTAACAAACCAATGTTAGTTCAGCAATCTCCCTTGCTGAGTTATTGCGTGACAGGGGGCAGCCCCCCGCTAGAACACTTCGGTTAGCATTTTCAGCCATTGGGTGAGAGCGCTAATCAGGTGTCAATCGGCAGACCTTTTTCGGTTATGTCTCTTTGACCAAAGCTGGGCGCACACACACACACTTCAACATACAATCAGGTGTTAATGGGGACGGAACCGCTTAAAAAGCTGTGGCAGAGCAGAGAACCAAGTGTCTCCTGCAGTGGTACATTATTATGGGAGATTGGCGGGGGGGGGGGTCCACTTTAATGCAGCTGCAGTGTCTCATGGGTGGCAGCAATAGTTCACATCTATATGACGTTTCTTTCATAAGCTACTTTTAAAGAGCAGATACGGTAGGTGTCAAGCAACGGAGGGATCTAGTGGTTTGAGGTGTATTTAATGATTCTGCAAAGGAAAATAAAAAAAGGAGGTCTGTGCTCCTCTACCAAGAGAAGTGTTCAATATCTAATGTGATATCTCCTGCCCATGGGCGACTTCCTCACTCAGTACAAAGGATTGTAATCCACCATGATGAAAGGGTTGTCTATCAGAACCTCCAAGAAGGACCTCTACAAGGCATTCGACTTATTCCATGTCAGAAAAAGGTGTCTGTTCTGTACGATTACATATATATTCTTCCATTCTTTTTCAAACAGACAATGGAAAGTGAAGGCTGGATTTTTTTGGTTGCTCAAGGTAAAGAGCTCCTGTCTAAACTGGCCTTTGTAAGAGGAGGCAACTGACATTAGATGCTCAAACTACCTTATGAAAAGAATTGCAACAGAGAAAAGCTGCGCTTTTTCCATACAGCATTGTACTTCGAAACAGCATCTCTATGAGATACGCACAGTAACAATTATAATCCCAAATTTGAGTTGTGCCAAGTCCCAATAAAAAAAAAAGTGAAAATAAATGTAAATAAAATAAAAAGTCCAAAGTTGTGATGAAACAAAGTCCTTCAAAACGGTATGCACAACATCCATCACCAAAAAAGTGCATACTTCTTCGTTAACACCTCCACTTTTAAAGAGTGCTTGCTTACCAGCTTGCAAGGACCTCCTATTGCAGAAGGTCAGTATCGCTTGCGGCTCCAAAGGCCCTGGCTGGGTTTTAAGTCATAAGAGGTCTTTGCAAGCTGGTAAGCAAACACTCTTTAAAGGTGGAGGTGTTAACGAAGGATTATGCACTTTTTTGGTGATGGATGGTGTGCATACCGTTTGAAGGACTTTGTTTCATCACAACTTGGACTTTTTCATTTTATTTATTTCATTGACATTTTATTTTCACGTTTTTATTATTGGTACTTAGCCCAACTCTATAATGGGGTTATACCTTATGAAAAGAGGCGATTAGTCACAAGGTCTATGAGGACTGCATCTGGGGAACATAGATTGAAATGTTGTGAAGCTTGTAAAATACAACAAAAGAAATAGAATTCTATTCTCCTGAGAGGTAGGGAAGTCAGAAGTTCAGTGAAAAACCACTTTATCCATCAGCCTTTTACATTGCTAGCCTTTAAAGCAGGCCTTCACCCAAAAGGGAAAGTTCAGTTTTATTCTGTATCTAGTTGCCCAATTAAACCACTGGCCACCCATGTAAGGGGCATTCTTCCCACTAATTACCAATGAAAATTAGCATTCTTCCCACTGGACACCAATGTAAGGAGGATTCTTCTCAATGACCACCAATGTAAGGAACATTCTTCCCACTGGACACCAATGTAAGGAACATTCTTCCCACTGATCAGCAATATAAGGAACATTCTTCCCATTGATCACCAATATAAGGAACATTCCTCTCACTGATCACCAATGTAAGGAACCTTCTTCCCACTGATTACCAATGTAAGGAACATTCTTCCCACTGATCACCAATGTAAGGAACATTCTTCTCACTGATCACCAATGTAAGGAACATCCTTCCCACTGATTACCAATGTAAGGAACATTCTTCCCACTGATCACCAATGTAAGGAACATTCTTCTCACTGATCACCAATGTAAGGAACATTCTTCTCACTGATCACCAATGTAAGGAACATTCTTCTCACTGATCACCAATGTAAGGAACATTCTTCCCACTGATCACCAATGTAAGGAACATTCTTCTCACTGATCACCAATGTAAGGAACATTCTTCTCACTGATCACCAATGTAAGGAACATTCTTCCCACTGATCACCAATGTAAGGAACATTCTTCCCACTGACCACCAATGTAAGGAACATTCTTCCCACTGATCACCAATGTAAGGAACATTCTTCCCACTGACCACCAATGTAAGGAACATTCTTCTCACTGATCACCAATGTAAGGAACATTCTTCCCACTGATCACCAATGTAAGGAACATTCTTCTCACTGATCACCAATGTAAGGAACATTCTTCTCACTGACCACCAATGTAAGGAACATTCTTCTCACTGATCACCAATGTAAGGAACATTCTTCTCACTGATCACCAATGTAAGGAACATTCTTCTCACTGATCACCAATGTAAGGAACATTCTTCTCACTGATCACCAATGTAAGGAACATTCTTCTCACTGATCACCAATGTAAGGAACATTCTTCTCACTGATCACCAATGTAAGGAGCATTCTTCTCACTGATCACCAATGTAAGGAACATTCTTCTCACTGATCACCAATGTAAGGAACATTCTTCTCACTGATCACCAATGTAAGGAACATTCTTCTCACTGATCACCAATGTAAGGAACATTCTTCTCACTGATCACCAATGTAAGGAGCATTCTTCTCACTGATCACCAATGTAAGGAACATTCTTCTCACTGATCACCAATGTAAGGAACATTCTTCCCACTGATCACCAATGTAAGGGACATTCTTCCCACTGATCACCAAAATAAGGAACATTCTTCTCACTGATCACCAATGTAAGGGACATTCTTCTCACTGATCACCAATGTAAGGGACATTCTTCTCACTGATCACCAATGTAAGGAACATTCTTCTCACTGATCACCAATGTAAGGGGTATTCTTTCCTCTGCCCTCCAGAGTAAAGAGACTACCTCCCATTAACCACAAATGTGGTGTGGATTACGTACCATTTTTGGTATATAAAATCATAGGACCTGAATAATAATGGAAGGGTTCCTCGGCTGTAAAATGGTTGAGAAAGGCTGCTATAAAGTGTGGGAAAACCAAAGACCTCACACAAACTCCATGCAGATAGAGGTGAGAAGCAGCATCAGAAGCCATGTTCTGCTCAGTGACAATACCCGATAGGAGGAAATAATAACGTAAAGCACAGAAATAAAAACTTTCACAACTAACATAATATAAAAAAAAAAATTCACAACCAACCAAACTTTGGTCTAAATTGCTTATCAAGCACCGAGAAAACTTCACGCACCCGTCATAGACGTTCCTGAAAAGCCATAGCTGGCAATAGTCCTCGTCATCTTCTCTGTGTGAGATGAGCCCGTTAATCTGCAGACTTTTGCTCACGCCTCCTTTCTTGCTGACACAAATGTCTTCTGCTCAGCAGAGCATAATTTTCTATTTGTCAAGCATTTATGATGGCGGAATTTTTATTTCATAATAAGCATAAACTTTCCGCCGGGGCTAAAAAACTGCTTTTTATCACGGATAATGAAATCCGTGAGGCCGCCCGTCACCTGGCGGAGAGGACAAACCTGCTTTTTTCCCCAGATTCTGTTCGAAAGACGCCAAAAAGCAAAAACAAAAAAAAAAAAACACAAAAGAATAAATGTAACTTGTAACAAATAAAAGGAAACAGGAAGCCCGGTATGGGACCGGAGAAATGCCAGCCGACGTCTACACGTGAATATAGATCTGGCGAAGAAAGGAAATTAGAGGAGCTCATTGTGATGAAGGAAATACAAAGAGAGCAAGACCTGAAAACATCGATTCCGGTGTCTGTGCCGATTTGCCGCCAGCATAGAGAGATAAAGGTTGTATACATGATTGGCATTTACAGGGATAATGTGCTTATGTCGAAGGTATTGTTGAATCAAAGTTGAATATTAATAATGAAAGGAAAAAAAAAAAAGGCAAACGATCACAAGTAAGAGCCGCACTTAATGCTTCTTGCACAATTAAGGATTCGATTGGCTCGGAACAAAAAATGCTACACGGGAAACTTTTACTTTGGAAAGAAAATAGAAAATGCTGAGCGGTAGTTAAAGCTGATCTTCGGGCTCAGGGGTGGGCAGAAGGGCGCAGCGGTAGGAAGGGCGCCCCCCCCCCACACGCAATCCCCAGATCAGTGGCTAGCGACCAGCAGGGCGTAGATTGGGGGGTCAGCAATCTGTAGATCGCGATCTACCAGTAGATGGTGGACAGGTGACTGGTAGATCGTGGTCTGGGCTTGCTGACCCGCCATTCCAGAGCATCAGACCACAATGCAGAGGGACCACTTGTAAAGTTGGAGCTGTAGTAGGGAGCAAGAGAAAAATAAGCCGTTGTCTCCTCTGTAGTGCCGGCTCATGTCCCATGCCGGGTGATACCAACTTCCCTCCACCTCTTATCCCGGCTAGTGGACTCCAGAGTGGTGCCAGCAGCAGAAAAGAAGAGATCTTCAGGTCAGTGCGGGCGTAATAGTATAGGGCTGCTTTCATACTGATGTGCTGCGGTTTACCAACACCAGTCCGCAGGGGCAGTGAAGTGTACCTTCAGCTTTCCTGCGGGTTTGCTGCGCTTAGCCATAGGCTTCTATTTTATTTTGCGGATTTGGTGCACTTTCTGAAAGCGCACCAAAACTCCAACCAAAACCACGACTCAACTGCAGGGTTTTACCACCACCCCCCCCCCAACTTTACGTGTGAATGAGCCCTAAAGGTGCTGCCGCCGAATGCAACTAAGGGCCTCATTCACAAGTAAACAAGGCTCTTCGCCAAAACATGTCACCAATTACTCTGAACTTGGCGATTATCGACTAAAGAATTTGGATGGATTGCAGAGTGCGGGTTCTTTCCATATATCCATTCACAAGTGAAACAGGCACTGCTGCTCCTCTGAAAAGCGATCTGAGTGCATTTGGCGAGGAGGCGATATGTTGCCTCCTCACCACCCGATATAAACCCATGATTGTCGTGCAATGCGCGCAATTGCGACAGGGTAGTACGGCAACTAGAGGTTTAAATCCAGTGTGAGGAGGCGACACTGTGCCCGGCGATCTTTGACTTCTCCCATGCTGTTCAGGTAGAACTCCACCTCTTTAAGGTTGCTCACCCCTGACGTAGATTCATGTCGTCATGTTTACTCTGACAGCTACTGATGCCCACACATGTTCCGCCGTCTGATTTTTATTAAAGAGCTAAGGGGAGGGGTCACGGGCCGACGTCACCGGGTGGATATGACTTCTTGTGACATCACTGACCGATGCATGCCGGGCCGTTGACGTCACAAGGGGGCGGGTATACCAAATGATGTCATCGGCCAGGGTTGTGGGGAAGAGGCCCTTGTCCCCAACCACATGGGGACAAGGTGCTTTGGGCGCTTAAAAAGAAAAAAAAAAACACCCCCACTCAACATCTGATCTTAACAGTTCCTCATCTTGCAATTAGACGTGCAATTTGTTTCATTCCGAATTCGTTTAACGATTTTTGACAAATTCGTTAATTCGGAAACATCCGGATTAACGAAAACTTGTTTAACAAATTTTTCCAAATATTCGAAAATTTGTAAAATTAGAACCATCGGAAATTCGTAAAATTAGAAAACTCGGAAATCCAAAAACCCGAAAATTCAAAAATCTGAAATAACTATTAAATTACCAGAAAAAAAGAGAAGTTCCCCTAGTGGTGGACTTTAAAGGCACGTATATATAGGAATATAGGAGAAGGTATATAATACATAAAAAGGTTATTTATTCATTTCAGAAACATCTTAAAAACATCAACAAATATGATTATAACGAACAATGGAAGGAATGCGATTTATGCAATTATCCATATGTTGAATATTGATACCAATATCTTTGCACCCGACGCGTTTCGGAGATATTAGGCCTCCTTCTTCAGGGGAGGGTGTGAGTTATAGCAAAGGTTTATTGGTAATATGTAAACTAGCTTCGCATTCCAAACAGAGGTTAAAAACAGAGGCGCTGACACTGCCTGCCCATCCAGCGTGTTTCCCGATTGTGATCAGTGCGGATTAATTATCATACCCATAGTCTCAGTAGTCATATGTAGCAAGTATAACTGGATAAAGATATATATGGATAGGTATGACTCCTTAAACCGGAGGAAAAAGCCCACCTATGTGGGACATAAAGACGTTTAAGATCTGAAGTTCCACTGGGGCCAGATGCGGGTCCTGATCCGGCTAATATAGGGGGATACAGGAAAGAGTGGTGAAAGTAGCTGGTGTGAGTATATATATCCTGAGTGGTTTTTATAAGTACTTAGTTGGGCATCAGTTCAGACCGACAGCGTCCTGCACACAAGAGCAGACCAGAACTATTAGATTACAGGCATTGGAATTTCCTTTTAAATTTAGCTGTTAGGGAACGTAAAGAACACAAATTTATCCGAAGTTACGAATTATCTGAAATAATGAATGCCGTATCTAAACGAATGGCACAGAACAAATTGATAATAATAATACTTTTTATTATTTTTATTTATTATTTATTGGATTCATTCCATTTGTTTAGATGCGGCATTCGTTATTTTGGATAACTTGTAACTTCGGGTAAACTCGTATTGCTTGCGCTCCGACAGCCAAATTTGAAAGGAAATTGCAATACCTATAAATTTAATAGTTCGTTATTTATAATTTTCGGATTTTAAAATTTACAAAATTTACAAAATTACAAATTTTCACATTTTCAAATTTACATATTTACAAGTCTACGAAATTACGAATTTACATATTTACAAATTGCGATCATAACAAATTACCCAAAAAGCGGAAAAAAAAAAAAGGAAAAAACGAACAAATTTTTCGGCAGTGCACACGTCTACTTGCAATATTCAGCTAATTTCCTTGAATAATAAAAACGGCAACACAGTATTTGATTTATAAAGGAGGCATCATGCCAGTTCGGCGGAGACGCACCCAGCTTCAGCAGAAGGATGACGCGCAGCGCATCACCGGAGAAAGGGAGGCGAATAAAGCAAAGCGAGCAGCCGAGAGCAGTTCATTTAATAGGAGCCGTCCTGAGTGTCTTGGTCAAAGAAAAAGACTGAGCGAGGCGGCTTGTGTCCCGAACACTCAATGATTAATGTCACATCTTGTGTCAGATTATTACATCCCAGCCTGAGATTGCTACCAGGGGATACGCGGCTTAGCAAGGCGCACAAATAAAACTGGACCAGAATTTTTCATTTCTTTTTTAAAGCAACGAAGAGAGCGCCGGCATGGTGTAAAAAAAAAAAAAAACGGCGAGCAATGTCAAATGTTTGCGCAATGTCCATATAACAAATATACATGGACAGACTCGTGTTCCTTATCTGTTTACTTTGGTATGGACATAAATATTGGCTCCCTTCTGTTTCAATCTTGGGAAAATGATAAGGATTTACAAAACTTAAAGGACCCGTGCACGGGTAAGAAACGTGCGCGCAACGTGGCACGTCGCTGCACCCGGGGAGCATTCTTAGGTCTTTACTGAATAAAGGAGGGAAGTTCAGTTACAATACAATTCGAGACAACAAGTAGAAAGGAAATGCATCTCTCTGGCCCAATAAAAGGGGGGAGAAGAGGTAGACTCCCAATGAACAGGGTAAAGGGGATTAGACTTTTAATGAAGGGGGGAGAAGGGACTAAACCAGTGATGGTGAACCTTGGCACCCCAGATGTTTTGGAACTACATTTCCCATGATGTTCAACTACACTGCAGAGTGCATGAGCATTATGGGAAATGTAATTCCAAAACATCTGGGGTGCCAAGGTTTGCCATCACTGGACTAGACACTCAACGAAGAGGTAGACACCTAGTGAAGAGGGTAGAAAGGTGGTAGACTCCTAAGGAAGAGGGTAGAACTGGGGTGGTGTCAGAAACCATGAACCAGACCGAGACAGAAGTACAGTAAAATCACACTTGTTTATTAATAAAAAATAAAAAGGTAAATAGAGTAAGCGTAGTCAAAGCATAGCCAGAGTCCAGTAACCGGATTGGGTAGTCAGCCAAGCCAGAGTTCAGTAACCAGATCGGGTAATCAGCCAGGCCAGAAGTCAGGGATCCAAGTAGAGAAACAGCAAGCAGGATAAGGAGCCAGAAGGGATGTCAGCAAAGACAGTCTTTAAACAGGAACACAGGAGATGGTTTCTTGTGATGTGACCAAGGCGAAGGCGGGAATTAAGTGAGCTGGACGTCTTTAAGTAGGCAGGACTGAGGAGCAGATCCACAACAGCTGGTTAACTGCGGAGAGAGAAGAGAGCTGGCAATTAGCAGAGTGGCCAGCTCAGAGAAGGAAGGGCTGAGCCAGCCCTAACAAGTGGACTCCTAAGGAAGAGGGTAAAAGGGGGTAAATTCCCAATAAAGGAGGAGAAGGGGTAGATTCCCAATGAAGAAGGTAAAGGGGGGGGGACTCTCAATGAAGGAGGGAGAAGGGGGTAGACTCCCAATAATGACGGTAGAAGAGGGTAGACTTCCATTGAAGGGGCAGGAGAAAGGGGTAAACATTTCCATCGAAGAGGGTAAAAGAGTAGACTTTCAATAAAGAGGTTAGAGGGAGGTAAACTCCCAATTGGGAGGATAAAAGGGCATAGACTCCTAAGGAAGAGGGTGGAAGAGGGGTAGACTCCCAATTAAGAGGGTATAAGGGGGTAGACTGCTAAGAAAGAGAGTGTAGAAGGGGGAAGACTCCCAATGAAAGGGGGATAGACTTCCAATTAAGAGGGTAAAAATGGGTAGACTTCTAAGGAAGAGGGTAGGAGGAGAGTGGACTCCTAAGGAAGAGGGTAGAAGGGGGGGTAGACTTCCAACTAAAAAAGGTATAGGGGGACAGACTCCTAAGGAAGAGGGTAGATGAGGGGAAGACTCCAAAAGGAAGAGGGTAGAAGAGGGCAAATTCCCAGTGAAGGGAGGTAGAAGGGTGTAGACTCCCAATGAAGAGGGTAAAAGATGGGAAAACCTCTAAGGAAGGAGGGTAGAAGAAGAGAAGACTCCAAATGAAGGTAAGAAGAAGGTAGATTTCCATTGAAGGGGGGAGAAGGGTGTAAAATCCCGCTTTTTGCCCTGGCATCCCAAGGACCCATTCATATCTCACATACTGCAAACAAGTGTTGTTGCTCGTGATGTTTTTGGTGCGATTTACAGCAGTTTCCAGGTGTCTCGCATAGGGCAGCCCATTCGCTTTAATTCACTTTTACAACAGCTTCAACTCTTCTGGGAAGGCCATCATTCCCATGTCTATGGGAATGATGTTGGCGAGAAGGCCTGGCTCGCAGTCTCCACTCTTATTCATTCCAAAGGTGTTCTATCGGGCTGAGGTTAGGACTCTGTGCAGGCCAGTCAAGATCCTTAACCCCAAACTCTCTCATCCAGGTCTTTATGGACCTTGCTTTGTGCACTGGTCTAAACCATTTGGTGGAGGGGGGATTATGGTGTGGGGGTGTTTTTCAGGGGTTGGGTTTGGCCCCTTAGTTGCTCCCAACTTTGTGGGAACAGTTTGGGGATGGTCCCTTCCTGTTCCAACATGACTGCGCACCAGTGCACAAAGCAAGGTCCATACCTCTAAGCGAGTCCTGACCTCAACCCGATGGAACACCTTTGGGATGAATTAGAGCGGAGACTGCGAGCCAGGCCTTCTCGTCCAACATCAGAGCTTGACCTCACAAATGCACTTCTAGAAGAATGGTCAAACATTCCCATAGACACACTCCTAAACCTTGTGGACATCCTTCCCAGTAGAGTTGAAGCTGTTATAGCTGCAAAGGGTGGGCCAACTCAATATTGAACCCTACGGACTAAGACTGGGATGCCATTAAAGTTCATGTGCGTGTAAAGGCAGGCGTCACAATACTTTTATTAATATAGTATATCTATATAGGCATCTCAATACTTTTGGTAATATATTGTATATAAAACACTTTCCGCAATTGCTCTCCCATGTCATATGTCAGTATGGGCGCCTAGTACATGCCCTCAGGGAAGGGAGTCCTGGTCCCCGGGGCAATGGGTGAACCAAGATGCTCCTCCACAGAGTCACCCTGGGACAGGAAACGTGTTCCTTGGCAGGATCCCCGTACCCAAGGACTGCTCGGCTGCAATATATTAAATTTTTGTTCCCGAGTTCAGATGTGCTTTAACGAAGTGGGATGTAAATGGTTGAACGTTTTCCCATCATGTGTAGGTGGAAAGAGTTCTTTATTAGAGGAGTACAGAACAAATATCCCTTCATCCTGCGAGCCGCCTAAGGTCACATTCAGTCCAAGGCAATCTAATATTTTATGTACACTTTCATGAGCTGCATTTGATATATTTTAGAGGGTTTGAAAAGCTTTGCCGTTATGTATTTTTTTTTTTTACACGCTAACTTTGTTTCTTCCCAACTCCTGCATTCTGAATCTCATAAAACACACAGAAGCCAGGAGTACCAGTGAAATGAAATCCGAGTGTGGTATGGAGAGAAAGCAGACTTCAGTGTATGGAAACTTCTGGAAGAAATCGCCAGAGACACTTACCTGCCCTGTGGAAGAGCCAGGGTCCCCAAAGGGTTATGGGAACCTCTGAAGATGTCCACCTGCCCTGTATCAAGCCCAGGGGCCTCAGAGGGTTGTGGGAACCTCTGAAGATGTCCACCTGCCCTGTATCAAGCCCAGTGGCCTCAGAGGGTTATGGGAACCTCTGAAGATGTCCACCTGCCCTGTATCAAGCCCAGGGGCCTCAGAGGGTTGTATGACCCTCTGAAGATGTCCACCTGCCCTGTATCAAGCCCAGTGGCCTCAGAGGGTTATGGGAACCTCTGAAGATGTCCACCTGCCCTGTATCAAGCCCAGGGGCCTCAGAGGGCTGTGCGAACCTCTGAAGATGTCCACCGGTCCTGTATCAAGCCCAGGGGCCTCAGAGGGCTGTGGGAACCTCTGAAGATGTCCACCTGCCCTGTATCAAGCCCATGGGCCTCAGAGGGTTACAGGAACCTCTGAAGATGTCCACCTGCCCTGTATCAAGCCCAGGGGCCTCAGAGGGTTATGGGAACCTCTGAAGATGTTCACCTGCCCTGCATCAAGCCCAGGGGCCTCAGAGGGTTGTGGGGACCTTTGAAGACTTTTACCTTCTCTTTGTCAGGGCCAGGGGCCCCTTAGGGTTATGGAAACATCTGAAGATGTTCACTTGCCTTGTCAGGCCCAGGGGTCCCAAAGGGCTGTGGGGACCTCTGAAGGCATTCACTTGCCCTGTGTCAGGACCAGGGGCCCCAAAGGGTCATGAAAACTTCAGAAGTCATTTCACATGGCCTGTGTCAGGGACAGGAGCCATAGAGGGCTTTGGGAACCTCTGAAGATGTTCACCTGCTCTGTGACAGGTCCAGGGGCCCCAGAGAGTCATAGAAACCTCTGAAGACATTCACCTGCCCCATGTCAGACTCCGGGGCCTCAAAGGGTCATGGGAACCTCTGAAATTGTTCACCTGCCTTGTGTCAGGCACTGGAGCCCCAGAGGTTGTGGGAACCTCTGAAGGTGTTTGCCTGCCCTATACCAGGTTCAGAAGCCCCAGAGGGATTTGGGAACCTGTGAAGACATTCACCTGCCCTACGTCAGGCTCAGGAGCCTCAGAGGGTTATGGGAACCTCTGAAGTTGTTCACCTGCCCTGTGTCAGGCACCGGAGCCCCAGAGGTTGTGGGAACCTCTGAAGGTGTTTGCCTGCCCTGTGTCAGGCCCAGGGGCTCAGAGGGTTATGGGAACCTCTGAAGATGATCAGCTGCCCTGTGTCAGGCTCAGAGGCCTCAGAGTGCTATGGGTCTGAAGGACCCATAGGCATTGGGAATAATTGTTCATTATATTGCAATTCAAATGTGTATAATTTTTTCTTTTTTTTTAAATTATAAATACACCCACATAGAGGAAGACATAGCTGGCGGATTCAGCCATCACACATATAAACAGCAAGATGTTACCAATTCTTTGTCTCATTCTGTTTCCTCAAAAGTCTCTCTCCATTTTGATAAACTAATGGAAGCAATTTGTAAACGTCTCTACATATTGTATTCTAGTTATGAATAAAGAATGTTTTAGGATCCATTCACAACACAGCGTGTGCATTGCGCATACATAAACCGGCGTGCATAGCGTCTGGCGGGCATGCAGGATGATGTGGCAGTCCGTACCCCCCCTCCCCCACTCTTCCTAGCATGCCCCCCAAATTTCCCCTCCTAGAACAAGTCTTAGCCCCAAATCCCCCCCAACACATATCCCCTCCATCTCCTCATGGTGTCCCCCCCCCCCTCACAATACTCTTCCAAATGAAACCAACGATGGGGCACTATTCCTCCCACTGTCACCAATGATGGAGCACTATTCTCCCTACTGTCACAAATGATGAGGCACTATTCCTCCCAATGACACAAACAATGGGGCACTATTCCATCTACTGACACCAATGATGGGGCACTATTCCATCTACTGACACCAATGACAAGGCACTATTCCTCCCACTGACACCAATGATGGGGCACTATTCCTCCCACTGACACCAATGATGGGGCACCATTCCTCCCACTGACACCAATGATGAGGCACTATTCCTCCCACTGACACCAATAATGGGGCACTATCCCCCCCCCACTGACACCAATGATGGGGCACTATTCCTCCCAATGACACAAACAATGGGGTACTATTCCATCTACTGACACCAATGATGGGGCACTATTCCTCCCACTGACACCAATGATGGGACACTATTCCTCCCACTGACACCAATGATGGGGCACTATTCCTCCCACTGACACCAACAATGGGGCACTATTCCTCCCACTGACACCAACAATGGGGCACTATCCCTCCCACTGACACCAATGATGGGGCACTATTCCTCCCACTGACACCAACAATGGGGCACTATCCCTCCCACTGTCACCAATGATGAGGCACTATTCCTCCCACTGACACCAATGATGGGGCACTATTCCTCCCACTGACACCAACAATGGGGCACTATCCCTCCCACTGTCACAAATGATGAGGCACTATTCCTCCCAATGACACCAATGATGGGGCACTATGCCTCCCAATGACACCAACCATGGGGCACTATTCCCCCTACTGTCACAAATGATGAGGCACTATTGCTCCCACTGACACCAACAATAGAGCACTGTTTATCCCCACTAATACCAGGTTATTTTCTTCTCCTATTGGCCACAATCCGGCTCTCCTACAGTTTGAAGAATAGTAAACTGGCCCTCTGCTCGGAAAGGCCCCTGCATGTAGCACATTATGATGTGATAAGTGTAGAACATGTCATGCTGCAGTAAATCAGTATCTGTCAGTTGTATCCTCTCCTTTTCTTATCCCCGATGTATGAATATCTAAAATAGAACAAGTCAAAGGCTGTAGAATTCCGGACCTGTGCCCCCTGGTTTGCCGATTTCTGCATTTCTCCTATATAATGGTATTTTTTTTTTTTTTTTTGCACGCTCACCCGGAACGTTGCGTTCTTTTATTCCGGGACGCAGTTCTGCCATCTGCTGGTTTCCGACGGGAAGCCGCAAGAATCCTTATCGGCTCATTCTGCATTCTGATAATTAGACACCAGAAAATGAGGTTTATTCTAAGCAGGTTGATGCAGCTTCGCAGGTTTTGCATTTATAGGTTTTGGATTTACAGATGGCGTTCGGGCTCACAGCGGAAAACGCTGCGTCACAAACACATTTTTTTTTCCCTGCGCAGGCTGCCGCCGTGTTTGTTTTAATATATGCTCGGCTAGTTATACACAGTTTTAATTATTTGGCGACATGCATTTTATCACAATACATCCCTCCTTCCTCGTTTTATTTTTTTTTTTTTTGCTTGCTTTTTTTTTTTTTTTCCACCTTGTTCTGCTTATCAGAAATTAATAGCAACACAGGAAGAGCAATTAAGGAAGAGAAAACGTGCGCTCGGCGGCATTTAGAATTAGCTAGAGGACAAAGAAACATCTTCAATAATGGAAGCGGCTAGAAAGGTCATAGTTTCAGCAATGGAAGGGTAAGAGTGATGGGCGACTTTCTTCAATAACTGGAGACATTTGCCGGGTGACCAAGATTTTTTTTTTTTTTTTGCACACCTGACTACATTAGTGCCCCACCGCAAAGGTGTCATCTTAAAGCTCAACTACGGGAAAATCAAATGTCTAAATCCATTGGTCATATGTGTCCTGGAACCTTGGTATGCTTTCCAAGACTTCCTATGATAAAGACCGCCCACTGCTGCTCTCTCTTCTTGTGCACGGTGATTGGTCCATTCTCCGCCCCCCTCCTGTCGTTTTCTGCAGGAAGTCTGTAGTGGGCGGGGCCTGCTGGGTCTCTTCCACAGCTCTCGATCACTGCACAGCCTATATACAGCACAAGGATGGTGTCACCGCTACATTTAGAAGTTAATATCTGGGTTAGCTAAGACATTTGGTGAACACAACATGGATTTCTATCCTTTGTGGCCATTAGGGTTGTAAACTGAATTCTGGATAAATGGTTTAATGACAAAATAATGACAAAATAAGAGTAATCACTGTTAAAAGTAATGAGTGGTGTGGCTTCCTTCGCTGCCTATAGACAAATCATGGTAATAGTGATGAGTGGGGTGGTTTCCTTTGTTGCCTATAGACAAGTCATGGTAAGAGTGATGAGTGAGGTGGCTTCCTTCGATGCCGATGGACAAGTCATGGTAAGAGTGATGAGTGAGGTGGCTTCCTTCGATGCCTATGGACAAGTCATGGTAAGAGATGAGTAGAATAGCAGAAGTTGCCTTCTTCAATACCTATAGACCAGTCATGGTAAAAGTGATAAGTGGTGTGGCTTCCTTCAAGGCCTATTGACAAGCCATGGCAATAGTGATGAGTTCTGTGGCTTCCTTCCATGCCTATAGACAAGTGATGGTAAGAGTGATGGGTAGTGTGGCTTCCTTCGCTGCCTATAGACAAGTGATGGTAAGAGTGATGAGTGAGGTGGCTTCCTTCGATGCCTATAGACAAATCATGGTAATAGTGATGAGTGGGGTGGTTTCCTTTGTTGCCTATAGACAAGTCATGGTAAGAGTGATGAGTGAGGTGGCTTCCTTCGATGCCGATGGACAAGTCATGGTAAGAGTGATGAGTGAGGTGGCTTCCTTCGATGCCGATGGACAAGTCATGGTAAGAGTGATGAGTGAGGTGTCTTCCTTCGATGCCGATGGACAAGTCATGGTAAGAGTGATGAGTGAGGTGGCTTCCTTCGATGCCTATGGACAAGTCATGGTAAGAGATGAGTAGAATAGCAGAAGTTGCCTTCTTCGATACCTATAGACAAGTCATGGTAATAGTGATAAGTGGTGTGGCTTCCTTCAAGGCCTATTGACAAGCCATGGCAATAGTGATGAGTTCTGTGGCTTCCTTCCATGCCTATAGACAAGTGATGGTAAGAGTGATGGGTAGTGTGGCTTCCTTCGCTGCCTATAGACAAGTGATGGTAAGAGTGATGAGTGAGGTGGCTTCCTTCAATGTCTATAGACAAGTCATGGTAATAGTGAGGAGTTAGTGGCATGGTTTCCTTCAATGCCTACAGATAAACATAGCAATAAGGATGAGTGGTGTGGCTTCCTTTGATGTCCATAGAATAGTCATGGTAAAAGTGATGATTGGTGTGGCTTCCTTCGCTGCGAATAGACAAATCATGGTAAGAGTGATGAGTGAGGTGGCTTCCTTTGATGCCTATGGACAAGTCATGGTAAGAGAGATAAGTGGGGTGGCCTTCTTCGATACCTATAGACAAGTCATAGTAATAGTGATATGTGGTGTGGCTTCCTTCACTGCCTATAGACAAGCCATGGTAAGTGTGATGAGTGGGGTGGCATCCTTCGAGGCCTATTGACAAGCCATGGCAATAGTGATGAGTTCTGTGGCTTCCTTCCATGCCTATAGACAAGTGATGGTAAGAGTGATGGGTGGTGTGGCTTCCTTCAATACCAATAGACAAGTCATGGCAATAGTGATGAGTGGGATGCCTTCCTTTGCTGCCTATAGACAAGTCATAGTAATAGTGGTGAGAGAGGTGGCTTCCTTCAATAGCTATAGACAAGTCATGGTAAGAGTGATGGAGTGGGGTGGCTTCTTTCGATGCCTACAGACAAGTCAAGATAAGAGTGATGAGTGGGGTGGCTTCCCTGGATGCCTATAGACAAGTCAAGGTAAGAGTGAGGAGTGCAGTGGCTTCCTTCAATGCCTATAGACAAGTTATGGTAATAGGGATGCATAGGATGGCTTCCTTCGATACCTATCGACAAGTCATGGTGGTGATAATGATGAGTGGGGTGGCTTCCTTTGTTGCCAATAGACAAGTCATGGTAAGAGTGGTGAGGGAGGTTGTCTTCTTCGATACCTATAGACAAGTTGTGGTAAGAGTGATGAGTGGGGTGGCTTCCTTCCATGCCAATAGACAAGCCATGGTAAGTGTGATGAGTGGGGTGGCATCCTTCGAGGCCTATTGACAAGCCATGGCAATAGTGATGAGTTCTCTGGCTTCCTTCGATGCCCATAGACAAGTGATGAGTGGTGTGGATTCCTTCAATACCTATAGACAAGTCACAGTAAAGGCCCATACACACGATCAGACTTTTCGACAACAACGGTCCGAAGGACCTGTATTAATCGGACAATCCGACCGTTTGTATGCTCCATCGGACAATTGTTTTTGGTTTTTCAAAGGACAAATGTTCACTGTGCATGCTCTCAAACTTTGACAACAAATGTCCGATGGAGGATAATCCGATCGTGTGTACACAAGTCCATCAGACTAAAGTTCAAAGTAGAAACACGCATGCTCAGAACCAATGCTAAACATCAGCCAACAGTAGCAGAAGTTGCCCAAAGGGTGGCGGTAAAGAGCTGAAAAGCCCACGTGATTTGGTGAAAGTTGGCTGAAAATGTTCTGCCGTGTGTATGCAGAACAAGTTCACGGCCAACGCCCCTTCGGACAAAAATCCACGGAAAAGTCAGATGGAAGTCCGATCGTGTGTACAAGGCTTAAGAGTGGTGCAAAACAAGCACGCTGGCTGAACTAAGTAGGGCCGTCACAGTGTTCCTTTCAGGAACTCATGCGTGCAGTAGAAAAGGATTAAATATTTCCTTCCACCAATATGGTTGTTCCTGGACTGAAGTTCTCAGCGTGGTGAGAACATCTCTAAAGGACATGTAACAAAATGGTAATTTCCACATAATCAAGCAACAGCCCTTCAAGAGAATTATTTAATCTCCCCCTCTGCTCTGTGTGCACATCCCTCTGCTTATGATAATCTGTTTTGAAAGCTGAAGATGTGATAAAAACTTCCTTATCCCTTTTTAATCCTTTAGATTTTATCACTTAAGGCTGATTACTGGTCTGTGTACATCGTAACACCGGTGGTGGTCATTGTGGCAGGACAAAGTCCATCACTCATATTCAATATTGGTTCTTTTCTTATCCAAAAAAGAAGGCGGCGAGCAATGAATTCAGCATAGGAAGCACGCTAAACAGAGATGTACGAACTTTCCTGGGAGAGTGAAAGACATTTCTGATTACTTGCCATATCTTCACCTAAATGAGATGATAGAATATCAATAGACGCTATACACAATTGTACTTATGTAAATTCAGTCTGCATTGTATATTTAATAAAGGGATTCTCTGTGTTGTTACAGTAAAGTCTACCCGACTGTCATTTTCAAATGCAGCTTTCATAATTTTGCATGTTTGATCTTTTGTATGTTCTGAGAGGCACCGTCTTGCGGGATTGTGGGCACGGTATATCTGGCACTTGGGTTCCTCATACACATGGTGAGGGGCTACGGTGACCGGTGTAAAGAAAAACAAACCTTTTTTTTTGTCAGAATATTCGTAGGTTCTGTTCGGGGTCCTGGAGGCTTTGTAGAACCTTCCTAGGAGCACATGGAAAGCTGGAGGCCTGGAGCTCATTATTGGTATATGGGGGCTGTACCAAAAGTGAGGCAAAAGTGGGCAAAACATTTATATGAACTTACATAGGTGGTTCAAATTTCACATGTTGGTAGAGTAGCTTTTCCTCTACTGTAACTCTTCTTCTCCTTTTAGGTTGCACATAAATAATGGATTCAATTTCAAACAGAAGAAATGTGCCCTCATTAAGTTCCCTAATGAAGGAGGATGGAGGCTGTCCAATATCCACAGAAGGCTACAGAAGGTTTATGGAGATGACACACCAAGGCAAGAGTCACCAATGACAAGACAAAGACATTGCTCCCGTCAATGGTGTCATCTCGGTAAACAATGTGTAGCCTTTGACAATAGCAACGCACAGAGATGGATGAACAAGTGTGTAGCAGAGTCTTTAACCTCTTCCAGTCTAATGAGGACCTCCAAGGCCAAAGATAGCTAACATCCTCCTGTAAGTAGTGGGTTGTGAGGCATAATGGGTGCAAGGTGTAAGTTATTGGGCGCCAGACACTTCTTGGATGCAAAAGAGATGTTTATTTCTTTTAGTCTTTCTCTTATGAGGGAAAGAGGGTTAGGGCCAGGGCACCCTTAAGCAGTTGCAATTTCAATTGGCAGACGCCGAGACTTCAATAGGACGACAGCCGTGCAGGGAAAGGCCCCAGCAAGGTGCCACATCTGCATGTGCAGGATTGCTGTCTCCTATGGCAACAGTCTTTAATAGTTCCTAACGCAAATTGTAACAGTTCTCCCAGCTGCACTACAACTTCCACTTGAGCTCCTGGTCTCCCACTGGACCCTCTGATTCACTGACTCTGAATCCTGTGAGCTCCTCAAAGCTTTGCGGTGGTGTCTCCCTCAAGCATCACCCACAATTCCCTGCTGGGTCCCTAGCTTGACACTCCAGATACTTCTCAAGCTTCACCCCTGCTATCTGGTTCGGTCCCTGGCTTGACTCACAAGGTTGCTCTGCAAGCGTCACCTCCGTTAGTTGGGTCCCTGACTTGATCACCGCCTGAAGTTTCCTGATTCTCCACCATGCCCATTCGGTGAAAATGCTGCAACGGTACTTGCTTCAGCTACTGGTAATAAGGTGGTTGGTCCCTTTGTGGCAACAGTTCCCCTTCTACCTCTGACCACTGACAGGTTATTATATATTCTGTTTGCTAGTGATTGGATGGATTTTGTTTTACTGCAATTAAATCTCATTTAAAGCATACAAAGTCGGGTCTCAGTCCCCCAAGTGTAGTCACGCAGATCTGGCCATAATGGCTTTTGATTTCTGACAGAGAGCCTGCTGCTGGGTGAAAAGACAGAGTGCTGACAGAATACTAAAAAGTACAAGTTTTGCCTTTTTTTTTTTTTTTCTTGTGGGGGGGGGGGGGGCAATTAGGAGGCACCCTTAATTTAATAAGTGATTAGGAATGAGCAGATGTTGTGTTTGCTTTATGCTTGGTCTCCCTGCATTGAAATAGTTTGTTTTCTGCTTTGCTGAAAAAAGTGCAGGCCAGCACCTGTCTAGACTCTTCCTGGGTGTCCCTGTCACATGCGTGGTTTCCTGCTGCCAATACCAGTTGACCTCATCACCTGTAGGCATATCTTAGCGTTAGCATAGCTTTTCAGAGGGATTTGACAGGTGGTGAGAAGGCATCATGTCCCAAAAAGCCTGCACCACTGCACCCAACCACAAAACCACAACCCTCCCCCCCCCTATGAAATGCCCTCATAAGTGTCTGATGCCAACCCATACTGACAGCCCTCGCCATCTCTCTAATTAAAACACAGAAGAAGAAGGAGTCACGTTTGACGGTCGTGAGAGGCGGAGAAAAGGTCATTTTCATGTTCTCTCCTTCCACTTAGGAGGGATTATTGTATGCACGGCTGTCTGACATTTGTAAAATTGGGATCACTATGGTGAGGTTTTAATGAAGATATCACAGGACGGATGCTGACATGCTGACACAGTGCTTTCTACAGACTAATTTGTACAAAACACCGAGCAACTGGGCCAGTAATGATAAAAATCAATGCAGCTGTTTATATTAAAACCCATCGCTTAGATTTATCATATACAGCTGACCATGGACTACAAACCCAGTGAATGTGCCAAAACACCCAAATCTGCTGGTGTTCTCCAGAAGGATGCTTCGGGTCCAGATTCAAAGACTGAAGGATAGAGAAGAAAGAATACCTGACCGTCTGTGTTCTCTGAAGGCACCATGGGATGGAGATTTCTGAATCTAGCAGCAACTGCTGAATTGGAGAGTTCCAGGGGCTGAAATATCCAAAAAAAAACACGCAATGTGTGATTTCCCCCCCACAACTAAACATTACTCTTCTGGATGGTAATCTTCTCCCCAACTTGACCACTGATGAGGCTATTTTCACCTACCTCACTTATATGCTTAATGATCCACAACATAAGTGATTAAAACCTTTTATCTATATGAATCAACCCATGAAATTCAGAACGAATGATACCTGTGCGAAGGAGAACAATCGAATTTATTTAAACTTACTATTGTACAGAAAAGAAACTTGTATTAGTCCGAGGTTATTGACTATAACAAATGATACAACCTTAAAACAACAATGTTACCAATGATACAAAATATTGCTATAATGGTCATATACATGCTATCAAGAGATTAATAATATATTAAGACAAAATCCTACGATAGAAAAAGTTACAGAAAAGAAAAAAGAAATAAAATAATACAGATTACATAGAGAACTCCTACGTCCTTCATCTAGACTGTGAGCCGAAGAGAGTTAGCATTCCTAGGCTTTGGTTTTTCAGTTCCCTCTCTACCCATCCCTGCCAATCAAAACCCTGGACCACCTCATTGGTTCAGAAGTGGCATTGAATCCTGATTGGCTGAAATTTAAGCATGAAAGAGGCTATCTCCGGTTTCCTCTGTGTCTGAAAACCTGAGTACCTGTTTAAGCCTCATCTCTGGATTTACAACCGTCAGCCCTCTTTGATCCCCAGCCCAACCAGTTCCGACATTAGCATGTCAACGGCCCCTGGCAAGATGGAGCCTCCACGTCTGCAAAGGCTCTTTACAAAAGGCCTTCAATAGTTCCCACGAGACAGGAAACAATAAGTCCTGTAAAAACATATACACATACATATATTATATATATACATATATTATATATATATATATATATATATATATATATATATATATATATATATATATATATATATATATATATATATATATATATATATATATATATATATATATTTTTTTTTTTTTTTTTTTTTTTTTTTTCAATGGGGCATGGTAATTTATGTAGAGAATCCTTGCAATGGTTCCCTTGAAGCTCCTTGTTATAAATATGAAATCCAAAAATCTCCACCACACCACCAATACATACAATACTTTGGTTCCTGCATTCCATCTTCCTTGTCTACCAGCATACATACAAAGTTACAGCCGACATCTAACTTTTGAGACTGCTCCAGCACAATGGACACTGGACACTTTCCATCTGGCACCATAAAGTGTATGTAGGGCACTCCCTATGGAGCCACTGGTGATATTGGTACTATGTCCCCCTTTAGGGCACACACAGCCAGGCACACTGAATTTTCTTAATTCTTCCACTGGCTCAGAAACAGTCTAGGGATTCTTTTTAGGGTTTTTTATTTTTATTGGAATGATGAACTTGGATAGGGAGAGGGAGCAATGGATACCCCGATAAACTGCAAATTGAACAATTTGAAGACTCTGCAATTTCTGTCTGCACTTCACAAAATGCTCCACAGGATTTCTACACAGCTGATGACCTGCACTCCCCTTCAGAGTCAAAAGCTACACAGTCATTTCCCTTCAGCATTGGAGATCATTTACTCACTTGGCCGCAGGATCACCAATTTCCTCCTGCCGATATCCACCAGGCTCTTCCTAGCGAGGGAGATGTAGACTCACACCACCATGGGAAAGTTTGACTCTTTCCCACCAACTTCCTCAAGGTTGTCTCCAGTGAGCTTCCTCCTGACTTAATCCCTAGACACAAATCTGTGATTAGGCCCCCAGCTATTCCTAGCTGGGGCCTCAGGGTCTTTCTAAAAGCTTCCATTAGGATCCTGCACCAGGGGACCAGAGGCTCTGCACAGGGGTCTCCTATTGTAGGTCTGGACTCGGGTACAATGCTACAAATCTTTTTACATCTTTCTCATACATTTCATCTTCCACCATGCATTGGCTGCAACTAGTACGCGAGATAACCCAGTAGCGTTATGTAACTCCTAATTAGATAACGTTGCAATACTTTAACCCGTAACCTAAAAAAGAAGTTCCATTTGTTTGACTTAATCAGTACAGATCTCAGAACTTGCTTCTGGGAGAGGTGCGGGGGCCACATGAAACGAGAGGGGGAATCCCTGCAACCGCACGTCTTTGTAGTCCCCTAGAAATTGGTGTAAGAGTGGCAACCTAGACTGCAGCCAGGCCATGCTCCCAAAGCGTTTCGCCCCCGCCCCTCAGAGCTTAGATATGAAATGGCCAGCCAGATGCGACCTGCTGGCCTTGTGTTTGACACATGTGCTCTGGGGTAAAGGGGATGAGAAAAGTTGTTCCAGGGGGATCAGCCAGGTATGGAATATGCATAGTTACCTTAGTCCAAGCTGGACCAATGGAACTCAGCAGGGGCACTTGCTCCACAAAGGGGCGCTGCCCCCCCCCCCCCCAGCTCGCACTGTGTGGCCGTGCACTGCATGGAATGCCAGAACAATAGCTTTCTACCAGGACCTACCAGGTCCGCCACCCTCTCACAGGCACGTGTCCACATCCTGAGGCCACAGTTGGCCAGTTTTAACTTTCTGCTCTGCGCCCCGAGCCCTCCCACCCTAGGATGCCAGCGAAACGGCATCGGCTTCTAGGTTCCCAACCAATAGGAACCCTGAAAGAAGACCGGGTGAAGACAGAAGCTGCGGCATGGGACAGTACAGGGGATCTCCGCTGTAGGGTGAGTGCGGACCTGGAGGGGGGGCGCCCCCCCCCCAAAATCCTCCAGCACCAGCCGCCACTGGAACTCAGTAAAAATATCCACACATGAAATTCTTCTAGATGCACACCAGCAACAATAGTGATTTAGTAAGAAGGGCAACCAGGATGACTAGGAGAACCTTCAAAGCAGGTGGGCCCTGTCCACTGAGTCGGCTTTATGCCAAGTGTTCATGTTTGGACTGGAGTCTGCCTTTAATTCTCGGCGCGGGAGACATTCGGAGCGTCCAATAAATAATTCTCTTTCCGCTCGCTATCACTATACACCTAACAAATTGTCAGCGCTGCTTATCTCTCCAGATATTTACGGCTGGGACACAGGTTGATGTTTTTGTTGCTTATTGTTAATGAAATGTCCTTCACTTGTAGAGCATCATTACCAAAGTAATGACGGAAATGTCAGACGTCGGGTACAGAGTGTTGAAAGTGCTAAAAAAATGTCAACTCTCAGTGTCTTGGAGAGGGAGAGATCAGAATTAATGAATGATTTTATCAGGAGGACAGAAGCCCAGACAGACTAACATAATTAGCGTTATTTGTGGATGTGGATGCCTGGCGAGCGGCAGGGGGCAAGAAGGTGATGGTGGTGGGGGTGGAGGCGAGATCGCGTCCTCTTGTTCCTCTTGTGATGGCTTTGGAAAAAGACGCACATGCTTGGCTTAGCTCCAATGGCTTGCGAAGAATCCCAGCCCCCAGAAGGAATGCTTAATTACAGGATGGAGAACAAGATGGGCCGCAGCAATGACACTGCCTCTGATTCAAGTGATTGTATTTTTAGTTTTGAAGGATGGAATAAATAGGATTTGGAATGTGCAGCTCACTTTCTTTTTTTTTTTTATTATTATTATTTCTTTCCTTTCTGGAAAACAATGCTACAATCACTGAAAAAAAAAGGAAGATGATGCAGAAAATCACACAAAAGGGAACGAAGCTGCCAACCGACATTCATCAGTCTGCATCTGAGACCCCGCGACGGACCAACGCCGCGTTTGCAGGTATGCGAGTGCGGGGTTAGGAGGGGCTATTCATTTTTTTTATTTTTATTATTTGTTTATTTATTTATTTTTTTACTTTTTTTTTTTTCATTTAACTTTATTGCTATCACAAGGGGGGCGAAAAAGCCCCTTGTAAAAGCTTTGAGCAGGTGACAAGTACTCTTCATGAAGACATCAGGGGTCTGTTAGACCAAACATTGATCAAGCTTGGCATTGGTGTGTGCAGCCTATTGCATTAGGGTGTGGACCCCAGAGCACAAAACACACGTGTGTGTACAGTGGGGGGAAAATAAACTATATGATCCCCTGCAGATTGTGTAAGTTTTGCCCACTTACAAAAAAAATGAAGGGTCTATCATTTTTATCATAAGTGTATTTTATATGATAGAGACAGAATATCAACCAATATCAGCCAGGAAAAAAAAACACAGGATACAAATGTTATAAATGAAGTTGCAGTTCAGTGAGTAAAATAAATATTTGATCCCCAAGCAAAACATGACTTAATAGTTGGTGGAGAAACCCTTGTTGGCGATCACAGAGGTCAGACGTTTCTTGTGGTTGGTGACCAGGCTTGCACACATCTCAGGAGGGATTTTGGTCCTCTCTTGTTTTACAGATCTTCTCTAAATCCTTAAGGTTTCTTGGCCGTCTCTTGGCAACTCGAAGTTTCAGCTCCCTCCATAAATTTTCTATAGGATCAAGGTCTGGAGACTGGCTAGGCCACTCCATGCCCTTAATGTTTTTCTTGGGCCACTTTTTTTGTTGCCTTGCCGGGAAAAGACAGCTCTAAAACCAGAAGAGATGAAAGCCTTGAAATCATTCATCACAGAGGAGATGAGGGAAAGAATGTTCCACCATCTCCTCTGTGGGGAGCCGTCCAAACTGCAGTATTTGGCTCCCCCAGCAGGAGAGTCAGGAAAACCACTGCATGCGGCGGCAGGAGGGGGGCAAAGCCACCCAGATCACTTTTACAACAAAACCAGTTTTACCATAGTTGCCATCTGAAAAAAAAAAAAAAAAAACTTTTACATCAGTCAGCAAGTGGTTAAAGCAGAACTAAACCCTCCCATCTCTAACATCCAAGAAAGCTGCCATTTTAGCCTCTGTTTGACCTGCAGTTTCCATGGTGCTTCACCATGTGATCAGTAATGAGTTATTTGATGGTGCGACAGCTCGATTAAAAGCACAAGCAACTGTGATCGTTACCATTCCTGGCATGCCTTGAATGGAACTGTGTTGGAAACTTAAATCAATGGATTTAGTTCTGCTCTAAGCAGTATTGGCAGTTCGTCCAGCACCCAGAGCAGGAATGCAGAACTGCACCCCCCTCCCATGCTGCTAAGGCATGCCATAGAATAGGAGTGCTGCCCTGTGCCCATTTTCTGCTGCCCATGGTTGGCATGAAATGTGCACTGCACATGCGTGGTCAACTTGCTTTCCTGCATCTGGAAGGTAGTCACGCACGCATCGTGTGTTTCTGTGTTAGCTGTAGGCAGATGGGGCGTTGGAACACATTGTGACAGCAGTAGCTGTCAAAACAGGCATGAAGCCACAGCCAGCTGGTTGCCAGGCACAGATCTGGTGTCTGTGCGCAGTGAAGGGGGGTGGGCTTCCCCTTCTGCCCACCCCTTGTCCTGGCTCTGGCTTTAAGACCAACTCTAAGTCGGCGTATGGAGACAGGCAGAGTGCCTGTCTCTGTATGTGGTGGCAGCTGCAGTAGTGGGGAGGGAGGTCCGTGTGGCAGCTGCATTGGTGGGGAGGGAGGTCCGTGTGGCAGCTGCAGTGGTGGGGAGGGAGGTCCGTGTGGCAGCTGCAGTGGTGGGGAGCGAGGTCCGTGTGGCAGCTGCAGTGGTGGGGAGCGAGGTCCGTGTGGCAGCTGCAGTGGTGGGGAGGGAGGTCCGTGTGGCAGCTGCAGTAGTGGGGAGGGAGGTCCGTGTGGCAGCTGCATTGGTGGGGAGGGAGGTCTGTGTGGCAGCTGCATTGGTGGGGAGGGAGGTCCGTGTGGCAGCTGCAGTGGTGGGGAGCGAGGTCCGTGTGGCAGCTGCAGTGGTGGGGAGGGAGGTCCGTGTGGCAGCTGCAGTAGTGGGGAGGGAGGTCCGTGTGGCAGCTGCATTGGTGGGGAGGGAGGTCTGTGTGGCAGCTGCATTGGTGGGGAGGGAGGTCCGTGTGGCAGCTGCAGTAGTTGGGAGGGAGGTCCATGTGGCAGCTGCAGTGGTGGGAAGGGAGGTCCGTGTGGCAGCTGCAGTGGTGGGTAGGAAGGTCCGTGTGGCAGCTGCAGTGGTGGGGAGGGAGGTCCGTGTGGCAGCTGCAGTGGTGGGGAGGAAGCTCAGCTACACTGAGGATGGGTGTCCATATGGTCTGGCCTCAGTGGTGGGAACCTCCATTTCTAATAGCTACATGAACCTGTTGCCCACATCAACATTTGTCATGCAGAGGTATGATGATTTATAAAAGCGTTCCCATGTATATACATCTTACCATATACAAGTTTCAAAATTCGGTGGTTTGGAGAAGGTCATGTTATTCTTTGCCCTTTCAAGCTGAAGAGTTATTTAAATTCTGATATGAAAGCCGGTAGAAATGTATTCCTTATGGCTTAGGAACACAATGTGTGCTACTCTCGACCCTAATTACGCAGCACTTCCAGAAGAAAAAAAAAAAAAGGTGTATTAGGCCATAGTGGTGCACTATCAAAGGTTGGACCCCTAAATACTTGGCGTTCCAGTACGCTGCTAATAAGCAGTTGTCACGTTGTCCACGGCGCTCCTGACGTCTTTTGACTTTGAAAGGGCCTCACAACTCAATGGTGGTTATTAGCCAGGGCCGTAGGAGAACAATATAGAGAGAGAGTCAATAGACTTCGGAGGTGGGAGGAGCTCTGAGCATTTGTCATGTATCGTTCAAGCTGCTGGGTCATTGCTCATTGACTTTGAAGGAAAGAAAACAAGTGCAGCAATCAGAAGGGGCGGAATCACTGCTTATTGATAAAACTGGCCTAAAGAGAAGAGTACATGGCGCCCACTGCAACCAGACTCCTTTCGGCATGTCCCTAGTGCAGGTTAGAATATGAAAGCCAATGTGTGGCTGATAAGCTCTGTTTTTCTTTCTCCCCTTTCCTTATACAAGGGCTGTACAAAAAGTAATGCAAAAGTAGGCATAACTTTTTTAATCACCTTATATAAAAGTTGTTCAAATTTCACATGTTGGTAGAGGATCTCTTCCTTTATGGAAACTCTTCCAGTGTAGGATCGCTTCCTCTATGGAAACTCTTCCAGTGTAGGATCGCTTCCTCTATGAAAACTCTTCCAGTGTAGGAACGCTTCCTCTATGAAAACTCTTCCAGTGTAGGATCGCTTCCTCTATGAAAACTCTTCCAGTGTAGGATCGCTTCCTCTATGAAAACTCTTCCAGTGTAGGATCGCTTCCTCTATGGAAACTCTTCCAGTGTAGGATCGCTTCCTCTATGGAAACTCTTCCAGTGTAGGATCGCTTCCTCTATGGAAACTCTTCCAGTGTAGGATCGCTTCCTCTATGGAAACTCTTCCAGTGTAGGATCTCTTCCTCTATGGAAACTCTTCCAGTGTAGGATCGCTTCCTCTATGGAAACTCTTCCAGTGTAGGATCTCTTCCTCTATGGAAACTCTTCCAGTGTAGGATCTCTTCCTCTATGGAAACTCTTCCAGTGTAGGATCTCTTCCTCTATGGAAACTCTTCCAGTGTAGGATCTCTTCCTCTATGCAAACTCTTCCAGTGTAGGATCTCTTCCTCTATGGAAACTCTTCCAGTGTAGGATCTCTTCCTCTATGCAAACTCTTCCAGTGTAGGATCTCTTCCTCTATGCAAACTCTTCCAGTGTAGGATCTTTTCCTCTATGCAAACTCTTCCAGTGTAGGATCTCTTCCTCTATGGAAACTTTTCCAGTGTAGAATCTCTTCCTCTATGGAAGCTCTTCCAGTGTAGGATCTCTTCCTCTATGGAAGCTCTTCCAGTGTAGGATCTCTTCCTCTATGGAAACTCTTCCAGTGTAGGATCTCTTCCTCTATGGAAACTCTTCCAGTGTAGGATCTCTTCCTCTATGGAAGCTCTTCCAGTGTAGGATCTCTTCCTCTATGGAAACTCTTCCAGTGTAGGATCTCTTCCTCTATGGAAACTCTTCCAGTGTAGGATCTCTTCCAGTGTTGGATCTCTTCCTCTATGGAAACTCTTCCAGTGTAGGATCTCTTCCTCTATGGAAACTCTTCCAGTGTAGGATCTCTTCCTCTATGGAAACTCTTCCAGTGTAGGATCTCTTCCTCTATGGAAACTCTTCCAGTGTAGGATCTCTTCCTCTATGGAAACTCTTCCAGTGTAGGATCTCTTCCTCTATGGAAACTCTTCCAGTGTAGGATCTCTTCCTCTATGGAAACTCTTCCAGTGTAGGATCTCTTCCTCTATGCAAACTCTTCCAGTGTAGGATCTCTTCCTCTATGGAAACTCTTCCAGTGTAGGATCTCTTCCTCTATGGAAACTTTTCCAGTGTAGGATCTCTTCCTCTATGGAAGCTCTTCCAGTGTAGGTTTTCTTCCTCTATGGAAACTCTTCCAGTGTAGGATCTCTTCCTCTATGGAAACTCTTCCAGTGTAGGATCTCTTCCTCTATGGAAACTCTTCCAGTGTAGGATCTCTTCCAGTGTTGGATCTCTTCCTCTATGGAAACTCTTCCAGTGTAGGATCTCTTCCTCTATGGAAACTTCTCCAGTGTAGGATCTCTTCCAGTGCAGGATCCCTTCCTCTATAGGAATGCTTTTTAAAATGACCTTATATAAGCTGTTCAAATTTCACATGTTGGTAGGAGGAACTCTTTCTCTATTGGAACTCTTCCAGTGTAGGACCTCTTTCAATACAGGACCTCTTCTTCTTTCTCATTGCAGGTAAAAAAAGGATTCCAAGCTGAAGCAACATGCTGTCATTGAGTTCTTGACGAAGGAGTGGTGCAGGCTGTCCAACATCCACAGAAAGTTTACAGAGATGACACCACTGGCAAAAGTCACCAAAGACAAGGAACTGTTCTGGTCAATGGTGTCATCTCTATCCAGAATTTTTGCTGCTGCACATTGGGTTCTGCACCACCATCTTGCTTCCTGACATCATCAGTGTGCCAGAGGCCTCTTCCAGGTCCTAGTAGTCCGCCCCCTGATGACTATACATGTACGGTGTGATGTAAGGCTATTTTCACATTTGTGTGTGTCAGGGTCAGGAACTTGCACAAATTTGTGCACTTATCTGACATTCAAATGTGCTGCCCTTTAGCAGACATGTGGCGGCGCCATTCTTACGCTTGGTTCACACCCACCCCCCATTAACGTGGAACTAAACTGTATGTGAGCACCACAAACTGAAAATGCCATTTAATTCATTTTTAATATCCAAAGCAAACTCCCCATCCACCCATGTCTCCATGCTTTATTTTGTTGAGAGATCACTTTAAAACAAAAAACACCCCCTAGCATTTCTAACCACCGCCATCTTGAGTAAGGGAAGATGATTCATGTAGCATTAACTTCCTGGAATCCATCTGCCCTTAGCTGCCTGGCTGGGAAAACCTGTCCTCCCATGAAGACTCCTGGGATGTATGACATAATTTTGGCCTAGGCCACAAACCAGGAAGCTTTTTACTAATAGTAACAGCATAAGGATTACGAAATGTTCAAGTTGGCAGAGAGCTTCGTTTCGCTTCAGTATCTGGAAGAAGAACCATTTTACCAGGAACCAGATCTTTTCTTTCATTTTTTTAAATGACACTGAAAGAATGAATAGAAGAATCTTATTGGTTGCTCCAGGTCATACAGATAGTTACAGTGGGGCAAAAAAGTACTTAGTCAGCCACCAATTGTGCAAGTTCTCCCACTTAAAAAGATGAGAGAGGCCTGTAATTGTCATCATAGGTAGACCTCAACTATGAGAGACAAAATGTGGAAACAAATCCAGACAATCACATTGTCTGATTTTTGAAAGAATTTATTTGCAAATTATGGTGGAAAATAAGTATTTGGTCAATATCAAAAGTTCATCTCAATACTTTGTTATATCTCCTTTGTTGGCAATGACAGAGGTCAAACGTTTTCTGTAAGTCTTCACAAGGTTGTCACACACTGTTGCTGGTATGTTGGCCCATTCCTCCATGCAGATCTCCTCTAGAGCAGTGATGTTTTGGGGCTGTCGATGGGCAACACGGACTTTCAACTCCCTCCAAAGGTTTTCTATGGGGTTGAGATCTGGAGACTGGCTAGGCCACTGCAGGACCTTGCAATGCTTCTTACGAAGCCACTCCTTCGTTGCCCGGGCGGTGTGTTAGGGCTCATTGTCATGCTGAAAGACCCAGCCACGTTTCATCTTCAATGCCCTTGCTGATGGGAGGAGGTTTGCACTCAAAATCTCACGATACATGGCCCCATTCATTCTTTCATGTACACGGATCAGTCGTCCTGTTCCCTTTGCAGAGAAACAGCGCCAAAACATGATGTTGCCACCCCCATGCTTCACAGTAGGTATGGTGTTCTTTGGTTGCAACTCAGCATTCTCTCTCCTCCAAACACGACGAGTTGTGTTTCTACCAAACAGTTCTACTTTGGTTTTATCTGACCATGTGACATTCTCCCAATCCTCTTCTGGATCATCCAAATGCTCTCCAGCAAACCTCAGACGGGCCCAGGATATGTACTGGCTTAAGCAGGGGGACACGTCTGGCACTGCAGGATCTGAGTCCCTGGTGGCGTAGTGTGTTACTGATGGTAGCCTTTGTTACGTTGGTCCCAGCTCTCTGCAGGTCATTCACTAGGTCCCCCCATGTGGTTCTGGGATTTTTGCTCACCGTTCTTGTGATCATTTTGACCCCACGGGGTGAGATCTTGCATGGAGCCCCAGATAGAGGGAGATTATCAGTGGTCTTGTATGTCTTCCATTTTCTAATTATTGCTCCCACAGTTGATTTCTTCACACCAAGCTGCTTGCCTATTGCAGATTCAGTCTTCCCAGCCTGGTGCAGGTCTACAATCTTGTTTCTGGTGTCCTTCGACAGCCCTTTGGTCTTCACCATAGTGGAGTTTGGAGTGTGACTGTTTGAGGTTGTGGACGGGTGTCTTTTATACTGATAACAAGTTCAAACAGGTGCCATTAATACAGGTAATGAGTGGAGGACAGAGGAGCCTCTTAAAGAAGAAGCTACAGGTCTGTGAGAGCCAGAAATCTTGCTTGTTTGTAGGAGACCAAATACTTATTTTCCACCATCATTTGCAAATAAATTCTTTGAAAAAAATCCGACAATGTGATTGTCTGGATTTGTTTCCACATTTTGTCTCTCATAGTTGAGGTATACCTATGATGACAATTACATGCCTCTCTCATCTTTTTAAGTGGGAGAACTTGCACAATTGGTGGCTGACTAAATACTTTTTTTGCCCCCCCTGTATTTTCCAATACACAATACAGCCCTACAAAGTCGTCTCCTCTGCTTTCTGCAGGACTAGTACGGTGGAGCCGAGACGAGTAAAGAGAACAGCGTGTGGAGGTGGCCTCGCTTTTTATTACAATACTCCAGGAAACGGTTAATCGTTCCAATGAAACGCAGGAAATAATGGAGTTCACTCACCGCAACTCCCAGTGGGACTGACAACAGTGTACAATATACATTTGACTTTCCAAAATAGTAGGGCAAGGAGGAAGTGCAGAAATGAAAAGAGGACGGAAATTGGATATAGGATTTTTTTAAAATGGAAGAACATAAAAAAAAGGAAAACAATTTTGTAAAAAAATAAATAAATGAAAAATATAAATAAATCGTAATCCACTGGGATAAAAAAAAAAAACTGTCCGATTTCAACACGGCAACTGTGGGGACTATATACACATATCGGGGTGCAGGACACCCCTCAGAATCAGGGCTGCTGTTAGAAATCACGGGGCCCTATACAGCCTACCTGACAGGGCCCCCCCGGCCAAAAGTGACTAAGGACATAGATTTAGAAGTCCCTTTCTCTGCAGCCTCAGCTGCACAGATTGAATGAATAGGAAGCGCTCTGGGGCTTCATGCTCATTCACAAACTGAAGCATAGTATGGAAAGAGACTGCGGCTGGGCCATAGGTCTGTGTGCGCTTTTGGCAAGTACAGGCACTTACCTTGTCATTTCTGTCTAACGGCAGCTATATGCAGCAGCTGTAGGTCCGGGGACATTTCTATGGAGATCCTGGATCCTCATGCAGACTTTACGGCCGTGTGCAGGAGCCCTAATACTCTGGGGTCCCAGATGGAAGATCTACTAACAGGATCAGGTGGATTGGGGGGGGGGGGGTTGTGCTGGGGGGAGACAGAGAGAGAGAGAGAGAGAGAGAGAGAGAGAGATTGAACTGGGGGGTTGTAGGGGAAATATTTGTGCATATAATGATGTAAAGGGGGGGGGGGACTCTGGTGGGGACCCTGATGTAAAGGGGGGAAACTCTGATGGGGACCCTGATGTAAAGGGGGGGAACTCTGATGGGGACCCTGATGTAAAGGGGGGGGGAACTCTGATGGGGACCCTGATGTAAAGGGGGGGGGGGGAACTCTGATGGGGACCCTGATGTAAAGGGGGGGAGACTCTGATGGGGACCCTGATGTAAAGGGGAGGGACTCTGATGGGGACCCTGATGTAAAGGGGGGGGACTCTGATGGGGACCCTGATGTAAAGGGGGGGGAACTCTGATGGGGACCCTGATGTAAAGGGGGGGAGACTCTGATGGGGACCCTGATGTAAAGGGGAGGGACTCTGATGGGGACCCTGATGTAAAGGGGGGGAACTCTGATGGGGACCCTGATGTAAAGGGGGGGGACTCTGATGGGGACCCTGATGTAAAGGGGGGGGACTCTGATGGGGACCCTGATGTAAAGGGGGGGGACTCTGATGGGGACCCTGATGTAAAGGGGGGGGACTCTGATGGGGACCCTGATGTAAAGGGGGGGGACTCTGATGGGGACCCTGATGTAAAGGGGGGGACTCTGATGGGGACCCTGATGTAAAAGGGGGGGAACTCTGATGGGCACCCTGATGTAAAAGGGGGGGAACTCTGATGGGCACCCTTATGTAAAAGGGGGGGACTCTGATGGGGGCCCTGTTGTAAAGGGGGACGCCAAAGTAAGTGGGAACTCCTAAGGGGGACTCTAATGGGGATCTTGATATAAGATGGGGGTGTAAAGGGGGGGGGTGAGCATGCAGATTAGTACTCAATTTTATTTGGGGGGGGATTTTCACTGACACATAATGCTCATCCATCTTGGGGGGCCCAATTGGGCATGTTTGCCCTGGGCTCCAGGTGACCTTGTCCCGGCACTGGGTGCTGCACCTGCAGGGCTCTGAGGGAAGTGGCAGGATCTGCATCCATTTAGATGTGATTTCCCCTTTGTTGCAGGGGATGCCCAAAATCTGATTTGTTTCTTAGTGTAGACTTCTGGAAAAATCAGTGAGCCAATCACACAAGCTGGAAATTACATTGGGGGGGGGGGGACGTTCTTTACTCCATACTGTATTCCAGGTGGCCACATTGCATTTTACAGAAAATGGCAGCGGCTGCAGATTGAAAAAGGACAGGTCATTTCAATAACATTCAATTAGTATACAACTGGTGTAGCAGTTACCCTTTAATACAACACTTGAAAAAGCAAAACTCAAAAAGTCAAGAATAAAGTTGAATAAAAATGTTACAAATGAAGCAGCGCACGCGCAGCCCCGTTATAAAGCACGCTGGCGTTTCTGCCACAAGCCCTTCCGGCATACAAATAAACTTTAACCTTTCCTCCAGAGCGACGCGGCCAGGGGACGTGCGTAGGTACGGAAATGTGTTAACACCGAAATTGAGGGCTTAAGAGCAAGAGGGGGTCATGTTTGTGTGCAGAGGAGGTGACAGGGAATTGTGCGCTGATGCGAGACGCTCGATGGCAGCTGCAAGACCCCAAAGCTGCCCACCTCCCGCGATTTCCTCAACGAACGAGAAAACGCTTGCGGAAACGGAAAACGAAATAAACTAGAAGGAAAAAAAAAAATCACAATAAATAATGAAGTCGGTGGAACAAATTAAAAACATCAGACTAGCAGAACAGGCAGTACGGCGGGCACAATATCGTAAGATCGCACGCAACAGGTCTGCATCAGGTGCAATTAGATCGCATAGATCAGTGTATGAGCCATGCTGAGCCTTTGCCCGTTAGGTAGATCTAAAGCTTAAAAGGGTCCCATTCACGTCCTTGGGTCATGTAAACGCGCGTTTTTGTTGGCGCGTTTTCGCGTGACACGCATAGGGCAGCAAAATTATTTGAACAAGCTCTCCTAGGTGCACCAAAGATTTTCCTGCACCCTTTTGGGTTTTGCACTAATTTTGGAGTATTAGTCACGTACTTTGCTGCACGCAAGAACGCGTGTCTGCCGGCCAACGATTAGTGGCACCGCAAATGCGAGTCGTGGTTTTTTTGGGTTTTTTTGCACGTTCCATAAACATGCCTGAAAAACTCATAGATGTGATCATGGGGCAACCAATTACAGTGCCCCATGATCCAAAACTCCCCAACCAACCTTGGGCATCATGACCCAATTAAAGGGCCGACTCCCGTCATTGGCAAGAGGTTAATATTGGACTCCAGGAAGCTATGCATCACCCACTGTGATTGGTGATGATTAAAAAGTGCCAACATTATGTAGAAAAGATGTCTTCAAAACTATGGCCCACCAAGGGCCACATCCAACCCGCTACAAGGTTATACGCAGCTTACAGCAACTGTCCATGAAAATACCCCAGCTGGCATTGGATGCTCCAATCTGTATTGTAATATGGTGACCGACACGTCTAATGCCAGCCAGCAAGCCGTGACCCTCCCCAAGTCCCCAATGCAGATTCCCCACTCCTCTGCTTTGGTTGTTTTCTGGGAATGCTGGTATCCAACTCTGCTGGCCTCATGTGGATGCAAGAAAGGGGGGGGGGGGGACTCTGCTGACCACACATGGATGGGGAACTCTGCTGGCCTCCTCACTTGGAAGCAAGAGGGGGGAGGGGGTAATCTGCTGGCTGCAAGTGGATGCAAAGGGGGCAAGTCCGCTACATACATGGGTGCAAGCGGGACAATGCCTCTGTCCACACATGGGTGCAAGCGTTGACAACGCCACTGGCTACACATGGATGTAAGCAGGACAACGCCATTGGCCACACATGGGTGCAAGCGGGACAACGCCGCTGGCCACACATGGGTGCAAGCGGGACAACGCCATTGGCCACACATGGGTGCAAGCGGGACAACGCCATTGGCCACACATGGGTGCAAGCGGTACAATGCCATTGGCCACACATGGGTGCAAGCGGGACAACGCCATTGGCCACACATGGGTGCAAATGGGACAACGCCACTGGCTACACATGGGTGTAAGCAGGACAACACCATTGGCCACACATGGGTGCAAGCGGGACAACGCCGCTGGCCACACATGGGTGCAAGCGGGACAACGCCATTGGCCACACATGGGTGCAAGCGGGACAACGCCATTGGCCACACATGGGTGCAAGCGGTACAACGCCATTGGCCACACATGGGTGCAAGCGGGACAACGCCATTGGCCACACATGGGTGCAAATGGGACAACGCCACTGGCTACACATGGGTGTAAGCGGGACAACGCCATTGGCCACACATGGGTGCAAGCGGGACAACGCCATTGGCCACACATGGGTGCAAATGGGACAACGCCACTGGCTACACATGGGTGTAAGCGGGACAACGCCATTGGCCACACATGGGTGCAAGCGGGACAACGCCATTGGCCACACATGGGTGCAAATGGGACAACGCCACTGGCTACACATGGGTGTAAGCGGGACAACGCCGCTGGCCACACATGGGTGCAAATGGAACAACGCTGCTGGCCACACATGGGTGCAAATGGGACAACGCCGCTGGCCACACATGGGTGCAAGCGGGACAACGCCATTGGCCACACATGGGTGCAAGCGGGACAACGATGCTCGCCACACATGGGTGCAAATGGGACAACGCCGCTGGCCACACATAGGTGCAAGCAGGACAACGCCACTGGCCACACATGGGTGAAAATGGGACAACGCTGCTGGCCCCACATGGGTGCAAGCTGGGCAACACTGTTGACAACACATTTGTGCAAGCAGGGCGACAATGTAGGCTACACATGGGTGCAGGAGGGGCGACACTATTAGGACACACATGGGTGCAAGGGGGGCAACTTTGCTGGCCACACATGGTTGCAAAGGGGGCAACTCCACTGGCCACATTTATTTATAAAACTGACTCTGCTGACCACACATGGCTGGATGCAAGGGGGGCGGGGGACACCACTGGGCTCACATGGATGCAAGAATGGGGGGGGGGGGAATCTGCTGGCCACACATGGATGCAAGGGGGACGACTCCGCTGGGCACACCTGGATGGAAGGGGGGCATCTCCACTGACCATGCAGGGGGGGGCAACTCCACTGGCCCCACCTGGATGCAAGGGGGGCAACGCCACTGGCCACACATGGGTGCAAGAGGGGCAAGAGAAGAGACGGTTTATGAAACAGATTTTTTGGCCCATACAATTGTAAAATATCTGATGTTGCCCTCATACTGAAACATTTGGAGACCTGTGATGTAGAATATGACAAAAATAGCATGGGGTTACTAGGTGCTACTATCGCTCCGATGTGCGGCCCCTGCTATAGTCTATGGGAATAGAGGACACAACTGGCCTCTTAGTACTTCTGTTAGAACTCGTTGGGATTGCCGGCCCTTTTATCTCTAACAGAAGGCAGAGCGTTGGATGTATTGCCCAAGACCCAGCATGGCGTGTATACAGAATCTGATGCGTGTCCAAATCACATCATGAGCTTTGTCAGGTGCGCCATTACGGACCAAGAAACAGAATGATCGGCCCCTGCAGCGGCTCCTGGCAATGTCATCCATCAAGAGGAGGGAGACTGCCGAGGATTTGCCCATTTTCTTTTCCACGGCAAAGAGCACCGCTCTCAGGCATCACAAATACCGAAGGAGCAATCAATTTACAAATAGGGGAAAGGGACCATTAATCCAGCACCGGTAGGTATTACCGCCATGCGTTATAAAGCACATCATCCCCCGAAGAGTTAAACGCAACTTATCCTTCTGATCGTCTCAAGGCGGACGCGGTAAAGCGAATCATAACTTGAATGTTCCTGGGTGAATTTTCTTTGTTTCAGCAAAGTTTGAAACCAGCTTCAAGTTCGCCTCTTAAAGTGGTGCTAAAGTCTCGCATTTTGTGCCATAAATACTCCGATACAGGACAGCTGCGGACAAATGATTGTCGCAAAAGAAGTTCAGAAAAGTTTGCAATTGTAATCTTCACCGTGCGTCCTCTGGGGTCCTGTGCACCGCCTCTCCGAACTGCACCCAGGAGCATGCAGCACTTCTTTACAATGTAATATCTGGGTGTGCAAAGACATTTGGCATACATAAAGTGGATTCTTATCCTTAGTGACTATTAAGGAATGTGGACCAATGTAGCCATGTATACTATATACCAGGGGCGGACTGACAACTCTCAGGGCCCCCGGACCAAAAAAAAAAGCAAGGGCCCCCTGTCAGGCCCCACCCATGACCTGCCCCTTGCCACGTCCCCACATTTTGCACAAAGTACAACAGAGAGTCTGTTAGAAAGCGTCCCCTCCAGGCCCCATTAGAGACTACAAAGGAGTATAATGGGACCTGGAGGGGGCCTCTTTCTAACAGAGGGTACAGTAAACACCTTTATTTGCTCTGGTCCTCACGGGACCCCCTCCTTATGCCATGACTCTCACCCCTGTACGTTACACACTCCTGACCCCTGCACATTACACACTCCTGGCCCCTGCATCATGTAAATTACATACTCCTCACCCCTACACCCTGTACATTGCACACCCCTAAAAATGACATATTCCTGACCCCTGCATCCTATACATTACATACTCCTCACCCCTGCACATTACACACTCCTGACCCCAGCACATTACACATGCCTAACCCCTATATATACACACACACCATACCTCTCGTGCAGAGGAAGGGGAGGAAGAGCAAAGACAGGAAGTGTGAAGAGGAGAGGAAGAGAAGAAGTGAGAAAGAGGCAAAAGGAGAGGAAGAGAAGAGAAAAAAAAAAAAGAGAAAAAAAAAAAGAAAGAAGAAGAAGAAAGAAGAAGAAGAGACTAGGAGGAAGAGAAGAAGTGGAGACTAGAGCAGGGGTCTCCAAACTTTTCAAACAAAGAGCCAATTTACTATCCTTAAGACCTTTGGAGGGCCAGACTATGACCATTGGGGGTAGAAAAGCTGCCAATTTCAGTTGAAAAAATAATGCCCCATCTTTGGTGTCAGTAGGAGGAATTGTGCCCTATCGTTGGTGTCATTAGGAGGAATATTGCCCCATTATTGGAAGGAATTGTGCCCCTTCATTGGGGTCGGTGGGGGGGGGGGGGATTATGCCCTATTGTTGGTATCAGTGGATGAAATAGTGCACTGAGGGCTGTATAAAAGCAAAGGGCCTCATCTGGCCCCAGGGCCACAGTTTGGAGACCACTGGACTAGAGGAAGAGAAGAATGGGGAGACTAGAGGAAGAGAAGAATGGGGAGACTAGAGGAAGAGAAGAATAGGGAGACTAGAGGAAGAGAAGAAGGGGAGACAAGGAAGAGAAGAAGAAAACATGAGGAAGAGAAGACGAGGAAGAGAAGAATGGGGAGGCTAGAGAAAGAGAAGAATGGGGAGACTAGAGGAAGAGAAGAATGGGGAGACTAGAGGAAGAGAAGAATGGGGAGACTAGAGGAAGAGAAGAATGGGGAGACTAGAGGAAGAGAAGAATGGGGAGACTAGAGGAAGAGAAGAATGGGGAGACTAGAGGAAGAGAAGAATGGGGAGACTAGAGGAAGAGAAGAATGGGGAGATTAGAGGAAGAGAAGAATGGGGAGACTAGAGGAAGAGAAGAATGGGGAGACTAGAGGAAGAGAAGAATAGGGAGACTAGAGGAAGAGAAGAATAGTGAGACTAGAGGAAGAGAAGAATAGTGAGACTAGAGGAAGAGAAGAATAGGGAGACGAGGAAGAGAAGAATGGGGAGACTAGAGGAAGAGAAGAATAGGGAGACTAGAGGAAGAGAAGAATAGTGAGACTAGAGGAAGAGAAGAATAGGGAGACTAGAGGAAGAGAAGAAGGGGAGACGAGGAAGAGAAGAATAGGGAGACTAGAGGAAGAGAAGAAGGGGAGACGAGGAAGAGAAGAAGAGAAGACGAGGAATAGCAGAAGAATAAGAGCAGAAGAGAAGAAGAGGAGAAGAGGATGTCAGGGTTGGGCTCAGCCCTTTCTTCTCTGAGCTGGCCGCTCAGCTGTCGGCTAATTGCCAGCTCTCATCTCTCTCCACAGTTAACCAGCTGTTGTGGATCTGCACGTCAGTCCCGCCTACTTAAAGATCTCCAGCTCACTTCATTCCTGCCTTCGCCTTGGTCACATCACAAGAAACCATCTCCTGTGTTCCTGTTTAAAGACTGGCTTTGCTGACATCCCTTCTGGCTCCTTATCCTGCTTGCTGTTTCTCTACTTGGATCCCTGAATTCTGGCCTGGCCGATTACCCGATCTGGTTACTGAACTCTGGCTTGGCTGACTACCCGATCTGGTTACTGAACTCTGGCTTGGCTGACTACCCGATCCGGTTACTGGACTCTGGCTATGCTTTGACTACGCTTACTCTATTTACCTTTTTATTTTTATTATTAAGCAAGTGTGATTTTACTGTACTTCTGTCTCGGTCTGATTCATGGTTTCTGACAGAGGAGGAGATTGGCCCTGGAACTACAGATCCCAGCACCACCAAAGATTGCAGAGAAGGAAAAAGAAGGACTGTTCCTGAGCTGGAAGCAGTTGTTGGGGGGACATGGTAAAGCACACAGTGCAGCAGGCTGTTGATGGGATGATTTACCTCAGTGTGGGGGACGCAGAGAGGCCAGATCACTGACAAAGCCTGGTCTGTGGGAACGCCACTGCCAAGTTTGGTGTCACCATCTGGTCGTGGGGAAGACATCCCTGCAGCTGGCATCACGGAGCCCCAGATGGAGAGCAGGAAGAGACAAGTTGTCCCTCTAGGAGTCAGTGAGAAGCCCCTGACACCCTATTTAAAAGAACAGTCTTGCCCACCGTTTAGGCATCTACCAGGTTTAGAGGGACTTAAGTTTGTGTGCTCCAACGCCACATTTGGGCCCCAACACCCTGACCAGTAAGAGAGGAATGGCCAGAGACTGTCGGGGCAACTATCCTAGCATTGCCTTAATCATGACCTGCCACTGGTCCGTTGGTCATTTATTTGATCACATGTTATTTGAAACGGTTTGTTTACTTGTTATTTTTTAATGTGTTTTAGTGTTATTAACTGTTCTTCCATCTCTTTTGGGTGTTAGTACAAGAAATATTCACTCTTCAGCCGTGTGTGGTCAGTGAACATAGTGCTGCTCAGAGCGTTGTCAGCACCGGGACCCAAGAAACAGCGACTCCTTCGGGGTAACCGTTACATACTGTTTACAATAATGATCACACTCATACAGATAATTAAAACAATTAAAAATTACAGATTGCCCCCTAAACTTTCACTAACTATTGAAGATAAAAATAATCTGGGTCATACAATGAATACACAACCCCCCCCTCCCTCGCACCCACTTGGGTCAGATTCTCTGTCCAGTAATCAAGCTCCGTTGCGGTCTGTCCACGTGTAATTATCCTCCGCTCCCAGCAAATATCATTAACATGAGTAATTTATGAGTACTTTATTGCTCGGCACCGCGAGCTGTTTGTCTAGTGATTGCATTCAATTTACATCTGGAGAGTGCTCAGTCAGTCTGCTGTCATTTCAGGCGGAAGGACTACTGTGAACCGCATGGAGCCCGGAGAAGAAGGCTTCAGGCTGGGAGGGGCAGGTGGTGGGTGAGGGAAGGAGGACAGGACCGAGGAGCTTCATTAGCAGAAAAAACAAAAAGATGACAAAGTTAGTAGTTCTTATAATTTAGCATTTCTATGTTGCAAACCGGCACACGCACTTGGAGTCCCAGAAATACTTTGACACAAAATTTAAAAAAAAAAAAGTTACAAAATGTGGTCCCACGCTTTATGCGTTTCAGCCCCGCGTGGACCTTCATGATGAGGTCCACATAGGGCGTTATGATCGTTGGCTCCACCTAGCAACCATGATGAGGTATTTTTTCCCTGACTGGGGGTAGCAGCAGTGAGCGGTCTTTTATTACAGGAAGTCTCGCACTGGGATCATTGCACGGATCTAGAAAAAAATACACAAAAGCTCACCGAGATTCCAGAAGAAGACACGTGGCCAATGGATTTAGACAATATTTGTTTAGTCCATTGGTCAACCATGAAAGAGACGGTGTCATGGGTAAAAATGGATACCTTGCTGCAGAACATTGCTCTGTTGCTGGGGACTTGTTCCCTTAAATCACTTAAGGGAGTGTCAATCTCCTTTATCCCTCACAGTGGTTTTTGCAGTAAAACAGTAAAAGTTTGAGAGTAACTTGGTTTGAGAGCGTTTTGCAAGACAAGCAACATTTTCTTAATACATTTTGACTTGATATACAAGTAGCGTCACATCACAACTAGTGAGTATTAAAGAGAAGAGAGGCACCTCCTCTAAGTGTAACAATGTGGTTACATTTAATGAAGCTACAACATTTAGCAACATATTGCTACACTCAGAGGCGCCTCTCTTCTCTTTTATACTCTGTAGCTCCTGCTGGATTTTGCTTCTAATCCCCTTGTGGAGGCTTCAATTTGTAGATGGACATTTTATGGTTACACAACCAACCGATCACATCGCTGTAATCTTTTTATATGGACTATAAACTAAAAGGACCTATGAATAAATGGTAGTGGAACGAATCACTTGAGTTTCCATTATTTCTTATGGGGAAATTCGCTTTGATATATGAGTGCTTTGGATTACAAGCATGTTTCCGGAATGAATTATGCTCGCAATCCAAGGTTTTACTCTAGTTCATTTTTTCTTCAAATGTGAACTTAAAGCGGGGGTTCACCCACACCGCCAAAAAAAAAAAAAAAAATATTAAAAGCCAGCAGCTACAAATACTGCAGCTGCTAACTTTTAATACATGGCCACTTACCTGTCCCAGGGTCCAGCGTTGTCGGCAGGGGACGCCGAGAACCCGCTCGGTTCTCGGCAGCTGCCGCCGCCATCCTAGGTGAGGGAATCAGGAAGTGAAGCGTTGCGGCTTCACTTCCCGGTTCCCTACTGCACATGCGCGAGTCGCGCTGCGTGTCCCTAGTGGTCCCCGCTCTCTCCTGGGAGCTGTGTGTTCCCAGCAGACAGAGCGGTGGGGACGGGAAGAGGCATAGACTCCCATGGGAGTCTATGCCGGAAGTGGGTGCAAATACCTGTCTTAGACAGGTATCTGCACCCCCCTCCCCCCTGAAAGGTGCCAAATGTGACACCGGAGAGGGGGAGGGTTCTGAAAAGCGGAAGTTCCATTCTTGTGTGGAACTCCACTTTGATCTTTAATATAGTGATTTCCTAGGATCGACAGCTCCATCTAGTGGCCACATTGCAGTATCTTCCCTGTAACACCCTAAGCAGGAAACAATACCTCATTATGATCACTAGATGGAGCCGACGTTCATAGGAAATCACCTTACTACTAAAATATGGCCAGAATTCATCAAGGATGGGCGAATGCTTGTGACATACATCCAATACCTTTGTTTTTTTTGTTTTTTTACTAAACAGATCCTAAAAGTGAGACTTGAACTCTATGCTAGTTGCTTGTGCACCAATACCTTTTTGTAACCAACTTTAGGTCCCTAAGTACTAGAGTTTCACTTTAAATTTGATATTTCCAACATACGCACAAATATACAGTGCCTTGAAAAAAAGTATTTATACCCCTTGAAATTTTCCACATTTTCTCATGTTACAACCAAAAACGTAAATGTATTTTATTGGGATTTTATGTGATAGACCAAAAAAAAGTGGCTCATAATTGTGAAGTGGAAGGAAAATTATAATTTATACAAATAAATATGTGAAAAGTGTGTGTGTGTGGGGGGGGGGGCTTTGTATTCAGCCCCCTTTACTCTGATACCCCTAACTAAAATCTAGTGGAACCAATTGCCTCCAGAAGTCACCTAATTAGTAGACAGAGACCACCTGTGTGTCATTTAATCTCAGTATAAATACAGCTGTTCTGTGAAGCCCTCAGAGGTTTGTCAGAAAACCTTAGTGAACAAATAGCATCATGAAGGCCAAGGAACACACCAGACAGGTCAGGGATAAAGTTGTGGAGAAGTATAAAGCAGGGTTTGGTTATAAAAAAAATCTCCCAAGCTTTGAACATCTCACGGAGCTCTGTTCAATCCATCATCGGAAAATGGAAAGAGTATGGCCCAACTCCAAACCTACCAAGACATGGCCGTCCACCTAAACTGACCGGCCGGGCAAGGAGAGCATTCATCAGAGAAGAGCCAAGAGGTCCATGGTAACTCTGGAGGAGCTGCAGAGATCCACAGCTCAGGTGGGAGAATCTGTCCACAGGACAACTATTAGTCGTGTTCTCCACAAATCTGCCCTTTATGGAGGAGTGACAAGAAGAAAGACATTGGTGAAAGAAAGTCATAAGAAGTCCTGTTTGTAGTTTGTGAGAAGCCATGTGGAGGACACAGCAAACATGTGGAAGAAGGTGATCTGGTCAGATGAGACCAAAATTCAACTTTTTGGCCTAAAAGAAAAAACACTATGTGTGGGGAAAACACTGCACATCTCCCTGAACACACCATCCCCACCGTGAAACATGGTGGTGGCAGCATCATGTGGTGGGGATGCTTTTCTTCAGCAGGGACAAGGAAGCTGGTCAGAGTTGATGGGAAGATGGATGGAGCCAAATACAGGACAATCTTAGAAAAAAACCTGTCAGAGTCTACAAAAGACTTGAGACCGGGGCGGAGGTTCACCTTCCAGCAGGACAACGACCCGAAACATCCAGCCAGAGCTACAATGGAATGATTTAGAACAGCAATTCTCAACTAGGGTTTCTCCAGAGGTTGGTAGGGGTTCCTTCAGCATTGGGCAATTTCTGCCTCTCAGATAAGTTCCCACTCACACCATTTATCTTTTTAGCTATCTGTAAGGAGGTAATTCTTCCCGATGACCACAAGCGTAAAAGGACCATTCTTCCCACTGACCATCACACTAATGTATCATGAGTTGTAGATTTCTAATTTTTAGCAGGGGTTTCCCCCGAGACCAGAGAACTATTTCAAGGGTTCCTCTGTGTTGAAAAGGTTGAGAAAGGCTGGTTTAGATCAAAGCATATTCATGTGTTAGAATAGCCCAGTCACAGTCCAGACCTAAATCACATTGAGAATCTGCGGCAAGACTTGAAAATTGCTGTTCACAGACGCTCTCCATCCAATCTGACAGAGCTTGGAGATATTCTGCAAAGAAGAATGGGCAAAAATGTCCCTCTCTAGATGTGCAAAGCTGGTAGAGACACCCCCAAAAAGACTTGTAGAGAAAGGGGGTTCTACAAAGTATTGACTCCGGGGGGCGCCATACAAATGTACCCCCCACACTTTTCACATATTTATTTGGATCATTTTCCTTCCACGTCACAATTACATTTTTGGTTGTAACATGACACAATGTGGAACATTTTAAGGGGTATGAATACTTTTTCAAGGCACTGTACATCACTGGAGAAAAATAAATAAATAAGCATGGCCTCTATGTCCCCTCCCCCCCCTCCTTCTCGGGATCTGTGCCCGCGGTAAACATTGTTCCAGACTTCATACCACAGCTTGTCAGTCGTTCGCCTGACACATACACGCCGCAATACAACAATGAGCGCGCTCAGACGAGTGGACGGCGTGCTAAGCAGAGCCTGCGCTGTAATTACCTCTCCGGCGCCCGGGTTTATTCTGGCGTTAATTACAGGATGTGTGCTCCGGCGCAGTATTGTAGAAAACATCACAAAGTGATCAATGTCAGCGCGATGACATTGGAAGGAGGCAGATGGTTGTTGAGATTTTTTTTATTTTTTGCTGCTTGCCTGTACACGGGATATATATTTTGACCTTCGCTGAAAAGTAATAATTATGTAAATGTGAAAAGAAAAGAATTCACGAGGTGTGAAGTCACATCCAACTTAACCCGTTCGCCTTTTCTTCTTTTTTTTTTTTAACCAAACAAACAAAAAAAAAAAAAACGTACAAAATTAAGAGCTGCAATTAAGCCGAAAATATTTTGTCAAAAAAGGTGAACAATACGGGTGGCTTCACACTGCTGCGCTTTGGCTAAAGTGCGGCAAAACAACGGTTTCTGTGCAGGTTAGCTGCGCTTTTCCATAGACTTTAATTATCTTCTGCAGTTTTGGTGCATCCAAGAGTTCTGGAGTGCTTTCTGAAGGTGCGCCAAAACCGCTCGACATAAAAGTCTACAGGAAAGAGCAGCCAACTCTTACAAAAACCATGGGTTAGCTGCGCTTTAACCACCTCCCACCCACCGTATAGGGAAATGACTGCTGACTTTCAGTGCCCATCAGTGCTGCATATTCGTGCCTCCTCATCAGTGCCACCTTTTCAGTGCCCATCGGTGTAGCCTCATCAGTGCAGCTTCAGTGCCCATCAGTGCCAACCTTCAGTGCAACATATTCACCTTTTAGTGCCCATCAGTGCCACCTATCAGTGCCCATCAGTACAACATATTCGTGCCTTCTGATCAGTGCTGCATATTCGTGCCTCCTCATCAGTGCCACCTTTTCAGTGCCCATCGGTATAGCCTCATCAGTGCAGCTTCAGTGCCCATCAGTGCCAACCTTCAGTGCAACATATTCATGCCTCATCAGTGCCACCTATCAGTGCCCATCAGTGCAACATATTCGTGCCTTCGATCAGTGCCCACCAGCGTAGCCTCATCAGTGCAGCTTCATCAGTGCCCATCAGTGCAACATTCTTGCCTCATCAGTGCCGCCTCATCAGTGCCCATCAGTGCCGCCTATCTGTGCAACATATACGTGCCTCCTCATGAATACCACCTTTTCAGTGCCGCCTCATCATTGCCCATCAGTGCCGCCTATCTGTGCAACATATTCGTGCCTCCTCATCAGTGCCACCTTTTCAGTGCCCATCAGTGTAGCCTCGGTGCTCATCAGTGCCACCTATTATGGCCCATCAGTGCAACATATTCGTGCCTTCTCATCAGTGCCCATCAGTGTAGCCTCATCAGTGCAATATTCTTGCCTCATCAGTGCCGCCTATCTGTGCAACATATTCGTGCCTCCTCATCAGTGCCACCTTTTCAGTGGCCATCAGTGTAGCCTCGGTACTCATCAGTGCCACCTCATCAGTGCCCAGTTACAGTGTTACATGTACCCAAATGCGCTCTGAGCCCACCCAGTTGTGTGAGAATAGCGAATTAATATTTTTGCTATTCTTACACTGATCCTCCTCTTGGCCATGAGACCCGTCATCCGATTGGCTGGGAGGAGGATGAGGATGAGGATGAGGAGGAGAAGGAGAAGGAGAAGGAGAAGGAGAAGCAGAAGCAGAAGAAGGAGGAGAAGGAGGAGAAGGAGGAGAAGGAGGAAGAGGAAGAGGAGGAGATGGAGAAGGAGAAGAAGGAGGAGAAGGAGAAGAAGAAGACACAGGAGCCGCTGCCCGTAGGAGCCCGCAACCCGCCCGCTGGAGCCCGTAGCATCCCCCAACCCGCCCGCTGCCCGTAGGAGCCCGCAACCTAGATGGGGTATATGCCAGGCATGATGACTGACCCACCGACCGACGGGGGGTGGGTGACCCGACCGCCAACCACCCGACCTACCTAGAGCGGGCAGGGGGGGGGCGGAGAGTGGGGGTGGGTGTTTGCCGCCCCCCTCAAAAAAAAAAAAACACCACCCGCCACTGGATTATAGTGCACACAAACACAATATAATAACCCATTGTTTGGTAAAATATAAAAAAAGGATGGTGTTACGCCAAGTAAATAGATACCCAACATGTCACATTTAAAAATTGCGCACGCTCGTGGAATGGGGACACTGCGGTACCTAAACATCTCCATAGGCGATGCTTTAAAAGCCTTTACAGTTTACCAGCTTAGAGTTGCACAGGAGGTTTGGCGCTAGAATTATTGCGCTCACTCTATCTTCCATGTGTGGTGCTATCCCTATTTACATAGAAGTGCGGGACCGACATGCGTGTGAGCACAGTGGGGGGGGGGGGGCTTTCCCTTGAACATATCACAAAAAAATTGTATTAAAAAAACACAGCAGTGATTTACTAATGCACACTTTGCTTGGAGACCCTCCATTGGCAACATGAGTAGAAAAGAAAAAAAAAAAAAAAAATCGGGTACGTTTTATATTTATTTTTACATTATACTCTGTGGGACCCGAGACATCAAACTGCAGTGACAGAGTTGAGCTGAGTGGGTTGCGCTCCTTCTTTCCGCTCGCTGTTAGCCACATTCCGTCTTTTTCTTCACCTAATTAACACTTTTATTATAAGGTAAACAGCTCGGTGATCTCATGGTGGCCTCTAAGAGGAGTAAGAGCAATAAAAGTCGTGTGTGGCTATTTCTAGATATTTCCTATGAGCATATGATTATTATATTAAAAAAATATATTTATATTAGCTCCGGAAAAAAAAAAAAAAAAAGAAGAACAAACTCTCATCTATGAGGCAGACTCAGAGGTCCCCCCCCCCCATGCCAGAGGCCTCCAACTACAAAATCCCCCCTAAACAGCAGAGGCCCCGCTCATCACAGAGTCACTGATCTAAATCTATGAATGGTATTAATATACCGTTTTTACTGGTAGCAACCCAATCCTAAAAGGCATCTCAGGGGAACCCCAAATGGCACTTTAGGGTGCTACGGCACCCTGCTTGAGAAATGCTGGTCTGGATCTATAAATTATTTTTTGATGTGCAGTTTTTACTGGTGATAACCTAAACCTAAGGCATCCCAGGGTAACCCAAATGACATCCTGGTTGAGAAACGTTGGTCTTGATATGGAGTTTTTTCGTCTGGTAATCTATCCCTAAAAAAGGTACCCCAGGGGAACCCAAATGGCACCCTAGAGTACTGCAGTATCCTGGTTCAGAAACACTGGTCTAGATCTGTATGTTGAAGTAATATGCAGTTTTTCCTGGTGGTAGCCCAACTATGAGGCGCCCCAGGGGAACCCCAATAGCAGCCTGGTTGAGATACACTAGCCTAGATCTAAAAATGGTATTAATGTGTTATTTGTACTGCTGGTAACCTAACCTGAAGGTACCCAGAGAAAATCCAAATGGCACCCCAAGGTGCTGCAGTATCCTGGTTGAAAAGCACTGGTCTAGATCTATACATGGTTTTAAAATGCACTAATCATAAGGCACTCTAGAGGAACCCAAATAGAACCCTAGCGTGCTGCATCTCCCTGGTTGAGCATCACTATTATAGATCGTTAAATGTTTTAATATGCAGTTTTTACTGGTAGTAACCTAACCAAGACATCTCAGGGAACCCAAATGGGATCCTAGGGTGCTGAAGCATCCTGGTTGAGAAACTCTGGTCTAGATCTAGAAATGGTTTATTATGCAGTTTTTACTGGTGATATTATTATTATTATTATTATTATACAGGATTTATATAGCGCCGACAGTTTACGCAGCGCTTTACAACATGAGGGCAGACAGTACAATTACAATTCAATACAGGAGTAATCAGAGGGCCCTGCTCGTTAGAGCTTACAATCTAGGAGGGAGGGTCAAGTTATACAAGAGGGTAACAGCTGTGGGGGATGAGCTAATGGAGAAAACAGTGCAGTTATTAAATGGAGGCAGGATAGGCTTCTCTGAAGAGGAAAGTTTTCAGGGATCACCTAAAGGTGGATACATTTGGAGACAGTCTGACAGATTGGGGTAGGGAATTCCAGAGTATGGTCAAGGCTCGGGAGAAGTCCTGGAGGCAGATATGGGAGGAGGCGATGAGGGAGCTAGAGAGCAGGAGGTCTTGGGAGGAACGGAGAGGGCGATTAGGTTGGTATTTTGAAGACTAGGTTAGTGATGTAGCTGGGGGCAGAGTTGTGGATGGCTTTGTAACTTATTGTTAGTATTTTGAATTTAATTTGTTGGGCGAGTGGCAGCCAATGGAGGGATTGGCACATCCTTACACCAAGGCACCCCTGGGGAACCCAAATGTATATAACCAGCAATACAACTGCTGCAAATTATAACCATCAGCACTGATGGCTCTGTGCACACTGGATTTTGCCAGGATGAAGCCCGTCATCGGTCTACAATGTATAATGAAATGACCATCATGGATTAGTAATGGAGAAACTGCAGAGCACCATCAATCCTTCCCAGGGAAGTGGGTGGATTGTCACAGTGACAGTGGGCAATACACAGTAAGATTTTGATTGGTCAATTCAACACATTTCAACAACCACCTTGGAAAAAAGTGTGCTGTGCTATTATTTTGAAATAGAATTAAATGGCTTTCACCAAATTGCCCCAACTTTAACAAACTCTGCTGGAATACGAACCTCAAGGGCTGAACTGAATAGATACCCAAAGGAGTAGAATCTGGCAAGAGGCTGTTGGGTCCAGAGGAGGTCCCATAACCAGGATCTCAGCAAATTCAGGACAATTGAGCATAGAGGATTATTCACATGGGTGCGGAAAAGATCCCATAACCAAGATCTTAGCAAGTCCAGGACAGTTGGGTACAAAGTATTATTCACACGGTTCCAGAGGAGGTCCTATAGCCAAGATCTCAGCATGTCTGGGACAGTTGGGTACAAAGTATTATTCACATGGTTGAAGAGGAGAACCCATAGCCAAGATCTCAGCAAGTCTGGGACAGTTGGGTACAAAGTATTATTCACATGGTTGCAGAGGAGAACCGATAGCCAAGATCTCAGCAAGTCCAGGACAGTTGGGTACAAAGTATTATTCACATGGGTGCAGAAGAGATCCCATAACCAAGATCTCAGCAAGTCCAGGACAGTTGGGTACAAAGTATTATTCACATGGTTGCAGAGGAGGTTCCATATAGCCAAGATCTCAGCAAGTCCGGGACAGTTGGGTACAAACTATTATTCACATGGTTGCAGAGGAGGACCAATAGCCAATATCTTAGCAAATTGGGGACAGTTAAGTATAAGGACTCATAAGGCACCCTAGGAGGAACCCAAACAGAACCCCAGGGTGCTGCATCTCCCTGGTTGAGCATCACTGGTCTAGATCTATTAATGTTTTTTTATGTAGTTTTTACTGGTAGTAACCAAACCCCAAGGCATCTCAGGGAACCCAAATGGCACCATATTGTTCTGCAGAACCATGGTTGGAAAACTCTGGTCTAGATCTATAAATGGTTTATTATGCAGTTTTTACTGGAGATATCCTAACACCAAGGCACCCCAGGAAAAAAAACAAATGGCACCCTGGTTGAGATACGCAGATCTATAAATGGTTTTAATATGCATTTTTTTTTTCTGGCAGTAACCTCCACTTACACATTTTTCATCATATGCTCAGCTGGAATCACACCGTTTCCAACAGTTTTACTTTAACAAGAAATAATGACGGTTAACAGGTAATAATTGAGTTCACTGAGGACAATTCTTTTATCTTGCCCAAATTCGCACTCTAAGTGACTCTCAAGGACAGGCGTTCCATTCCAGTATAATAATGGGATTCCTGAGGCCCATTATCTGGAATAGTGACAGTTGTGAACACACTGCAGGTTATTTAATGATTAAAAAAAAAAAAAAAAAAATAATATTAGGCCAATGTTTGCATATAAGCTTATAATTTCTATTATGCGCGTTAAGCTGTACTAACAAACTCTTTCGAATAGCGGCGATGGAAAGTAGCTCATTAACAGTATTTTGTGAGATAAATCCTATTCTCTCAGTCACTAATCCTTCTGTTACAAGGGGCTCAAACTTCTCCTCTACACTGCGAACAAAAACGGGATAACATTCACTGTCTACAGACCGATGACGATTGGAAAAGGAACGCGGCCGTCCTGCGCTGAAGGATACTTCATACTTTGTTTAATTCGGTATTCTGAGATTCTAGAGGGATACGTGGGAAGGAAACCGCTCCGCTTAGTCAACATGAAAAGTAGAGGCGAACAATTTAAAAAAAAAAAAAAAAGAAAAAAAAATGCAGCTAAAGAGATTTACTGTGAAAACCGCGAAGGTTGTGCAAATAGGCCGCTCTCCCCAAATTCATTTTAGGTGCAAAAAATTCCCGTTTGGCTTATTTTCAGCAGCCATTCATGAATAAAAAAAAAAATCATATATAAATAAAATGTATTTATGTAATTTATTTATTTATTTATATATATATATATATATATACACGTACACACACACACATATACACACACACATTTACATTGTGATAGATAGATAGATAGATAGATAGATAGATAGATAGATAGATAGATAGATAGATAGATAGATAGATAGATAGATAGATAGATGGCAAAGCTCTATTAAAGACAATTCTTCAAAAAAGGTCAAAATAAATAAAATCAAGAGACCGCTGCACTAGCCAATGATAAATAAAAAGGAAACAATGTATCAGGGCGAGAATGCCACATTGTTAGTTCGGAAATGTAAATAATTTGTAACAATGGCAAAGCTTTATTAAAAAGACAATTCTTCCAAAAATAAATAAATAAAATCAAGGGATCAGTGCAGCAGCAAATAATAAAATGAAAAGGACACAATGTATCAGGGTGAGAATGCCGCATTGTTACAAATCATTTACATTCCTGAGCTAACAATGCATCAGAGAGATCATTCTGAAGGAAGGCACATAGGGGGTTCATTTACTAAAAGGCAAATTAGACTTTGCAAGTGCAAGTTCTTCCACATCTTAGTAAATGAAGCTTCACCCAATCACATGTATGGAAAAAAAATAAATAAAAAGCAGCATTGTTGCTTGCACATTATTGGATGATGGGAGTCAGCAGAGCTTTCCCTCATTAACCAAGCTCTGGAGCAACTGCACTTGCAAAGTGCACCGTCTATTTGCCTTTAGTAAATCACCCCCCATCGAGTCTAGGTTCCCATCTGTGAGGGTGGTGTGGTTGACGTTTGTGTGGGCACAGCAGCCTATCCATTAGAATGAGCTGCTGTACCTGGGGAAAAGGTTCCTGACCCTTTGTCGCTGAGTCCTTATGTCAGAGTCCACAGCAAATTCCTCGCCCCCCCCCCCCCTTTACATCAGGGTGCCCATCATAACCTCCCTTACACACACATACCTCCCAACCTTTTAAGATGGGAATGAGGGACACCTATTAGCAAAAGTATGCAGGCATAGGACACACCCCCTGCCACGCCCCCTTAAAAAGGAAAAATTATACCCCCCCCAAAAAATGGATTAGTTAAACTCCACGAGTGATTTTTTTACCCCTACTATTCCTTTATATTGGCTTTTGACATTTACAAATGCAGCAATTTAGAAATTACATGAAAGGTTTAGCCCCGGTTCACACTGGGACGACTTGTCAGGCGACCTAGGTCGCCTGACAAGTAGCGTCCCATTCAGTACAATGGAACCGTTCTAAGGGGAGCGACGCAAGTCACTCCGACTTAGAAAAAGGTTCCTGTACGACTTTGGGGGCGACTTGCATAGACTTCTATACAGAAGTCGTTTTGCAAGTCGCCCCGGCAGTCGTGTGCAGGTCGCCTCGGTGAGGCGACCTGCAAGTCGTGCCGCCTCTGGTGTGAACGGAGGCTTAGCGCTGGGAAACACTTTTTGAAAGATAAATAGTGCATTTTATATACAACTATATAGATGTCAGGGCTGGGCTCAGCCCTTCCTTCTCTGAGCTCAGCTGTCAGCTAATTGCCAGCTCCCATCTCTTCACAGTCCACAGTTACTCAGCTGTTGATGATATCCTGCTCGTCAGTCCTGCCTACTTAAGCCATCCAGTCCAGAGGAGCTCTGCCTTCACCTTGGTCAACATCACAGGGACGATTTCCTGCGATCCTGTTCGAGACTTTCAAGGCTTTGCTGACATCCCTTTTGGCTCCAGATCCTGTTTGCTGTTTCACTACATTGATCCCTGACTTCTGACTTGGCTGACCATCCGTTCTGGTTACTGAACTTTGGCTATGGTTTGACTACATTTGTTCTTTTTACTTTTATTATTAAACAAGTGTGATTTAACTGTACTTCTGTCTCAGCCTGAATTCATGGTTTCTGACAACAGATCAGACCAAAATGAAGGACAGAGGGACTTTGTTCCAAATCAGGGACAGTTGGGAGCTATGCATGCATCAGAGTCCCCATCAGAGTGTCCCCTTAGATCCTTTCTTATGTCACAGTCCCCAGCAATGTTCACTCCCACCTTTACAACAGGGTGTTCATTGGAGACCCCCCCCCTTACATCACAGTCACCATCAGACTCTCTCTCCCCCCCCCTACATCAGAGTCCTCATCACACAAAAGGTTCCCCTTTTGCAAGCAGGCCAAAAAGTTTGGGGACCCCTGTTATAGGCTGTGAAAAAATTGGAATTAAAAAAAAAATACATACACACATACATATACATACATACATACATACATACATACACACACACACACACACACACACACACACAGTGGGGATGGAAAGTATTCAGACCGCCTTAAATTTTTACACACAGCACCCCATATTATACACACGGCACCCCATATTATACACACAGCACCCCATATTGTACACACAGCCCCCCATATTGTACACACCGCACCCCATATTGTACACACAGCACCCCATATTGTACACACAGCACCCCATATTATACACACAGCACCCCATATTGTACACACGGCACCCCATATTATACACAGCACCCCATATTGTACACACGGCACCCCATATTGTACACACAGCACCCCATATTGTACACACAGCACCCCATATTGACAGAAAAACACAGAATTGTTGACATTTCTGCAGATTTATTAAAAAAGAAAAACTGAAATATCACATGCTCCTAAGTATTCAGACCCTTTGCTGTGACACTCCTATATTTAACTCAGGTCCTGTCCATTTCTTCTGATCATCCTTGAGATGGTTCTACACCTTCATTTGAGTATTCAGACCCTTTGCTCAGTATTTAGTAGAAGCACCCTTTTGATCTAATACAGCCATGAGTCTTTTTGGGAAAGATGCAACAAGTTTTTCACACCTGGATTCGGGGATCCTCTGCCATTCCTCCTTGCAGATCCTCTCCAGTTCTGTCAGGTTGGATGGTAAACGTTGGTGGACGGCCATTTTTAGGTCTCTCCAGAGATGCTCAATTGGGTTTAAGTCAGAGCTCTGGCTGGGCCATTCAAGAACAGTCACGGAGTTGTTGTGAAGCCACTCCTTCGTTATTTTAGCTGTGTGCTTAGGGTCATTGTCTTGTTGGAAGGTAAACCTTCGGCCCAGTCTGAGGTCCTGAGCACTTTGGAGAAGGTTTTCATCCAGGATATCCCTGTACTTGTCTTTCTCTGGGGGGCGCCCTCTCTTGTGACTCCCCCCAGTGTACATTTATCTATATGCTGTTTTTTAGTTACGGCAATAGCCTCATATTTATAGAGAAGTGGCGAGGGGAGGAAGATCACGACTACATAGGTGGCATGTGGTGAAAGGTTGGTCGCCCTTTTTGTTTTTGTATCCCTGTACTTGGCCGCATTCATCTTTCCCTCGATTGCAACCAGTCGTCCTGTCCCTGCAGCTGAAAAACACCCCACAGCATGATGCTGCCACCACCATGCTTCACTGTTGGGACTGTATTGGACAGGTGATGAGCAGTGCCTGGTTTTCTCCACACAAACCACTTAGAATTAAGGCCAAAAAGTTCTATCTTGGTCTCATCAGACCAGAGATTCTTATTTCTCACCATCTTGGAGTCCTTCAGGTGTTTTTTAGCAAACTCCATGCGGGCTTTCATGTATCTTGCACTTAGGAGAGGCTTCCGTCGGGCCACTCTGCCATAAAGCCCCGACTGATGGAGGGCTGCAGTGATGGTTGACTTTCTACAACTTTCTCCCATCTCCCGACTACATCTCTGGAGCTCAGCCACAGTGATCTTTGGGTTCTTCTTTACCTCTCTCACCAAGGCTCTTCTCCCCCGATAGCTCAGTTTGGTCGGACGGCCAGCTTTAGGAAGGGTTCAGGTCATCCCAAATGTCTTCCATTTAAGGATTATGGAGGCCACTGTGCTCTTAGGAACCTTAAGTGCAGCAGAAATTTTTTTGTAACCTTGGCCAGATCTGTGCCTTGCCACAATTCTGTCTCTGAGCTCTTCAGGCAGTTCCTTTGACCTCATGATTCTCATTTGCTCTGACATGCACTGTGAGCTGTAAGGTCTTATATAGACAGGTGTGCGGCTTTCCTAATCAAGTCCAATCAGTATAATCAAACACAGCCGGACTCAAATGAAGGTGTAGAACCATCTCAAGGGTGATCAGAAGAAATGGACAGCACCTGAGTTATATATAGGAGTGTCACACCAAAGGCTCTGAATACTTAGGACCATGTGATATTTCAGTTTTTCTTTTTAATAAATCTGCAAAAATGTCAACAATTCTGTGTTTTTCTGTCAATATGGGGTGCTGTGTGTACAATAATGAGGGAAAAAAAATGAACTTAAATGATTTTAGCAAATGGCTGCAATATAACAAAGAGTGAAAAATGTAAGGGGGTCTGAATACTTTCCGTTATATATATATATATATTATATTTTTTTATTTTATTATTACACACACTTTAAAAATAAAGTGCTAAATATCACAAAATAAAATAAAAATTGTTACTAATGTATCCGGTGAATAAAAGCATGTTAGCGAAATTGACCACTTTTGAGAATACCACCACGTGAGCCATTTTAAATATAAAAATTAACACGGTTTAACACATAGCGAATGGAGCCCGTAGAAGGACAGAGATAGTCCTTGAGATTATTATATTTTTTAATGGAATTTTGCATTAATAAAAAAGGTGCCATGTTGGCTGTGGTTTTCTATAGTAGGAGCGAGGTGAGGGCAATAATTTTCTCAATACATGAAATCGCAGTCAGCTGACTAGAAGAGAGTTCATCACGAAGTGCGGCCTCAACCTGCTCATTTATCATTGTGAAGAGCCGGAATAGAAGCTTCCCATTGTCCTCACTACAAGCCTTCACGAACATCTTCCGAGTGTTTTTTTATTTTTTTAATTTTTTTATTATTCCCACTTTAACAGATGCGGTTTGTGTTATCTGCAGCCCGGGCTTTGCATCTCCCGAGTGTGTTCTGCGCGGTAATGTATATAACCAGCAATACAAATGCTGCAACTTATAACCATCAGCACCGATGGCTCTGTGCACACCGGATTGTGCCAGAATAAAGCCCGTCACAGGTTTATGATGAAAAGGCCATCATGGATTAGTAATGGGGTAACTGCAGCACCGCAGAGCGCTATCAATCCCGGGGAAGTGACCAATACACAGTCATTTTTTGATTGGTCAAGTCAACAGTTTCAACAATCACCTTCTAAAGATGACTGCCGTGCTATTATTTTGGAAAAAAATGAAATGGCTTTCACCAAATGGACCCAACTTCAACTAACTCTGCTGTAATACGAACCTCAAGGGCTGATTAGAGACCCAAAAGGAGGAGATACTGGCAAGAGGTCCAGAGGAGGTCCCATAACCAAGATTTCAGCAAACCCCAGGACAGTTGAGCAGAGAGGATCATTCCCATGTGTGCAGAAGAGGTCCCATACCCAAGATCTCAGCAAATCTGGGACAGCTGGGTATAGAGGATCATTCACATGGTTGCAGAGGAGGTCCCATAGCCAAGATCTCAGCATATCTGGAAAGCTGATTAGAAGGGCTTATTCACACACACAGATGCAGAGAAGATCCCTTTACCAAGATCTCAGAAAATCCGGGACAGTTGGATATAAGGGACCATTCACATGGGTGCAGAGGAGGTCCAATGGCCCTGATTTCAGCAAATTTGGGAAGTTGGGAATAAGGGAACATTCAGATGGGTGCAAAAGTTGTCCCGTAGCCAAGATCTCAGCAAAACCCCATCTGTTGAGAATAAGAGAACATTCACATGGGTGCAGAGGTGGTTCCATAGCCAAGATCTCAGCAAATCTGGGAAGTTGGGTATAAGGGATCATTCATTTCGATGTAGAGGCAGTCCCGTAGCCAGGATCTCAGCAAAACCCCATCAGTTGAGAATAAGAGAACATTCACATGGGTGCAGAGGGGGTTCCATAGCCAAGATCTCAGCAAATCTGGGAAGTTGGGTATAAGGGATCATTCATTTCGATGTAGAGGCAGTCCCGTAGCCAGGATCTCAGCAAAACCCCATCAGTTGAGAATAAGAAAACATTCACATGGGTGCAGGGGTGGTTCCGTAACCAAGAGCCCAGCAAATCTGGGACAGTTGGGTATAAGGGATCTTTCACATCGATGTAGAGGCAGTCCCGTAGCCTGAAGATCTCAGCAAATTCAGGACAGTTGAGCACATGGGATGATTCACATGGGTGCAGAGGAGTTCCCATAACCAAGATCTCAGCAAAAACAGGACAGTTGAGCATAGTGGATCATTCATATGGGCACAGAGGAGGTCTCATATCCAAGATTTAAGCAAACCCGGGACAAGGGATCATTCACATGGGTGCAGAGGAGGTTCCATTGCCAGGATCTCAGACAGTTGAGCATGGGGGATTATTCACATGGGCGTAGAGAAGGTCCCCTAATCAAGATGTCTGAAAATCCAGGATAGTTGGGTATAAGGCATTATTCACATTGTTGAAGAGGAGGTCCCATAGCCAAGATCTCAGCAAATCCATGACTGTTGAGCATAAGGGCTCGTACACACAGGTGCAGGGGGTCTGTACAGCATGCAAGAGCCATATGCCCGTCATCAGTCTACAACAAATAATGAAATGGCTATTATGTATTAGAAATGGGGGGGGGGGGTCTGCAGCACCACAGAGCGCTATCAATTCCTGGAAAGGTGTATCATTGTGAAGGTGACAGCAGGCAATATACGCTAAGATTTTGATTGGTCAGTTCAACGCATTTCAACAACCACTTTGTACTAAGACAGCCGCGCTATTATTTTGCAATACAATAAAATGGCTTGAATACAAACCTCCAAAGGGTTGAATAGTTACCCAATGGAGAAGATTCTGACAAGAGGCTGTTGGTTGCAAAGGAGGTACCAAGATCCCAGCAATTGCAGGACAGTTGGGTATAAGGGGTCATTCACATGGGTGCAGAGGAGGTCCAATAGCCAAGATCTCAGAAAATCAGGGACAGTTGAGCATAAGAGATCATTCACATGGGCGCAGAGAAGGCCCCATGGCCAGGATCTCAGCAAATCCGGGACAGTTGAGCATGGGGGATCATTCAAATGTGCGCAGAGGAGGTCCCATTCACATTGCGAGGATCTCAACAAATCAGGGACAGTTGAGTATAAAGGGATCATTCACACATGTGCAGAGGAGGCCCCACTGCCAGGATCTCAGCTAATCTGGGACAGTTGAGCATGGGGGATCATTCACATGAGCACAGAGGAGGTCCCATTCACATTGCCAGGATCTCAACAAATTAGGGACAGTTGAGTATAAAGGGATCATTCACATGGGTGCAGAGGGGGTCCCATAGCCAAGATCTCAGCAAATCCAGGACTGTTGAGCATACGGGGATCATTCACATGGATGTAGAGGAGGTTCCATGGCCAAGATCTCAGCAAATTAGGAACAGTTGAGTAGAAGGGCTCATTCACAGGGGTGCAGAGGAGGTCCCACAGCTAAGATCTCACCAAATCCAGGACAGAACTAAGGGGCTTATTCACGTGGGTGCAGAGGTCTGTACAGCATGCAAAATCCAGTTGTTTTTGTGTCTGGAACTGCATGCAGGCATCCTATGGTGGTCAATGGGAGATGCAGAAGCTATACAGACTCACCTGATCGAAAAGTGATCTAGAATTACTTTTTTCTCCAATTCAAATGGGTATTTTAGATTGAAACACCATGCCACAACCATGTGTCAATCACTATTGGCACATGGTTGCCATCAAAAACCCAAAATATGAAAAGTAAACGTCATGGCAAGGCTGGGAGACCAATAGACATTGGCAGAAGAAAGGCTCCCACCAAGCACCTGGATACATACACAAGCCCTTACATAAGATGACACAGGCTCGCCTGATGTGCGAGGTCTAAGCACTAACCGGTGTTCTACAGAGCTCCTGATAGTGGAGATGGATTTTGCTGCATGTTACTACCAGGTCGCGGTCCTCTGGACCGCCCCACCAGGAGGGGAGCAAGTCGGGATCCAGTAGTAGATAGAGATCAAGCAGAAGCATAGTCAGTAAACCAGCCAAAAGATCAGTCACAAGTGGTAGTGGAGATGACAACTGCAGGTTTGCAAAAGAGCAAGATAACAGCTGGAAAGAGCAAAATAATCTGGCAAACAGGAAGTGCAGAGACATTGACGTTCTTGGGAGGAGCAAAGGAGTTCAAGGTTCGCTGGAAACAAGAGACAGGGCAAGACAATCCAAAAGGTTCCAGCATCTCAGGTGGCTCAGTAAGGAGAACTACTGCCAAATGCAGCAGAGGTTGTGGGTTGAGATGCCAGTCCTGGTATTAAATTTGCTACACCGAGAAGCGTCATGGCCATGTAAACGAACCTGAACACCTGCCGTGTAAATTAGTAGGAGGTCGGGGGGGGGGGTTAAAAACGCAGATCTAGCCCGTTTTACTGCCCCCTTGCTAATTGTGTGAACTTAGCCTATGTTGACCTCAGTCCTTTGAGGTGTTTTTTCTAGTCAAGTCAACTGAATTGAAACCATCAGAAACACCTCAGAACGCATGGCAACATATAATAAAGCACTAATGATAATGTAAGCTCTTACGATCAAACCTGAGAAACCTGACGTGAATGAGGTCTTAGCACTTTTCATTAAACAAGTCTATGAGTGTTTATTTGAAGAGGGAGGAACAGTAATACACCACCATGGTAGAACACTATGAAGGACAGCCTAGATCTACAAAGTGCAAATAGAGTTGGCTGAATGTGAATACTGATAAGATTACGTACATTGGGGAGATTACATTCATACACAGTACAAAAAAAAAAAAAAGCTATAGATTTCATGTATGGCAGTATAAGGTATGGCGGCCACCGCCCAGAAATGGGATTTTGTACTAGGGGAAGAAACGTATTTTTCACGTGTGTGTAATATTCTCATTTCTTCGAGTGGTTTGAATGTGATCCAACCAAAACTTTTATCCCAAATGTCAACTTTATCCAGCTAGCAGTGTGTTTGCCTCAATTCCATAAAAATCCTGCAGAGGAAATGCATATTTTATGGGGTAAAAATACAACGGAATACAAAATTGTCTCCCTGTCTGGTCACTTTCACAGGTTCCCCAGCAAACTAGGAGACATGCAAAAGAATATTTAATATCGCAGTTTAAAGAGAAAGCACAAATCTATGCAAACATTTTGGGATTATATACAGTATATGTGTAAAGGGGGACATGCCAACTGGTCCATAGCATACAAAAACTAACATCTGCTCATCCGAACCACTAACTAAACCTATGTCATTTCCTGACCAACAAGGTGCCCCCTAATGAGTTCCCAAAACATATTATCTGGTGCTAGGACTGGAGGTTTTATTCCATTCAAAACACTACAAAGTCTCCAGGCCCCAGTCCAGAGCCTATTAAAGTTCTGAGGAAGCAACAAAATGCAGGATTTCAGTCCATCACGGTGTACTGTGTTACCCACTGTTTTCTTGGTGACTATGGTCCCAGCTGCCTTGAGATCATTGACAAGATTCTCCCGTGTAGTTCTGGGCTGATTCCTCATCGTTCTCATGATCATTCAAACTCCACGAGGTGAGATCTTGCATGGAGCCCCAAACCGAGGGAGACTGACAGTTATTTTGCGCTGTGAATAAATCACACCAACTGTTGTCACCCTCTCACCAAGCTGCTTGGCGATGGTCTTGTAGCCCAATCCAGCCTTGTGTAGGTCTACAATCTTGTCCCCGACATCCTTGGACAGCTCTTTGGTCTTGGCCATGGTGGAGAGATTGGAATCTGATTGATTGCTTCCGTGGACAGGTGTCTTTTATACAGGTAACAAGCTGAGATTAGGAGCACTCCCTTTAAGGGAGTGCTCCTAATCTCAGCTTGTTACCTGTATAGAAGACACCTGGGAGTGAGAAATCATGCTGATTGATAGAGGATCAAATACTTATACATTTATTTGCATTTTAATGAGTGAAATAACTTTGAAATGCGTTTTTTCTGGATATTTTTGTTGTTCTGTCTCTCACTGTTATAATAAACCGACAATTAAAATTATAGACTGATCTTTTTTTGCCAGTGGGCAAATGTACAATTTCCCTCACTGTATAGTCTTAGTCAATTCCAAAACCCTACAAAGCCTCCAAGCACCAAGGCCCAGGTTTCCTCCATAACAGGCACAAATCCTGGAGACCCCTGTCATGTGTAGGTAACAAACCTAAAGGAACATCTATACACCACCTTCAATGTTATTCAGTTCTTAGCTCTACAAATTCTCCAGGCTCCAGGACCCAACACTAGAACCTATTAAGATTGGAAGAACCATCAAATTTGTTTCCTCCATAATAGACACTAATCCTGGAGCCCCCTGTCATGTGTGGGTAAGAAACCTAGGGAACATATATACACCAGTACTTTTTTTCTCTGAGAATGGGTTCAGGAACTCCCCCCTTGTGAATCATTTCTTGTCCCTCCCCCTTACCCACCTCCGAGCACCATCCCTTGGTTCCACCCCTTACCCACCTCCCAGAACTGCCCCTTTTAGAGAATACAGAACCAAGTATCATTTTGTGGTACAGTCATTTGTATGGCATTTATTAAGAACAAAATAAGTAGATCCCCCCTACAGCCAGTGGCAATAGACCTTTCCCCAGCAGCAATAGCTTCCCCCGGCAACAACGGACCCCAATAACAATAGACCCTGGCAGCAACAACAGATTTCGCAGCAGCCAGCCCAGCATTAACAGACTCTCCAACAGCCAGCAACAATAGACCGCTCCCTCAAAAGTAGATCCCTTCCAGCAACAATTGACCCCCCCCCCCCAGCAATATAAGTCCAAAAAGCAACAATAGATCCCTCCCCAGCAACAATAGATCCCTCCCTAGCAAAAATAGACTGCCTCGCAAAAATAGATGCCACCAGCAACACTTAGCTCCCCCAGCAGCCAGCCACCAATAGACACCCAAGTGTGCCACCACCTTGAATAAAGAGGACTCTTACCAGAACGTATAGACCCTTTATACAAAAAGAGTTCTGAAAGCTTGTGAATTAATATGCCATCCGTAGAATAACTTAAATCACCTCCAAAATCTCCACCCGTGGTCACCAGGATCTCCCATCCATTAACATGAGATGTTCAACCGGAATATAAGAAAAGAGCCAGGAAGGCCCACATAGTGTAAAAACTGTATGCAATGTATTAATAAAATAAATGACCAGCCACCCACAATAGCAAAAACAGCAAGCGCTTAAAATAAAATACCAATCCCGGGGTCTGATTCTACAGCTTTCTGGTTACAGCGTGCATGGTGACGTCATAAGGGTAAGCACCGACATATGCGTTTCGTCACATCTGACATCATCAGGGGAGCTGTGTTCCCCTTTGGCTCCTGGGATATGAACATCACATATCCCCATAGACAGAGCCTTTCATTCAGTAAAAGAGGAGGTGGCGGCGTCATCAAGAGACGTGGGGGCTGAACCTGGAACACCCAGCAGTCGCTCAATGTCACGGAAAAACATGATGGCACGGGACCGAGCGCTGCCAGAAGAGAGGAGGATCTCCACTGGACAGCACTGGATCCAATGGGCTAAACTGACCACCATTAAGGTAAGGGTTAAAAAAAAAAAAAAATGGGGGTGGGGAGGGTGAAAAAATGCTTTAATACCACTTTAAAGATATACTATCCAGAAAATGAAAATCCCTACTTTACATGGCTACCATAGCTCAGTCATTGGCACCGCCAGTGCCTAATATGCCATATTTCTCTTAAAGAAGAGACACCTTTTATCCTTGGAAGCATCAGGCATCCAGGACTGTCTCACCCCACTCCATAGTAGCCCATTTACAACTATGATAAAAAGGAACGGTCTTACCTGTGATTGATGCTTTCCGGTTTTCAGGGGCTTGGAGACAATCCTCGGTAGCAGTATGGCGCTCCATAAACGGACACCTGCTCATCCCCATTCTGGGGGGGGTCTGTGGCACAAGATCACAACAGGCAAGTTTCGTGCCATCTGGACAGGGTTGAGCACCACTGGTTGCAACCATATGTAAGGTGGAGCAAATGCTACATCTCAAACCTTACAAGCTTCTCTGGATCATATTCCCAGGCAAACACCAGGGGACAGCTATGGTAATCCTGAGCCTGGCTAGAATTTCTCCTTCGAGTTTAGGATACTTCTTGGCATCCAAGGTCCAAAAAGGTGCTAGCACATCCATCCACTGCTCCCTCCGTTAGTCTTTCTCATTTTTTTGTGAATCTCTCAAATGTGCGAAGATAGGCATCAGTACCATCCATCAGAGAATTTCCACCAAGCGCTCTGTACATTCTGTTGGGGTGTGGAGATTGGCCCCTGTGCCACCATCTGCCTCTCTGATAGGGCCGGTCTAGACAGGTTCACTTGCTGTGGTCCCTTTAAGAAGGCCTGGTGGGCTTCAGTTGACTGTTACATCTGTTGGGCTATTAAAGCGGAACTTCAGTCATTTTTTTTCAACTTTCCATCTATTAAATCTTCTGCCCTTCTTGTTGTTGTTGTTTTAACTTTAGATAATAAAACATTTTTTTTTCCTGCCAGTAAATCCCTTATACAGCCCACTTCCTGTTTCTTGTCTGGTCATTAGCCTAGGTGTATGACATCATGCACAGCTCCCTCTCCTGAGAGTCTGCCAGGAAAGGGGGGGGGGATGAGTCATAAGAGGGTCAATGAGAGCTGCAGAGCTGGGAGGCGTGCCTCTGTGTAAATCCAGGAAGTAAACAGGCAGCAGCTTCAGCTGCCCACAGTTAAAATGGCTGCAGCCAGACTCAGTGGAGGGAGATTTCTGCAGCATATTTGGCAAGTACAGAATGACAGTATATATAAAATATAATGGAAAGTGGTTGGAGGGAAGCTTCAACTCTCGTGAGAGTCTGCCAGGAAGGGAGAGGGATGAGTCATAAGTGGGCCAATGAGAGCTGCAGAGCTGGGGGTGTGCCTCTGTGTAAATCCAGGAAGTAAACAGGCAGCAGCTTCAGCTGCCCACAGTTAAAATGGCTGCAGCCAGACTCAGTGGAGGGAGATTTCTGCAGCATATTTGGCAAGTACAGAATGACAGTATATATATATAAAATATATAATGCAAAGTAGTTGGAGGGAAGCTTCAGAATGGCAAAGATGTTTTTATTATTACAAATTATGTGAGCAGACTGCAGTTCCTCTAAGTAGTTGTCCTCATACAGGAGCCGATTTGGTTTGCCACCATTGCACTGCTGCTGGTTAGCATTTGCCAATATGGGTTGTTCTAGAAGCTCCTCCATTTAATTCAGTAATAGTTGTCCTTCCCTTTAAGGTGATGCCTGCTCCTGACCCCCAACTGGTAATGGGAGCGGTAACCATGGACGAGACGGGGAGGGGGGGGGGGACACACCCAGGAACAGTCCAAAGCAGGTTTGTCTTGCACTTTTTATTCAGCAAGCAAAAGGAAGCAAACGTACTGATCCATCCAGTAGGGCTTTGTACGAGTCCATGGCATAAAACCCACCAAACAGTTGCCTGTCCGTGTCGTGTTTAAAGCCGCAAGTCCCCAACCAATAGGGTTCCCCCAAAGCAAACAGTAGATGTACCTTGTTTTGAGCATTGCCTGTAGTCAGCCTTTCCCCCAGAAGAAGCTCTTCCATAGAACAGAGTGAAGGATCTCCCTGAACCTCACATGTCCACAGCTGACTCATTAGGGTGGTCTGGCTAGCAGGGAAAACGTGGACCCCGGACTGCAGGCTTCATCACACCAAAAGTTCTCCTCCACAGCTCCAGTCCCCGAGGCACAATTCATTAAAGCGGACCTTCACCCTAATGCATGACCCGTACACGCCAAGGGCAGTTTTCAGGCGTGTTAGCGCTAGAAATTGCGCCTGAAATCTGCCTCCCATGCCGCCCAAATATGAAAACCCGAGTGCTTTCACCCTGGGGGCGGTGCGCTTGTAGGACCTTAGAAAAAGTCCTGCAAGCTGCATCTTTGGGGCGGTTTGGGAGCGCTGTGTACACCGCTCCTCCACCACCATTACACCACCTCTCCACCGCCCCTGCCCATTGAAATGAATAGGTAATGCCTCCAAAGCGCCTGAAAAGCGCCTCAGAAGCGCCGCAACACGGGCAGTTTTAACCCCTTCTTCGGCGGCTAGCGGGGGTCAAAAGCGCAGCTTAAACAGCGCTAAAGAGCCGCTAAAGCAAGCGCTGCGGCCGCGGCCCCGATGTGAAAGTAGCCCTAACGCCTGGTTCACACTAATGCGATGTTAGATGCGACTTGGGTCGCACTGAATGGCATGACGATGGAGATAACATTGCTTTCAACGGTGCTCGTTCACATTAACCGCTTCCCGACCGCCTCACGCCGACATACGTCGGCAGAATCATGTACCTGTACGTTGCCCTTTAAAAGGCGGCTTGCGGGCGCACGCCTCGGTGTCCGCGGGGGATACCCGCGATCGTCTCTCAGAGAGGAAGAACGGGGAGATGCTGATGTAAACAAGGCATTTCCCCCGTTCTGCCTAGTGACAGGACACCGATCACAGCTCCCTGTAGCGGTGATCAGTGTCGTGTCACACATAGCCCATCCCCCTACAGTTAGAACCACTCCCAAGGACACACTTAACCCCTATAGCGCCACCTAGTGGTTAACCCCCTTCACTGCCAGTCACATTTACACAGTAATCAATGCATTTCTAATCGCACTGATCGCTGTATAAAGGTGAAGGGTCCCAAAATAGCGCCAGAAGCGTCCGACCTGTCCGCCATAATGTCGCAGTCACAATAAAAATCGCTGATCGCCGCCATTACTAGTAAAAAAAAAAAAAAATTATTAATGAAAATGCCATAAAACTATCCCCTATTTTTTAGACGCTATAAATTTTGCGCAAACCAATCAATAAACGCTTATTGCGATTTTTTTGGGGTTTTTTTTTACCAAAAATATGTAGAAGAATACGATCGGCCTAAACTGAGGGAAAAAAATGTTTTCTTATATATTTTTGGGGGGATATTTATTATAGCAAAAAGTAAAAAATTATGCGTTTTTTCCAAAATCGTCACTCTTTTTTTGTTTTTAGCGCAAAAAATAAAAACCGCAGAGCTGATCAAATCCCACCAAAAGAAAACTCTATTTGTGGGGAAAAAAGGACGTCAATTTTGTTTGGGAGCCACGCCGCACGACCGCGCGATTGTCAGTTAAAGCGACGCAGTGCCGAATCGCAGAAAGCGCCAGCCAAATGGTCCGGGGCTGAAGTGGTTAAAGCAGCGCAGCTGGCGATGGGACTTTGGGAAAGGGTCTTGTGCTAAGTTGGTGCGATTTTTACAGTGCAGCTCAGCTCCATACAATATGCAAACCACATCCAAACAGTGGTGGCCGGTGCTCAATTTTTTTTGGGGGGGGGGGAGGGGGCAGCAAACAATCGATCGGCCCACAATGCTTACCCCATCCAGGTCACAAGTGGCTTTCCTGCTGCTTCTCCTCTTTTGTGGGCGGCTTCCCAGCTGCTTCTTCTATCGGCCAATCCAGTCGTTTCTCCTCCCGGCCAATCGGGTCTTAAGACCCGCTTCCTGGTTTCCCGGGAAGAGAATCGGGAGGAATTTTATCCTCTTCGGAAAATGCAAAACAAATTTGAATTTCGTCCGAATTTTTTTTTTTTCGTTATTTCGCATTCGTTTAAATTCGGTACTGTTGCAATTCGGAAAAAAATTCAGATACATCTGAATTTCCGAAAAACGCAAAATTTCCTTGAATTTCACAACGAAAGCGCACGTGTCTCGTCACGTGATCGGGGGGGCCCGTAATGCCAGTTCCCAATCATGACCAGAGCCTGGGGGCTGTCTACGACAGCTCAGTTACTGCGCTGGGGGTGTGCCTTCTCTGCACAGAAACCTCGGCCGTCCATAAACGCATCTATGTAGCACGTGGGCGTTAAAGCCCCACCCTCTTTGCCACCACACACATGCGTTACGTGGGTGGCAAGAGGTTAACCACTTAAGGACAGGTACATATACTGCGGCAGGGCGGCCCTTTAGCGTGAAATCACGTACCTATATGTGATTTCTTTCAAGGGCTCTGCGTGTGCGCATGCGTGTGCGCATGCGCGCCGCTGGAGCCCCGCTCCCGCTGTGATTGGACACAGTGGTAGCCAATCAGCAGGTGAGGAAGCATTCCCCCACACAGTTAGCAAGCACTCTCTAGAGACGCACTTAACCCTTTGATCACCCCTGATGTTAACCCCTTCCCTGCCAGTGTCATTTATACAGTGACAGTGCTTTTTTTTTTTTTTTTGCACTGATCTCTGTATTGATGTCACTGGTCCCCAAAAACGTGTCACTAATGCCCCGTACACACGATCGGACATTGATCGGACATTCCGACAACAAAATGTTGGTTCAAACTTGTCTTGCATACACACAGGTCGCACAAAGTTGATCGGAAATTCCGAACGTCAAGAACGTGGGATGACGTACAACGCGTACGACGAGCCGAGAAAAAATGAAGTTCAATAGCCAGTGCGGCTCCTTCTGCTTGATTCCGAGCCTGCGTGGAACTGTGTGCATCGGAATTGTGTACACGCGATCGGAATTCGCGCCAACGGATTTTGTTGTCGGAAAATTTGAGATCCAGATCTCAAATTTTGTGCCACGGAAAATCCGATGGGAATTGTCCGACAGAAGACTACACACGGTCGGAATTTCCGACAACAAGCTCCGATCGCACATTTTACGACGGAAACTCCAACCGCGTGTACGGGGCATTGGTGTCAGATTTGTCCGTCGCAATGTCGCAGTCTCGCTCAAAAAAATCGCTGATCGCCGCCATTACTAGTAAAAACAATAAAAAAAAAATTGAAAGTCCGCAAATCTATCCCATAGTTTGTAGATGTGATAACTTTTGCGCAAACCAATCAATATTCTCTTATTAGGATTTTTTTACCAAAACAATGTAGCAGAATACATATTGGCCGAAACTGATGAAGAAATGTGATTTTTTTTTTTTTTTTGTACATTTTTTTTTTTAGTGGATGTTTAAGGCCACTTTCAAACTTGGGCGTTGTGGGCGTCGGCGGTAAAGCGCCACTAAATTTAGCGCTGCTTTACCGTCGTTTTAGCGGCGCTATTCGGGCGCTAGTGGGGCGGTTTTAACCCTCAGCTAGTGGCCGATATAGGGTTAAAACCGCCCGCTGCAGCGGGTTTGCGGTGCTGCCCTGCCCCATTGTTTTCAATGGGAAGGGGCGCTTTATTCACCGCTCCTATAGCGCTGCAAAGATGCGGCTTGCAGGACTTTTTTGACCGTCCTGCCAGCGCACCGCTCCAGTGTGAAAGCCCTCGGGTGATCACACTGGAGACACAGGAGAGGCTCTTTACAGGCACTATACAGGCGCTATTTTTAGCGCTGTGGCGCCTGTAAAGCGACTCAAAATTGTCGCTCTTTTTTTTTTGTTTATAGTGCAAAAAAAGAAAAACCGCAGAGGTGATCAAATACCAGCAAGTCATCTTCACCTCGTCTAGATGCCTAAATTGCATTGAGTTGCTGCCATGTGATTGGCTGATTAGCAACTTGTGTTGCCGAGCAACGGAACAGGTGTACCTAATAAAGTGGCCAGTGAGTGTATGCGAACAACAGCAGCTAATCGCACTTTGTTGGGGACTCTGAAAAGCGGCAGATTGGGCACCTGCCTATGGGCGCCTTTTGGGTCTTGTTCGCACCGGGTACGGCGGAGAAATGCACGCAAAAGAGCATATTTTCCTGCACCGCACAGAAACGCGTCGCCGCCTACAGATTTATTCATATTCAAAAATCGTGCCTGCGCTACATATTGGGCAGCCAACTAAAATTATTGGGCGCATGTTAAGGAGCACTTTATGGTGAGAATGACCCCCCCCCACCCCCACCCCCCTACAGATCCAACACACACGAGATTCTCCAGCATTTGATAACACAAGTAAGTTCCTTTAGTCATTGATTCCGTATCTCCATCCAGCACATCACATCTCGGGGACGCGACGGGTAAATGAAACGCGCTCCGGAACATTTTACATGAATATGTCTGTCTCTGCTGTGTGGAAGCCTTCTAAGATATCTCTCATCCCTCCCGCATTTCATTTCTGATTAAATGTTTCCTCTGTAAATATTTAATCAGCGCGAAGAACTCCTCTGGCTGAGATTTTCAAAAGCTTCTATCTGTTCTCCATCAAAGAGATTAAAGAACACATTGCTATCCGTCTGAAGCCCCACCGACCGTCTCTGGGAAGTCCACCGCAGAAGAAACGGCCTGAGACAACCTTGAAGTAGAGCTAAAGCCAAACTTTTCTTTTTTTTTGTTATGGGTAGAGAAGGAGACGGTCAAACCATCGACTGATTTAGTTATTGCCATTTGTGTCTTGGGGAGATTTCCCTTCACCTCCTGCCATGTAGGCTCAACAGGAAGTGAGAGGATACCTTTTTCTGATGTGAGGGAAATCCCTTTTTGGATTGTTGTCAGGTAAATAGGTGTCCCCAATGAGAAGAATACCCCTTCTATTGGAGGTCAGAGGGAAGAATGCCCCTTCTATTGGAGGTCAGAGGGAAGAATGCCCCTTCTATTGGAGGGCCCCTTCTATTGGAGGTCAGGGGGAAGAATGCCCCTTCTATTGGAGGTCAGGGGGAAGAATGCCCCTTCTATTGGAGGGCCCCTTCTATTGGAGGTCAGGGGGAAGAATGCCCCTTCTATTGGAGGTCAGGGGGAAGGATGCCCCTTCTATTGGAGGTCAGGGGGAAGAATGCCCCTTCTATTGGAGGTCAGGGGGAAGGATGCCCCTTCTATTGGAGGTCAGGGGGAAGAATGCCCCTTCTATTGGAGGTCAGGGGGAAGAATGCCCCTTCTATTGGAGGTCAGGGGGAAGAATACCCCTTCTATTGGAGGTCAGGGGGAAGAATGCCCCTTCTATTGGAGGTCAGTGGGAAGAATGCCCCTGCTATTGGAGGTCATTGGGAAGAATATCCCCTCCTTTGGCAGTTAGTGAGAAGAATGTCTTCTCCATTGGTGGTCGGAGGGAAGAATAGCCCCTCCATTGGCGGTCAGTGGTAAGAATGCCCCCTCCACTGGTGGTAAGAATGCCCCATCCATTGGTGATCACTGGAAAGTGGTATAAAAATGCCCTTGCATTGGTGGTCAGTGGTAAGAATGCCCCTTCCATTGGTGGTTAGTGGGAAGAACACCCCTTCCATTGGAGGTCATTGGGAAGAATGTCCCTTTCATTGCTGGTCAATGGGAAGAATGTTCTCTGTCCTATGTCCTTCAGTCATTCGAAAGAATGTCCCACCCATTGGCGGTAAGTGGGAAGAATGCCCTTTCCATTGGTGATCAGTGGGAAGAATGTCCCTTCCATTGGCAGTCAGTGGGAGGAACACTCCTTCCATTGGAGGTCAGTGGAAAGAATATCCCCTCTATTGGCTATCAGTGGGAAGAATGTCCCATCCATTGGTGGTCAGTGAGAAGAATGTCCCATCCATTGGCGGTCAGTGGGAAGAATGTCCCATCCATTGGCGGTCAGTGGGAAGAATGTCCCTTTTATTGGCGGTCAGTTGGAAGAATACCACCCTTACAGATAGCTAAAAGGATTCTTTTTGACATGCCACTGACCTTTCAAGGAACTATACAGGAACTTTCAAATTGGAGATCAAATAGCCTCAGTGCACAAAACTGGAGGAGAAGAGTTAGATGCTCGTTTACATCTCCTCCACAGCCCTCTCCACAACCCCCCAGTCTCGTCGGCCTCTTCTCCTCCTCTATGCTCAGGTGGTCGACTGCCCTTTGACATCATCAAGACCAATGCAGGGCTGGTTTATTTCATTTGTTGCCTGAAGCTTCGGAACTGTGAGCTTCAAATAATCACAACCTGTGTGTGGTGTGTTTTCTTTTTTTTTTTGTAGTTTTTTTTTTAGTGGTCTGATTTAATTTTTTCCCGCTGACCATTACAACTATTAAATAACAGAACCAATTCTGATAATGAGCCTCTGAATTTCAGCACTAATGAAGCGCTGCAATCATACAGGTGAATAAATTCTATCTCTACCTTTGTTAGCGTGACCAATAAATAGGATGCTGCATAAATGTAACATTTTCCAGCGTTATTAAATGTCAAATTAATGTTAATTATTACCTTTGTCCCAAAGGCAGCAGAATCATTGTTGCAATGGTTCCTAATTATGCCAATTTAATTATTTTTTTTTTCAGCGCTCTGGAAAATGCTTGCGCAATGCATTTCAGGAGGACGCTGCCGATGACAAATTTTGGCAGAAAAACAACTTTTTTTTTTTTTTTCTCGAATAAAACTGCGGCTGAATTTGCAGCATATCTAGAGGGTCTCCAAACCTTCCAGCTATGTCATATCTTTATCATAGTAGATAGGGGAAGGGGAACTGATGTTCCTGAACAAGAAGGGAGTGAAAAACTGAAAATGAAATATAAAGAAATATAACAGTGATCAGTCCATGAAAAGTGTCCAAACAAATGATGTGATGAAATCCTGGCAATCGTATCCCAAATGATCGTAGAGTACTACACACCCAAGTGCACCTTTCACTGTGATAATACAAGATGTGCCCTTACCAGATATCTAGACTCCACATTATAGGAGTCTAGTCAGACATGGATTCACACATCATGAGGGATCCGTCCGCTGGATATAAACGAGGATAACGTTGAAGCCAACCGTGTCGGTTTCTCCCTCTCCCTCTCTAGCTCACAATATATTTGTATAGATAAAGAAGAAAATCGCCATATAGTGTAAAAAGTGATAGTTTATTGAAAGGATTATTAAAAGTTTCAAACAAAAAATATGGATAAAAATTCCTGGGTTAAAAAGTCTACGGATCGTAGTCAAACTAGCGTGGTGTGATAGGACATAAACTCCACCCTACTAGTTTCGTCATACATGACGTCATCGAGGAGTGAAGCCTGGTCACAATGACTACTAACGTAGATCATGGGTCTCCAAAATGTTGCCGTACAAGGGGCCACACTGTATATTTGATCAATTATTTGAGCCATTAATAAATGCTGAACAAAGAAATTCAGTCTGTACCTTTCTCACCAGAATCCCCCCTTACATGAGGGTCCCCACCTGAATACACCTTAAGTTAGAGTTCCCATCAGAATCGCTCCTTAAATCAGGAGCCTCATCTGTAACCCCTAAATTAGCATCCCCCCACCTGAATCCCTCCCCCAAATCAGGATCCCTATCTGAATCCCCCCTTACATCAGGGTCGCTATCAGAATCGCCCCTTACATCAGGATCCCTATTAGAGTCCTCCCTTATATTTGAGACCCCCCCTAACATCAGAGACGCTATACCTTAGGGTCCGCATCAGAATTTACCCCTTCCAACGTGGGCTCCATTACAGTTCTTTCTTTCATCAGAGTCCTTATCAAAATCCCTCTTACGTTTGAGATACCCCCCTAACCTCTGAGTCCTGCCTTACATTAGAGTCTTCACTTACATCAGGGTCCTCATCAGAATTCCCCCCTTACATCAGGGTCCCCATCAGAATTCTCCCCCCCTTAGATCAGGGTCCCCATCAGAATCCCCTCCTTCCCCTTACATGAGGGTCCCCATCAGAACCCCCCTTTACATCAGAGTCCTGACTTACATTAGAGTCTTCGCTTACATCAGGGTCCCCATCAGAATTCCCCCCCCCTTACATCAGGGTCCCCATCAGAATCCCCCCTTACATCAGAGTCCTGACTTACATTAGAGTCTTCACTTACATCAAGGTCCCCATCAGAATCCCCCCCCCCTTACATCAGGGTCCCAACAGAATTCCCCCCTTACATCAGGGTCCCCATCAGAATTCTCCCCTCCTTAGATCAGGGTCCCCATCAGAATCACCCCCTCCCCCTTATATCAGGGTCCCCATCAGAATCGCCCACTCCCCCTTACATCAGGGTCCCCATCAGAATCCCCCTTTACATCAGAGTCCTGACTTACATTAGAGTCTTCACTTACATCAGGGTCCCCATCAGAATCCCCCCCCCCCCACATCAGGGTCCCCATCAGAATTCTCCCCCCCCCCTTACATCAGGGTCCTCATCAGAATCCCCCCTCCCCCCTACATCAGGGTCCCCATCAGAATTCTCCCCCACCCTTACATCAGGGTCCCCATCAGAATCCCCCCCCCCTTACATCAGGGTCCCCATCAGAATTCCCCCCCCCCCCTTACATCAGGGTCCCCATCAGAATTCCCCCTCCCCCTTACATCAGGGTCCCCATCAGAATCCCCACTTACATCAGGGTCCCCATCAGAATTCCCCCCCCCTTACATCAGGGTCCCCGTCAGAATCCCCCCTTTCATCAGAGTCCTGACTTACATTAGACCCCATCAGAATACCCCCTTTCATCAGGGTCCCCATCAGAATTCCCCCCTTACATTAGTGTCCCCAACAGAATCCCCCCCCCCTTAAATCAGGGCCCCCTCCAGAATTCCCACCTTACATCAGGGCCCCCATCAGAAAAGGAGGACCCTGATGTAAGAGGGTAACTCTTACATTAGGGTCCTCATTAGAGTCCTCCTTTTTTATCAGAGTCACTCATTTATTATGGACCCCCCACCAACATAAAATCCCACCTTACATTAGAGTCCCCCCCACCCCTTACTGTTGCGAGTGAGCAGAGCCTTCAGAGACATCAGCTGTGGACTGGATAAAATCTTGTAGTGGGATGTAGTTTAGAGACCCCGGATCTAGGTAAACCCCTTTTGAAGAACTTTTTTAAACAATGTATCACTTCATCATCGGTAGTAGAAGATAAAGATCCGGACCCAGAACTATAATGCGGAACCAAAGACCTGAAATGTAAAACATGGCGGCGGATTACGTGTTCATCTCGCCACAAGTCTCCTTTAAGGTTCCGGGTTTAACTAAATTCTGTAAATGCCGATATCTTCATTTCCTTCTGTTTTTGGTGCGTTTTTTTTTTTCTTTTTTTCCGCCACGTTATTCTAAATTCCAGCGGAGGTGTTCATTATCATTTCCTCGAGAATGACACCGAGCCGCTGTCTGGATGTAATAATTACCATGCAGATAGCACAGCCGGGGATGAGTTGTATCCCCCGGCAACAGAAATAAACAACTAAAAAGGGAAAAGAATAGCAAAGAGTCCACCAAACAATTAGACAAAGTAATAGGAAGGCAGTGAAGGAAAAAATATATGTTTAGAATTCAGGAGCGAGCCGGTGCAGGTTCACAAACTTCAAACGACGGCCTAAAGGTGGGAACCGTGCGCTGTCCAAAGGGGGGGGGGCGGGGGGTGGGGGGGAGAGGTTTGTTTTTTACTGTAGGAATTTAACCCCTTCGCACCTAAAAGGTAAAGCAAATCTAAATGCCTAAGTATAATTGTATAATTTTATAACTTTGACGTTAGCAAAACCGTACAAATCAAAAAAAATACTGACCCTGACCTTTGACCCAAACACTAACCCCGACCTAGATGAACCGCTTCCGGACCGCCATATATATATATATATATATATATATATATATATATATATATATATATCTATATATATAGATATAGATATATATATAGATATATATATATCTATATATATATCTATATCTATCTATATATATCTATAGATATATATATAGATACGTGTGTTTTTTGTTTTTTTTCCTTTTTTCGGGTCGTGGGCGCACGTGCGCGGCACCAACGACCCGCTTCCGCTATGATTGGACACAGCGGGAGCCAATCTGCGAGTCCGGCAGACCCGATGTCCACCGGGGCTCGCCAATCGTTCCCGAGGCAGACAGAACGGCGGTTGGTCTATGTACACAAGGCAGATCGCCGTTCTGTCAGAGGGGAAGATGGAGATCTTGCGTTTCTGCTAAGCAGGAACACGGATCTCTGTCTCCCCCCCCCCCCCAATAAAAGCACCTCCCCCACAGTTTGCAAGCACTCCCAGGGAAACACGTTTAACCCTTTCGATCGCCCCCGATGTTAACTCCTTGCCAGCCAATGTCGTTACTACATTGAGGGTGCTTTTTTTTTTTTTAGCACTGATCCCTGTATTGGTGTCACTGGTCCCCAAAAAGTGTCACTTAGTGTCAGATTGCCGCAATGTCGCAGTCCCACTAAAAAATGCTGATCACCGCCATTTCTAGTAAAAAAAAAATAAATAAAAATTCCATAAATATATCCAGTAGTTTGTAGACGGTAGAACTTTTGTGCAAACCAATTAATATACACTTATTGGGATTTTTTTAAATCAAACATATGTAGCACATATTGGCCTAAATTGCTGAAGAAATTAGATTTTTGTTTTTTTATTGGATGTTTTATAGCAGGAAGTAAAAAAATATTGTTGTTTTTTTTTTCAAAATTGTGGGGCGGATTTTTTGATTATAGCGCAAGAAATAAAAACCGCAGAGGTGATTAAATACCACCAAAAGAAAGTTCTATTTGTGGGGGGGGGGGCGACATACATTTTGTTTGGGTACAGCGTCACACGACCGCGCAATTGCCAGTCAAAATAACGCAGTGCCGTATCACAAAAAATGACCTGGTCAGGAAGGGGAGTAAATCCTTCCGCATCTGAAGAGGTTAAACCTTCATCTCTGTATTTTTTTTTTTCACACACACTTTTTTTTCTCTGTAAGGAGAGAGAAATATGCAATGTATCTCTCTCCTCCATTCACAGAGAAAGAAAACAGTGACTGATCACTGTGATAGCCAATCAGAGGCTATCACAGTTATCAGGTGACCCTGGAATCTCAAGTTTCTGGGTCCCGATCATTAGTATGGGGCCCGTGGTTCATTGTGGTGCACAATGACAGGCCACTCCCTCCTCCTCCTCCACGCCCACTAACCAGCTAAACACAATGAAGGCGGGATATTTCATGTAGATTGATGGAGGCTTCACCTCCCTCTTATTGTAAGACACAGGCTAGAGGGGCATGACTGGCAGAAATCCGCCCGCACCATGTAATGGCCAAAAAATAATAAGGCTTTGATTTCAAATATATATTTGTATGACAATGTAAAACAGTTCATTGATATTATTTATTTTTACTCTGTATGCCAAAGGCTTTTTTTTTCTTTTTAATTAAAATCAGTGGCGGAACAATAGGGGTCGCTGCAGTCGCACTTGCAACTGGGCCCTGTTGTTCTGCCACTGTGGGGGGGGGGCCCAAAACGAGGCATCTCCCCCTGCACCCCTGGCTGCCTGCTTAACATGCAGGGGGGGGTGGGAGTCGGAGATCGGCAGCTGTATGGTGCCCGCGAGCCGCGGCATCTCCCTGGGGCTTGTAGTCCTCTTTCTGAATGTATACAGTGGAGAGGGGAGGGGCCTCTGACCCAGACATGTATCGGCTTCACTCTTCAGTGAGTCGCTCTGCTTCTACACTGTTGCCGATACATGCCCGGGTCAGAGGCCCCTCTCCAGTGGATACATTTGGAGGGAGGACTACAAGCCCCAGGGAGATCTCGCCGCTCGTGGACACCATAGACCTGCCGATCGCTGCCTCCCTCCCAGGTGGGGGTGGGGTACAGAGATGTGCCGGGGGTCCAAGGTGCGCAGCAGAGACCAGCCAGGTACAGGGGAACCTCTGGAAGGGGGGGTAACTGTCTGGGGACCCTGATGTAAGGGGGGGCCCTCTGGGGACCCTGATGTAAGGGGGGCTCTCTGGGACTCTGATGTAGGGGGGGCTCTCTGGGGATCCTAATGTAAGGGGGGCTCTCTAGGACCCTGATGTAAGGGGGGGCTCTCTGGGGACCCTGATGTAAGAGGGGGGCTCTCTGGGGACCCTGATGTAAGGGGGGGCTCTCTGGGGACCCTGATGTAAGGGGGGGCTCTCTGGGACCCTGATGTAAGGGGGCCTCTCTGGGGACCCTGATGTAAGGGGGGTTCTCTGGGGACCCTGATGTAAGGGGGGGGCTCTCTGGGGACCCTGATGTAAGGGGGGGTTCTCTGGGGACCCTGATGTAAGGGGGGGCTCTCTGGGGACCCTGATGTAAGGGGGGGTTCTCTGGGGACCCTGATGTAAGGGGGGGCTCTCTGGGACCCTGATGTAAGGGGGGAGCTCTCTGGGGACCCTGATGTAAGGGGGGTTCTCTGGGGACCCTGATGTAAGGGGGGGGCTCTCTGGGGACCCTGATGTAAGGGGGGGTTCTCTGGGGACCCTGATGTAAGGGGGGGCTCTCTGGGGACCCTGATGTAAGGGGGGGTTCTCTGGGGACCCTGATGTAAGGGGGGGCTCTCTGGGGACCCTGATGTAAGGGGGGGCTCTCTGGGGACCCTGATGTAAGGGGGGGGCTCTCTGGGGACCCTGATGTAATGGGGGGCTCTCTGGGGACCCTGATGTAAGGGGGGTCTCTCTGGGGACCCTGATGTAAGGGGGGGTTCTCTGGGGGCCCTGATGTAAGGGGGGGTTCTCTGGGGATCCTAATGTAAGGGGGGGATCTGCACAATGTAAGTGTATGTGTAAATAAATATATATTCCACACACACACACGTATATTTTATACATGTGTATGCCCGCCCAAGCGTATGACTTTTTTTACTTTGCTGCTATGGGCTCTAGCTCCAGATCTTTTGTAGACCTAGCAACGCCCCTGGTGGGGGCCCTTCATGGTTTCTTGCACCGGGGCCATGAAGATTCTAGTTACGTCTCTGATTAAAATAATTACAGTGCCGCCATCCACATACAGAAATAGAAGGGGTAATGTAAATTACAGTGTGTGTTTAGCATTACTTTAAGGAATTAGTAACATTTTGGGTCTATTAACATGTCAAAGCCCAATTTGGGGCTAAACCATGGTGTCCTTCTTTCACAAGGTCCTGGTGCAGAAGGAGGTCATCACGCCAGCGCCGTTCTCTGCATCATTAGGGTCCGTCAAGGCACAGGGAAGAGGGGAAGACAAAAAGGACCCTGCAAAGTCACATTACTGGCCTAAATATTCGGAAATGGAAAGTATCACAACAAAAAAGTACAGAAACTCTGCCAATGGGGTAGATTTGGGGAGGGGGGCACAGAGCCCGGAGTTGGACTTTAAGGACCTAAGTTCACAAGATTTTGTTTTTGTCAGAACTGCTTCTCTCCCCATACAAATCAATGGGGACAGTTGTGTCGCTATGGGGGGGACACCCGCCAATGGGGTGACACCATCAAGTAGAAAGTGCAATGGCACTGGGGCAGGCTAGGCAGGAGAGATCCCGATGAGGGGGGGTGTCACCTGGTGTTTTACCGCACCAGGTGACACCAACCCTAGTCACACCGCAGAATGGGGGATGAAAAAGCAGCTTGAAGCGGGTCAGTGCAGCTAAGGACATCGTTTTTCAATAAGGGTGTTGGCGGGTGGAGGGCTGCCTCGCGTGTGGCCACAGCGAGCAGCCGAGCCGACCCCCCCAACGTAACACGAACCTTCAGGGCAATATGATACCTTTGCACAATGCCTCTTCCCAATGTGAGGGTGGCAGGCGGAGGCCCCCAATAGGGTTGCCACATCATCCCTTTAAACCCAAACAAATATGAATTATACGGGTTCTGAGGCTAGGGGGGGGGGGAGGGAGAGAGGAGAGGGAGGGAGAAGAGGGGGGAGAGAGAGAACAGAGGGAGAGGAGAGGGGGGGAGAGAGAGAGGGGAGGGGGAGGGAGGAGAGAGAGAGAGGGGGGGAGAGATAAGAGGGGGTGAGAGAGGGAGAGAGGGGAGGGGGGAGGAAGAAGAGACGGGGGAGAGAGAGATTATAAATATATATATATTTTTACTTAAATATATATATTAACAAATTCATTTTCACGTTCAGTTTTTGAGTTTTTGAACTATTTCTGCTACATTGCAGCACTGTTTGCTAATATTGCTACTTTTTATTAAGTATAAATAGGTAGCTGCAATGTATCCATTTGTAAGATATCTTATGTGCCCTGTATGTAGACAGGTTAATTTTAATTTTCGATTGATTAATAGGATACATCTGTGCAGCATTTGTCCTGTGTGTGGATATAAACCAGATCAAACAGTGTTTGTTAACCATGTTCTTCATCGAGCTGCATGTGTATGTTCACAACTGTGCAGTCGGTTATCTCAGATGTAATGTATATGAAGATTTGAAGTAAAGAGAATATTCGCAAAGATCAGGATTTTCATCTTCAACTTTTTGATATTTATAAACAAATGTAAAAAATCTCCATAATATACAGCGGGTAAAATAAGTATTGAACGCGTCACCATTTTTCTAGGTGAATCTATTTGGTGAAGGTGATATTCACATGAAATTTCCCTCACATGTCGGTAACAACCCATCCAACCCATACATACAAAGACACCAAAACAAATACGTTAAGAAACATAAAATAAAATGGATTGAGACAGGGAAAAGTGTGTGTGTGTATATATATATATATATATATAAAATGTTGTTTTTATTATTTTATAATTTTCCCCCTAATACCTGAATCCAGCACAGATGAGGCTGAAGCCTTCACTAATCCTAGATCGGGATGTTGCGGTGCTCTGTTTATATGATGGGGGGGGGGCGAAGCTGCAAAGTCACTCAAGGCTGAACTGGCAGATATAAAAAATGATATGGGGGGGGGGGATCAGGTAGCGGGAAATTTTGCAGGATGGAATAAAGCATTGTAGTGAGACGCCGTGTGATACCTTCTACCGAAACCAAAAATTCGCATAGGGGGCCGCAGTCACGTCTTGCATCGCGCAGCAGCGGCGTTCGGCATCCATCATGTTAGCGGAATGAAAGTGGAAGATTATCTGCAGCAGCTGTTCCCATTACCTTGCAGATCTGATATGGTTAGTGGTGTATGAAATAATTAGGCCAGATGTTTTAAAACACCAGCGCCTTGTGATGAATAAACCTTTCATAAAACACTTCACTGGCTGCAGTTCAGAATTTCGTTCCTAGGTATTGAACATCGAAGGTGTATGCCAACTCAACGGAATTCAGTATTCAGATTTGGGTGCGTGATGATGAGAGGGTCTTGTTGTTTGGGAGCCGTTCATCAATCTATGGAGGACATGACACAAAATTCATATTAAACGTACAGGTGGAATTTCGGCTACTTCTATGATATTTATTTGATATATTTGCACCAACATTTACCATTTATGTGTGCTAAGTAGAAAAGATAGCCAAGCTTTTTTTTTGGAGTGGTGCAAAATGTGAACTAGGATTTCAACGTACCATCTCAATATCCTTTAAAGCTTGGTAACTACCACCAACACAAAAGCCTGTGCAGTAGAGACATGTTTGGACGGGGGGGATATTTGTGCAGCCATGACCATAAATTCCAAGACAGGTAGACGCTCACCACCAATGGTAGACATCTGATCGCCTTATAAGTCATCAGTGTAACCACACCAGCAAGGGTTAGTGGCAGACATGAAGTTAGGTCTACACACACAAGGGAAGGTTTGAAGTTCATTTACACAGATATCCCCCAATAACCAATGAAACCATCAACCTCCTCATTCACTCCCTGGTTATCTCTCACTTTTTACTATTGCAACTCCCTTTTCATTGGCCAACCTCTACATCGGTTATCCCCCTTCAGTCTATCATGAATGCTGCTTCCAGACAAATCTACCTTACCAACAGCTCAGTGTCCACCACCACTCTCTGCCAAGCCCACCACGGGCTTCCCCTCAGTGTCCACCATCCCTTTCTATTAATTCCTTCACTGGCTTTCACTCAGTGTCCTCCACCCCTCTCTACCAATCCCTAGACTGGTGCCCACTTAATGTCCACCACCCCTTTCTACCAATCCTTATTCCGCGTACACACGACCGGTTTTGCCGTCGGGGCAAACTCCAAAGGTTTCTCCGACAGAACTCCGACGGAATTCTGCTCAAGCTGTCTTGCATACACACGGTCACACCAAAGTCCGAGCGTCCAGAACAAGGTGACGTACAACATGTATGACGGGACTAGAAAAAGGAAGTTTAATAGCCAGTAGCCAATAGGAATTTGTTCAGTCGGAAATATTTAGAACATGTTCCATTTGAAGGTCCGGCAGAATTTTCTGAAAAAAAAAGTCCGATGAGGCATACACACGATCGGAATAGAAGATGAAAAGCTTCTGTCTGACTTTTTCTGTCTGACATTCTGCTCGTGTGTACGTGGCATTAGACTGGCTTCCACTCAATGTCCACCACCCCTCTCTACCAATCCCTGGACTGGCTTCGACTCAATGTGCACCACCCCTCTCTACCAATCCCTGGACTGGCTTCAACTCAATGTGCACCACCCCTCTCTACCAATCCTTAGACTGGTTTCCACTCAATGTCCATCACCCCTCTCTACCAATCCCTAGACTGGCTTCCACTCAATGTCCACCACCCCTCTCTACCAATCCCTAGACTACCTTCCACTCAATGTGCACCACCCCTCTCCACCAATCCCTAGACTGTCTTCCACTCAATGTGCACCACCCCTCTCCACCAATCCCTAGACTGGCTTCCACTCAATGTCCACCACCCCTCTTTACCAATCCCTAGACTGTCTTCCACTCAATGTGCACCACCCCTCTCCACCAATCCCTAGACTGGCTTCCACTCAATGTCCACCACCCATCTCTACCAAACCCTAGACTGGCTTCCACTCAATGTCCACCACCCCTCTCTACCAATACCTAGACTGGCTTCCACTCAATGTCCACCACCCATCTCCACCAAACCCTAGACTGGCTTCCACTCATGGGCCACCACTCCTCTCTACCAATCCCTCCACTGGCTTCCACTCAAGGGTCTAACTTCTACCTAAAACTCAACTTTTATCTTTTTTCCAATTCACGCTTCTCATGGTTATTACTTTTGTCCCTCCTTGTTAGATTGTAAGCTCTCACAAGCAAGGTCCTCCTAATCCTCTTGCATTGAATTCTCTTTAAATTGCTGTGTAAATCACTGCACAAACTGTTGATGCTATATATATATCCTGTATAATAATAATATAAAACAAGTGCTTACAAAGTTTAGAAGTACCCCTTACCTCAAAAGAAAAAGAAGGCGCGTGGCCTGATGCATGTATCCTTTAAAAAGTTTCTTTAAAACAAAGTGGTATATAAAAAAAAAAAAAAAACCTTACCTCCTACGGTAGCTCTGCATGACCCAATCATCTGGTTGTCACAGGTGACAGTTGAAAATGAATTGGAAGCTGACTGGGCCATCTAAGGCCAATGGCAGAAATTGCTGCTCTTGCTATATTACTGGAAAACCAATTACACTTCCATTTAGTTTTTACTGGTACCCATTCCCACTTTGTCTTTTAATAGAGTCAAACATGACAGACAACAAATGCGGGGGGGGGGTCTTCACATTACTACCTATAGGGGTTATTGATTTATCTCAATGTTATCAAATAGTAGTAAAATCCCAATGAGTCCTGCTCTGTGGTAGGCTACCAGAAAACTGCACAAAAAAAAGAAAGAATAAAGAAGAAAAAAGGAAGAAGAAAAAGAAGACAGGAAGAATAAAGAAAGAAGAAGGAAGAACGAAGAAGTAAGAAAGGGGAAAGAAGAAAGCAAGTAGGAAGGAAGAAAGAGAAGTAAGGAGGAGGAGGAAGAAGGAAAAGGAAAGAAGGAGGAAGAAATGGGAAGAAGGAAGAAAGCGGAAGGAAGAAGGAAGAAAGAGGAAGGAAGAAAGAGGAAGTAAGCAGAAGGAAGAAAGAGGAAGGAAGTAAGAAGAAGGAAGAAAGAGGAAGTAAGAAGAAGGAAGAAAAGAAGAAGGAAGAAAGAAGGAGGAAGGAAGAAGAAGGGAGAAAGTGGAAGTAAGAAGAAGGAAGTAAGGAGGAGGAAGAAGAAAGAAGGAGGGAGAAAAGGGAAGAAGAAAGGAATAAAGGGGAAGTAAGAAGTAAGAAGAAAGAGGAAGGAAGAAAGGGGAAGGAAGAAAGGGGAAGTAAGAAGAAGGAAGTAAGGAGGAAGAAGAAAGGAAGAAAGGTGAAGTAAGAAGAAGGAAGAAAGAGGAAGTAAGAAGGAAGAAAGAAGAAGGAATAAAGAGGAAGTAAGTAGGAAGAAAGAGGAAGTAAGAAGGAAGAAAGAGGAAGTAAGAAAAAGGAAGAAAGGGGAAGTAAGAAGAAGGAAGAAAGAGGAAGTAAGAAGGAAGAAAGAAGAAGGAATAAAGAGGAAGTAAGTAGGAAGAAAGAGGAAGTAAGAAAAAGGAAGAAAGGGGAAGTAAGAAGGAGGAAAGGGGAAGTAAGAAGGAAGAAAGAGGAAGTAAGTAGGAAGAAAGGGGGAGTAAGAAGAAGGAAGAAAGAAGGAGGAGGATGTGGAAGAAGAAGGTGAAAAAGGAGAAAGATGGAGAAGAAGCAATCTCAGTAACTGGTAATGCCTTACTTGTCCTGTCAGTTAAAACCAATTGACCAGCCAAAATTTGTAACCAGCTCATGGACCTTTTGGCTGTGGTTGAGATTCGTCTGCACCCCAAACACCGCACTGCCCATCTGTTTGGTAGCGTATTTTTTTAGCATAAATTTAATTAGTATTCGGGAGACCTTCAGTGCTGTCAGATCCATGTATTGAACACTGAAGTCCAAGGTATTACATTAAACGGCCTGTTGTAGGAATTAGCATATTATTATTATTATTATTATTCAGGATATATATAGTGCCTACAGTTTTCGCAGCGCTTTACAAGGGTAGGCAGTACAAATACACACAGTAGGAGTCAGAGGGCCCTGCTCGTTAGAGCTTACAGTCTAAGAGGTAGATGATATCATTGTCTATATGTGCAGCAATTGGCTTCCATTATAATACAATAGTTCATTTTAAGACATTAATATGTGTTGAACTAAGGTTGTCATGTCGGTGTTAATTATCAATTATTTCTAATTACCAAGGCTATAACGACAGCTTGCATTGTAGACCATGGTTGGGTTTCCAGTGAGCCCCCTTAATTATAATCTGCTCAGAGTTACAGATGGCAATGTCCTGTTGAGGGACACGCAACATTAAATTTCTGAAATGGGAATCATTCAAGCGTGGGTACCCAAAGAGGTCGGAGATCAAGATTACTATAAAATAATAATACAATTCTCTATTATCATATTAAGATCACTCAGCAGCAGACAATATTGTTAACTTTGGCTAAAACCCAGAAAACGATTCCACGTTCATTGAGAGCTAACCGGACCAGTCCAGCTGATACTTACCTCTCATTCTGCCGTCTAAGTACCTGGCGGGTCACATGACCACAGATTTAAGGTGGCATCAAAGTATATCTTTTTTTTTCTCCAAAAATAGTCGATAATCCACCCACTACTTAAAAGTATTGTAATCTATTTGTTTTATGAAATTGTGGAGGAAGGAATGTAGCCACCCTTTGACCACAGCAGGAAAGAAGAAAAAGAGAAAGAGATAAAAAAAAGGAAAGAAAAGAAGAAAAAGAAAAGAAAAAAAGAAGAAAAAAATGGAGGAGGCTAAGTTCCCATACAGACTATTAGATTTTCTGCAGATTTTTGTCTTCAGATTCACCAAAACCGTGTAGCGCAAGGGCCTGCCTGATTGCATACAAATTGAAATTCTAAAGCCTCGTACACACACGGTACAATTGTTTGCCAACCGAGCGTCTGAATTTTGTCAAAAGGGCGTGTGCCGGGATCTTGTCTTGCATACTAACATTACACAAATTGTCGTTCAACAAACACGAACGTAGTGACGTACTACAAGGAATTTCAGCTCTTGAGCGCCGCCCTTTTGGGCGCCTTCTGCTAATTTTCGTGTTTGGTGAGCATTGATTCCGATCATGCGTGTTTCGACTTTTTGTGTGACGGAGTTGTGTACTGTTCATCCGAAAATCAGACGTCAACCCGTCGTCCGCCGAAAATTTACTAGCCTGCCATCCAACATTTTGTTGGTCGGAAAATTGGACAACAATTGTCAAAAGGAGCGTACTGACGGTAAGATTTTAGGACAACAGTCTGTCAACAGACAATCCCCTGCCAACAATCGTACCGTGTGTACGAGGCTTAAGAGAGGGTGATTAAATTCCTACATACAAATGGACATGGAGAACGGATGTAGTCACTCTCTGACCACAGCAGCAAAGAAGGAAAAAAAAGAAAAAAAAGAAAAAGAAAAGAAGAAAAAAGGGAAAAAAGAAGAAAGATATAAAAAAAAAAATAAAAAAAAAAAGAGAAAATAATTGGAGGAGCCTGAGCGTGGCTGGAGATGCTAAGAGAGCCTGATTATATTCTTACATACAATTGGACATGGAGAACGAATGTAGCCACTCTCTGACCACAGCAGCAAAGAAGAAAAAAAAAAAAAGAAAAAGAAAAAAAAGGAAAAGAAGAAAAAGAAGAAAGAGAAAAGCCTGAGCATGGTTGGAGGTGCTAAGAGAGGCTGATTATATTCCTACATACAATTGGACATGAAGAATGAATGTAATCACTCTCTGAGAACGAATGTAGTCACTCTCTGACCAACCACAGCAGCAAAGAAGAAAAAAAAAAAGGAAAAGTAAAGAAGAAAAAGAAAGAGAAAAAAAGAGAAAAAAAAGTGGAGGAGCCTGAGCATGGTTGGAGATTCTAAGAGAGGGTGATGATATTCCTACATACAACTGGACATGGAGAATGAATGTAATCACTCTCTGACCACAGCAGCAAAGAAGAAATAAAAAAAAAAAAAAGGAAAAGAAAAGAAGAAAAAGAAAGGGGGAAAAAAGAAGAAAGATATAAAAAAAAAGAGAGAAAAATTGGAGGAGCCTGAGCGTGGTTGGAGATGCTAAGAGAGCCTGATTATATGATTACATACAATTGGACTATAGAGAACGAATGTAGCCACTCTCTGACCACAGCAGCAAAGAAGAAAAAAAAAAAGAAATGAAAAGAAAAGAAGAAAAAGGAGAAAGAGAAAAAAAAAGAAAAACATTGGAGGAGCTTGAGCGTGGTTGGAGATGCTAAGAGAGGGTGATTACATTCCTACATACAATTAGACCATAGAGAACGAATGTAGTCACTTTCTGACCAACTACAGCAGCAAAGAAGAAAAAAAAAAAAGAAAGAAAAAAAAAAGGAAAAGAAAAGAAGAAAGAGAAAAAAAATTGGAGGAGCCTGAGCGTGGTTGGAGATGCTAAGAGAGGCTAATTATATTCCGACATACAACTGGACATGGAGAATGAATGTAATCACTCTCTGACCACAGCAGCAAAGAAGAAAAAAAAAAAAAGAAAAAAAAGGAAAAGAAAAGAAAAGAAGAAAACGTGGAAAAATGAAGAAAGATATAAAAAAAAAAGAAATAAAAATTGGAGGAGCCTGAGCGTGGTTGGAGATGCTAAGAGAGCCTGATTATATTCTCACATACAATTGGACCATGGAGAACGAATGTAGCCACTCTCTGACCACAGCAGCAAAGAAGAAAAATAAAAGAAATAAAAAAAAGTAAAAGAAAAGATGAAAAAGAAAGGGGAAAAAAGAAGAAAGATATAAAAAAAAAAGAGAAAAGAATTGGAGGAACCTGAGCATGGTTGGAGATTCTAAGAGAGGGCGATTACATTCCTACATACAACTGGACATGGAGAATGAATGTAGTCACTCTCTGACCACAGCAGCAAAGAAGAAAAAAAAAAGAAAAGAAAAAAAGGAGAAGAAAAGAAGAAAGAAAAAGAAGAAAGATTAAAAATTTGGATACGCCTGAGCGTGGTTGCAGATGCTAAGAGAGGGTGATTACATTCCTACATGCAATTGGACCATAGAGAACGAATGTAGTCACTTTCTGACCAACCACAGCAGCAAAGAAGAAAGAAAAAAAAAGGAAAAGAAAAGAAGAAAAAGAAAAAGAAGAAAGAGAAAAAAATTGGAGGAGCCTGAGCGTGGTTGGAGATGCTAAGAGAGGCTGATTATATTCCTACATACAATTGGACCATGGAGAGTGAATGTAATCACTCTCTGACTACAACAGCAAAGAAGAAAAAAAAAGGAAAAGAAAAGAAGAAAAAAGAGAGGAAAAAAAAGAAAAAGAAGAAAGATAAAAAAAAAAGAAATAAATTGGAGGAGCCTGAGCGTGGTTGAAGATTCTAAGAGAGGCTGATTATATTACAATTACAATTGGACCATGGAGAATGAATGTAGTCACTCTCTGACCACAACAGCAAAGAAGAAAAAAAAGAAAGGAAAAGAAAAGAAGAAATAAGAAAAAGAAGAGAGAGAAAAAAAAGAGAAAAAAATTGTAGGAGCCCGTGCGTGGTTACAGATGCTAAGAGTGGCTGATTATATTCCTAAATACAATTGGACCATGGAGAACGAATGTAGCCACTCTCTGACCACAGCAGCAAATAAAAAAACAAGAAAAAAAATGTCAGAGGAGGCTAAGAGCAATAAAAGGATCTTTTTTGAGTTTCAAATTTTTAAAAGCACTGCAAAGCATAGCAGTGTGGCCCCAGCGTGTGTGCACCCCCAGCACTGCCTCTGCAGCTAAAAGGGGAGCGGGTGTGGGTTCTAGTGTGTGAATGACCCCCAAAAGGTAAAACGGAGAGGGGATTTTTAATTTAAGAAAAGTTGCAATGTTTTGTGGATTTCATCTGTTTAGTAACTAATTCTGTTTCCTAAAATTGGAATTGACAGTTCCCTTGCACCTCCCAATAACATTTGTTTTTCCTTTTTCTCTTTCCATTATGGATATGATATAATAAACGATTTCCCAACAGGAACAAGACGGGAAGATCAGAAGTTTGTTTGTAATACAAGAAAATAATAGGACAAAAAATGATTAATTGATGGTCAGAGAGGAGAGGATGTCTTATCGGAGCGTCGTCTTTCTGAGCATATGTTTCCGAAACTGAATACATCTCTGAATAAAGCACAATGATAGATTGTCCGCGATTTGTTTTTCTGCTTTGCAGAGTACACACAGCTACGACAGCTGGCAAAATAATATTTATTACAAAACACATCTATTAGTTTTTTTTTTTACAGCATTTCCAGGCATTGCTATTATGTAGGCCACATAGATAGGGAGCTACGTAACTGGGAATGCAACCAATCCAATCACCAGAGACCACAGCCTAATTATTCATCATAGGGCGGAGCTGTCACTGAGAATGCAGCCTATCCATTCACTAGAGAATGGTGACATCACTGAGAATGCAGCCTATCCAATCACTAGAGAGCGGTGACATCACTGAGAATGCAGCCTATCCATTCACTAGAGAGCGGTGACATCACTGAGAATGCAGCCTATCCAATCAATAGAGAAGTGACATCACTGAGAATGCAGCCTATCCAATCACTAGAGAGCGGTGACATCACTGAGAATGCAGCCTATCCCTTCACTAGAGAGCGGTGACATCACTGAGAATGCAGCCTATCCATTCACTAGAGAGCGATGACATCACTGAGAATGCAGCCTATCTATTCACTAGAGAGCGGTGACATCACTAAGAATGCAGCCTATCCAATCACTAGAGAGTGGTGACATCACTGAGAATGCAGCTTATTCAATCACTAAAGAGCGATGACATCACTGAGAATGCAGCCTATCCATTCACTAGAGAGCGGTGACATCACTGAGAATGCAGCCTATCCATTCACTAGAGAGCGGTGACATCACTGAGAATGCAGCCTATCCATTCACTAGAGAGCGGTGAGATCACTGAGAATGCAGCCTATCCAATCACTAGAGAGCGGTGACATCACTGAGAATGCAGCCTATCCATTCACTAGAGAGCAGTGACATCACTGAGAATGCAACCTATCCATTCACTAGAGAGCGGTGACGTCACTGAGAATGCAGCCTATCCATTCACTAGAGAGCGGTGACATCACTGAGAATGCAGCCTATCCATTCACTAGAGAGCAGTGACATCACTGAGAATGCAACCTATCCATTCACTAGAGAGCGGTGACATCACTGAGAATGCAGCCTATCCATTCACTAGAGAGCGGTGACGTCACTGAGAATGCAGCCTATCCATTCATTAGAGAGCGGTGACATCACTGTCTCTGTAAATGCGGTCCGTTCACTCACCATAGACTAAGGGAGGTTCCTATGGCTTCCAGTCCACTTCTGTGGTCTTCATATCAGACCACCACTGGATGTAATCAGATGTTCTCATCTGCTGAGACCTCCAGAGGGACTAAACTAATGGGAATCACTGCAAGAAAGAGAACCTGGTGAACTGGGTGAGTTTCAGAAGAATGAAAATATCTTACAGTTTGGCCTATTCCTACCACTGTCACACACGTCTACGTGGAGTGGGGCCAATCTGAATGGAAGCAGATAAATCCTCCAGAATATTTGAGGATTGTGGGACGAACACAAAACCCAGAAGAAAACCCACACAAAGACAAAGTGATAACACACAAGCTTGGTGTGACTGGAGCCCTTTTTCGGGATCAAAGCTAGATCCACAATGCTGAAAAGCAAGAGTTCTTCTGCCTAGCTACAATGTTGCCCACACATTGACCTGAGAAGGAACCAATTTTAATTTATAACATGGAGCCCTCCTACAAGCATGGGAGAAGGATATAGTTTAACCTCTTTCCAATGACCTAACACAGTGCAGAGGAGATGGACCTCTGGTGTGCTCCCAGCACACTCACCAAGGCTACCACTCCCAGTCACTGCAATTGGGAGCCAACGAGCCTGACAGCCAATCACATGATTAGGAGGCCACCATCGTCTCCCCGTATTGATCACCCACTTAAAGGGTTAAAAGCCTTCCATCTCCTACAATCCCAGAATTTACAAGATGTCTCCCTTCCTTTTCTTTGCATTTCATTTCTCTTCCCGGCCTCAGAAATGAAAGCTGATAAGAATTACTTTTTATAGTTTGATTGCCATAATGCTTCTCTGTGCTGGAATTTCACAGAAATCAGGAGCTAATCAAATATTATTTTACAGCGTGTTTAACATTCAGCGAGGGTACAAAGCTGGGAAAAAGGTAGAAAACTTCTTCCGAGGTGAGATACTGAGAACCCTACACCAAGCATAAGCTTTCCACTGAATATAATCCACCCACCGACCATTGTTGTTTGGATGGTGGCCATTCAATGTATGTAATACAAAAAAAAAAACCTCAAAGCTTCAAAACGTTCTACAACCGAAACCCCTTGCGTTTTAAATTGTCCCTGGTTACATTTGAGCATGGAGTAGCTCAACGCCTGAAGCTTGCAAAGGTACATGTACTATTTTGATGTCCCCTGCATAGACGAAACACGTAGGGAGGGATTTCCATGAAATTATATTGCTGTTTTTAGCAATATTACTCTATGGTCTTGTATTTTCCCCTAAATCTTACTGTGGAGAATAGCTCTTTCAGGACAGCCAGTGGAGGACTTGGTGGATGTGGAGGTTGTTACCATGTCCTGGTGTGATTCGCATTTGGTGTAATAATCTGGAGGCCCTGGTTATCCAGTAAGGGAATTTATATATCTATGTCTAAGGTGGTTTGAGACAAAAAAATGTGGAACTGTGGCATTTCATTGGCACCCAAGATTTTTGTTTCTATTATATCATTTGTTTGGTTTATACTGTGTATGGTTTTATTTTTCCACTATATTGGTGGTTTTATTTACTGATGTGCATCACTTTACAGTTTATTTTATTGTAATTTTTAATGGTCAGAGGTTCTCTGCACTTTTTGGTATAGACAGGTGCGGCCTTCTTTCTCCACTGCAGGTAGCACTCAACCACAGAGGGAGAGGAAGTCAAGAGGAACATGATTTCTCTATGGTTTCCTGGGTCACTGGGGAAGCTATCCGGTTGGATGCTGCCACCCCATGTGACTCTGGTGGCCATCTTGGGTGAGTAAGAGTCTATTTAAGTCCTTGGCTCCCAGGCTTGGCGAGCATTTTATGTGTGGGTAGTGTAGGGACAGGTCGCTTGTCTTTCAGGGACAGTGAATAGCAGTAGGAAGAGGTTCCAGACAAGTAGTGAAAGGATAGAGACATGATAGCTGCCCTGGAAGCCTCCTGCTTTGGGCACAGACCGGCCAGGACACATTCCGCCCCCGAAACATTCCGCCCCCTCAAGACAGACACTGTCTGCACATCGGAGACCTGCTCTGTTACACAACACTGTTACCTCCTGTGAGTGTACCGGCCTCATGTGATACCCAGAGATGAAACAAATCTTCCTACATAAGTTGTACCTGTTTATCTGCAGTCTTCTCTTCTTTACATCCACTCAAAGTCCAACATTTTTACAGCTTGCCTGAGTTTTCAGAAAAAAGGGGTGGAGAGCTGAAGTTACACTCTGCAGGGCTCAGTGTGGAGAGCTCTGAGAGCTGATTAGAGAGAAGGGACCCCCATCACACAGCACACAGGAACAGCGCTTAGGGTGTCAATCAGCTGGAGCTCTCTCCCCTGTCACCATTTTTCTTTTGGTGTCAGAAAAACTTGTCAGAAGTGATTCATGCAGATAGCAGAGGAAGGAAGCAGCAGACAGAAATGACACTTAGTGCTCTGGACTGAGACAAGTACACACTATAGAGGGATATGCTTTCTTCATATTTTTTGTCGGAGGTTTACAACCACTTTAACCACTTCAGGCCCGCCCTACAGCAGTTTTACTACTGCGAGCTCGGCAGGAACAGGGCGTCTTTTTTTTTCTTATTTATTTTACCTTTTTTATTTTATTTTTACACTGTTCTTAAAAAAAAAAAAATCGTCACTGTTATTCCTATTCCTAAAAGCATGACAGGACCTCCTAAATATGAGATCTGGGGTCAAAAAGACATCAGATCTCATATTTACATTAAAATGCAATAAAAAAAAAAAAATGTGTCATTTGAAATTTTAAAAAAAATGGCCCTTTAAGAGCTGTGGGCGGAAGTGACGTCACGTTTTGACGTCGCTTCCGTCCTGCAATGGTATGGAGATGAGTGTGGGCCATCTTCCCCTCACTTGTCCCCATACCACACACGGAAGAGGACCCGATCGCCTCCGCCGCTGCCGACGGCTCCGGTAAGCGGTGGCCCTCTCCCACCGCCGATAAAAGTGATGTCGCGCCGAATCCGCCACAGAGACCACTATTATAGGAAACCGGACCGCCCGCTATAGAAGACGATTCCGGGGTTATGGCAGCTAGCTGATGCCATAACAAAGATATCCCTCTTCAAACAGCCGATGTATATCGGCGTGCGGCCGTCCGGAAGTGGTTAAATGCAATTAAAAAAAAATTTAATAAATAAATGTCTAAATAAAAAAATTCCGCTTTAAGACCATTGGGCAGAAGTGACGTTTGACGTCGCGTCCGTCATCCAATGTTACGGAGCCGAGTGGTGGGCCACCATTCCCTCGGCTCCAAGCTACTGAGGGGATAGGATCGTCTCCGCCGCTACCAGCGGCTCCAGTAAGCGGCAGAAACGACCAGAGCGCGGCGGGCACTTCTCCAAATCCGCCGCGGAGACCACTTTTAATCTGAAAGAGGAGCGCCCGCTGTTGAAGAAAATACTGGGGTTGCTGCCATAACCTCGGTATTCTATGTCAAAGTACCGACGGCGGCGGCGGCTGGTCCGTAAGCGGTTAAATATGGCTTTCATCGGCGCAGTCTAGCGGCACAGGCGATGACAATATACTATTCATACTAAATTCTCCAGTAGCTGCGGCAATTTCCGGCCTCGGGGAGCATTAGAATTTGAATACTAGTGTTAGTTAAGCGCTCGTAGAGCCGTCTTCCACACTGTAAGCTGTTAATGCGCTTTCTTTAAGCTGGATACACGGTAATTATCAGAATATATTTTAGAAGAGGAGGTAGTCTATAAAGCTGGGAGAAATAAAAAAAAAAAAAAGGGGGGGGGATTTTTTTTAGCCGGCAGCAACCAATTAGATTTCGAATGTCGATTTCCAGAGCAGTCGTGAGAATTAAAAAAAAAGTAAGAAGCTGATTGTTATGAGTAACACTTCCACCCGGCATAGAATAATCTCTCTATACAAAACGACTCTATATAGCACCATTGTACTAACAATGTATACTTACTATGTACTATTATAGAGACAATTGCTACGCTATTGAACAGGTAGGACCTAAATCAACTTTTTTTTCCATGAATGGTGAGATTTGCATATTATTTCAGCATTCTGGTTTTTACTGATGGTAAGATCTGTATTTGTATTATTTCAGGTTGAATTGGTCCCGGTTTGTGATAAGTTCCCCATCGCTGCTAAGAACTGACATTATATGGGGGGAGGGGGGGAGGGGGGCGTTCAATGATCGCAAAGAACGTTAAATATGGAGCACACTAGGAGTAATAATCATCGATATAAACCTGACAAGGGGGTTTAACACGTCTATATTCTATCCAAAAGACAAAGTAAAGTTTAGGCTTTAGATATGTCTAATGCTGAAGTTTAGCTTAAAAAAAAATCCTGTAATAAAGAATCTCCCACAATGTGCAGGCAGTAGCTGGATATTGGAGAAAGCTTCTGTTTATTGGATACCCCATCCTCTTCCTGGATCTGAACTTCTGGATCCTGGAAAAATGTCCTGTGCGGGGATACCCTGTCTTCTTCCTGGCTCTGAACTTCTGGATCCTGGGAAATCCTCTGTGCAGGGATACCCCATCCTCTTCCTGGCTCTGAACTTCTGGATCCTGGAGAAATCTTCTGTGCAGGGATACCCCGTCTTCTTCCTGGCCCTGAACTTTAGGATACTGGAAAAATGTCCTGTGCAGGGATGCTCTGAACTTCTGGATCCTGGATAAATCTTCGGTCCAGGTATACCCCTTCTTCTTCCTGGCTCTGAACTTCTGGATCCTGGGAAATCTTCTGTGCAGGGATACCCCATCCTCTTTCTGGCTCTGAACTTCTGGATCCTGGAGAAATCTTCTGTGCAGGGATACCCCGTCTTCTTCCTGGCCCTGAACTTTAGGATACTGGAAAAATGTCCTGTGCAGGGATGCTCTGAACTTCTGGATCCTGGATAAATCTTCGGTCCAGGTATACCCCTTCTTCTTCCTGGCTCTGAACTTCTGGATCCTGGGAAATCTTCTGTGCAGGGATACCCTGTCTTCTTCCATGCTCTGAACTTCTGGATTCTGTGAAATCTTCAGTGCAGGGATACCCTGTCTTCTTCCTGGCTCTGAACTTCTGGATCCTGGGAAATCTTCTGTGCAGGGATACCCCGTCTTCTTCCTGGCTCTGAACTTCTGGATCCTGGAGAAATCTTCTGTGCAGGGATACCCCGTCTTCTTCCTGGCTCTGAACTTCTGGATCCTGGAGAAATCTTCTGTGCAGGGATACCCCGTCTTCTTCCTGGCTCTGAACTTCTGGATCCTGGAGAAATCTTCTGTGCAGGGATACCCAGTCTTCTTCCTGGCCCTGAACTTTAGGATCCTGGAGAAATCTTCTTTGCAGGGATGCCTGGTCTTCTTCCAAAACGCTGAACTTCTGGATCCTAGAGAAATCTTCTGTTCAGGGATTCCTCATCCTCTTCCTGTCACTAAACTTCAGGATCCTGGAGAAATCTTCTGATAAGGGATACCTCATCCTCTTCCTGTGACTAAACTTAAGGATCATGGTGATATCTTCTGTTCGGGAATGTCTTGTCCTCTTCTGGGCTCTAAATGTTAGGATGCTGGAGAAATCTTCTTTGCAGGGTTGCTCTGTCTTCTTCATGACTCTAAACTTCTGGATCCTGGCAAAATCTTTTTGCAGGGATACCCAGTCTTCTTCCTGACTCTGAAAGTTAAAATACTGGAGAAATTTTCTTTGAGGGATGTCCTGTCTTCTTCCTAACTCTGAACTTCTGGATCCTAGAGAAATCTTCTGTTCAGATACCTCATCCACCCTCTTCTGGTTGCAAAACTTCAGGATCCTGGAGAAATCTCCTGTGCAGGAATGCCCTGTCTTCTACCTGGCTCTGACCTTTAGGATACTGGAAAAATCTACGTTGCAGTGATGCCTGGTCTTCTTCCAAACTCTTAACTTCTGGATCCTAGAAAAATCTTCTGTTCAGGGATTCCTCATCCTCTTCCTGTCACTAAACTTCAGGAATGATATCTTCTGTGAGGGAATGTCCGGACCTCTTCTGGGCTCTGAATGTTAGAATACTGGAGAAATCTTCTTTTGCAGGGTTGCTCTGTCTTCTTCCCAGTGGCGGCCCATCCATACGGGGCGTAGGGGCGCCCCCCTCTAATCCACGTGCCTGGCCACTAATCTACATGCAGGGCGCCGGACGCGTGGATTTCAACGGGGACTTTTTTTGAAGCACGTAATTAGAGCCTGAGGCCAAAATTGGCTTCAAAAAAGGTTGGGCTTGGGGGGCACAGCACTGCGCCCTGAGCCCACCCAGTTGTGTGACAATAGGGAATTAATATTTTGATTCTCCTCCCGACCAAACCAGGAAGCGAGTCCTGATTGGCTAGGGAGAATTAGGACTCCCGGCCAATCAGGTATCAGGACCCACTTCCTGTTTGGCAGGGAGGAGTAGCAATGGCCCCGGTGCGAGGAGTCGATGAGAGGAGCAGCAGCCCTACCCCGGATCCTTGTCATCTGCCTGCTAAGGTAAGAAGGCCTCTGTCCACCCGTCTCCCGCGGGGCCTTCACGTCCATCTCTCGCCGTCTTCCTGTCTGTCTCCCACATGCGGGGGTAGCATCGGTTCGCCCCCCCAAAAATATTAAGCACTAGCCGCAACTGATTCTTCTTGATTCTAGACTTCTGGATCCTGGAGAAATCTTCTTTGCAGGCATACCTCATCCTCTTCCTGACTCTGAAAGTTAGGATCCTGGAGAAATCTTCCTTGAGGCATGCCCTGTCTTCTTCCTAACTCTGAACTTTTGGATCCTAAAGAAATCTTCTGTTCATGGATACCACATCCTCTTTCTGTCACAACTTCAGGATCAAGGGGATATCTTCTATTCGGGAATGTCCCGTCTTCTTCTGGGCTCTGATTGCTAGAATACTGGAGAAATCTTCTTTGTAGGGTTTCTCTGTCTTCTCCCTGATGCTAAACTTCTGGGTCCTGGAGAAATCTGTACCGGGATGCCCCATCCTCTTCCGGGGTCTGGACTTCCAGTGCTGGTTAATAGCTTCAGGTCTTCAGATAGAACAGCAGTACAGACAGTTTGATGGGGACACACATATATTTTTATATACTGGGAAAAATAATGATTTGCTCCCCTGCAGATTTTGTAAGTTTGCCCACTTACAAAGAAATGAAGGGTCTATAATTTTTATCATAGGTGTATTTTATATGATAGAGACAGAATATTTATTGTATATACCGTATGTATTTTATATGATAGAGACAGAATAATAATAACTAAAAATCCAGAAAAAACACACGATACAAATGTTATAAATTGAGTTGCAGTTCAGTGAGTAAAATAAGTATTTGATTCCCAAGCAAAACATGACTTGGTACTTGGTGGAGAAACCCTTGTTGGCAAGCACAGAGGTCAGACGTTTCTTGTAGTTGGTGACCAGGTTTGCACATATCTCAGGAGGGATTTTGGTCCACTCTTCTTTACAAATCTTCTCTAAATCAACTCGAAGTTTTAGCTCCCTCCATAAATTTTCTATAGGATTAAGGTCTGGGGACTGGCTAGGTCACTCCATGATCTTAATGTGCTTTTTCTTGAGTCACTCATTTGTTGCCTTGACGGTATGTTTTGGGTCATTGTCATGCTGGAAGACCCATCCATGACCCATCTTCAGTGTCCTGGCTGAGAGAAGAAGGTTCTCATCCAAGATTTTACAATACATGGCCTCGTCCATTGGCCCCTCAATGCGGCAAAGTTGGCCTGTACCTTTAGCAGAGAAACAGCCCCAAAGCATCATGTTTCCACCTCCATACTTGACTGTAGGGATGGTGCTCTTAGGGTCATAGTCTGCATTTTTTCTTCCTCCAAACATGGCGAGTCGAGTTAATGCCAAAGAGCTCAATTTTGGTCTCATCTGACCACAGAACTTTCTCCCAATTCTTCTCTGAATCATTTAGATGTTCATTGGCAAACTTCAGACTGGCCTGTACATGTGACATCTTGAGGAGGGGGACCTTGCCGGCACTGCAGGATTTCAATCCATGGAGGTGTATTGTGTTACCAATGGTTTGTTTGGTGACTGTGGTCTTAACTGCCTTGAGATCCTTCACAAGCTCCTCCCGTGTAGTTTTGGGCTGATTCCTCACTTTTCTCATGACCATCCTCACCCCATGAGGAGAAATCTTGCGTGAAGGTCCAGTCCGAGGGCGATTGATAGTTAATTTGTATTTCTTCCATTTGCGAATAATCGCTCCAACAGTTGTCTCCTTCTCACCAAGCTTCTTGCTGATGGTCTTGTAGCCCATTCCAGCCTTGTGCAGGTCTACAATCTTGTCCCTGACGTCCTTTGAAGGCTCTTTGGTCTTGTCCATGATGGTGAGGTTTGAATCGAAAAAAAGAGATTCTGTGGACAGGTGTCTTTTATATACATAACGAGTTGTCGTTAGGAGAACCTTCTTACATTGACTTGACTAATCTGTGTACCACATGAGCACCTACTGTAGCCAGTCCGTGGAGTCAGAATTATTTGATGGTTGGTAAGGGATCAAATACTTAATTTACTGAAACGCTGGACTTCAACTCCATTTATAACATTTGTATTGTGTTTTTTCTGGATGTTTGGTCGATATTCTGTCTCTATCATATAAAATACACCTATGATAAAAATTATAGACCCTTTATATCTTTTTTAGGTGGGCAAAGTTACACAATATATTATTTATATATATATATATATATATATATATATATATATATATATATACCGTATATATATATTACACACACACGCATATTATATACATGTGTATGTCCGCCCAAGCGTATGACTTTCTTTACTTGGCCGCTGTGGGCTCTAGCCCCAGATCTTTTGTAGACCTAGCAACGCCCCTGGGGGCCCTTCATGGTTTCTTGCACCGGGGCCCTGAAGATTCTAGTTACGCCTCTGATTAAAATAACTACAGTGCCGCCATCCACATACAGAAGGAGGGATGTAAATGACACAGTGTATATGTATATGTATATATATATATATATATATATATGCACTTTTTTTTATCTTTGCAATATGGGTGCATTTATTTTTTCACCAAAGGTGGAATTCTCCTTTAAGTCTTTAGGCCACAATAAAGTCTACATGAAGTAAGAGAGCGAGAGAGAGAGAGAGAGAGAGAGAGGTGCCCGACCCCTGTGTCTTTCCTGAGTCTTCTCTATCTCCAGCTAGCAGGCATCACCATGCAGGATATCAGTCCAGAGGAGGCTCATTGCCAATGCCGGGCACACCGCCTCTGCGATTCAGACATACGATACTGAAGCGGAGACGAGAAGCAGATGTCAGATGACAGCTAAGGAAGTGTTGGAATTGGCGACTGGCATTTATTTAGAGAGATTCCCCTCCTCTGTAGTCTTAAGAGATTACCCAATGGAACGATAACGGAGCGACGGAAATAAACTTTTCTGGGTTGCGCACTATTTTACCCGAGGATGATCTGGTGGCAGCCTGACACCATCGTCTCTCCACCACACCAGTCAGAGGTTTATGGCGGAACGTTTATCAGCGGGACGTCTTATTTTATGAGTCTGCACCGGGTACACAGAACAAGGCAGGGCGCCGCGATAACGCCATACAAATAGCTATCTCTTCTGCCGGAGAGATCCATTAACATGCCGGGCCTTCAGCCTTTTAGATGTCTTTCGAAGGTCACCCCACAACTTTCCTTCTGTGGATTTAATTGCAGGCATTAACCCCCCGTATCAGGTGTATTCATGGAAGTATAGAAGGGGAAGAATAGCGCTTTGAATGATATTGATGCAAAACACGGAGGGCGGCCATGTACTAATGGCTCATCTGAGAATAACAAAGGTTGATTGTGAGATAAGAGCTGTTAGAGAATAGCAAAGCACCTAGTGTATCTGGAATAACAGTTGGCCCCTGTGAACTGTCATTGTGATCACTACAGAGTTTATATTAATAAAAAGTACTTGTCCAGGCATGAATATTTTATATATAGTTACATTGTTCCGGTTTGGTTGAATGTAAATATGTATATACCATACATGTGGGATTCCTCTAGAACAGTGGTCTCCAAACTGCAACCCTTTGCTTGCTTTTATCCAGGCCTTGGGGCATTATTCCCCCCACTGTCAGCACTAACCCCAAAGATAAGACACTATTCTTACCACTGACACCAATGATGGGGATACTATTCCTTCTACTGATACCAATGATGGGACACTATTCCTCCCACTGATACCAATGATGGGACACTATTCCTCCCACTGATACCAATGATGGGACACTATTCCTTCCACTGTCACCAATGATGGGACACTATTCTTTCCACTGACACCAATGATGGGGATACTATTCCTTCTACTGATACCAATGATGGGGCACTATTCCTCCCACTGATACCAATGATGGGACACTATTCCTCCCACTGACACCAATGATGGGACACTATTCCTTCCACTGTCACCAATGATGGGACACTATTCTTTCCACTGACACCGATGATGGGACACTATTCCTCCCACTGTCACCAATGATGGGACACTATTCTTTCCACTGACACCAATGATGGGACACTATTCTTTCCACCAATACCAATATGTGGCACTATTCCTCCTACTGACATCAAAGATGGGGCGCTATTCCTCCCACTGATACCAATGACATAGTTAGTCAGGTCAAAAAAAGACACAAGTCCATCTAGTTCAACCATAAAAATACAGTGGGAACGGAAAGTATTCAGACCCCCTTAAATTTTTCACTCTTTGTTATATTGCAGCCATTTGCTAAAATCATTTAAGTTAATTTTTTCCCTCATATTGTACACATAGCACCCCATATTGTACACACAGCACCCCATATTGTACACACAGCACCCCATATTGACAGAAAAACACAGAATTGTTGACATTTTTTCAGATTTATTAAAAAAGAAAAACTGAAATATCACATGGTCCTAAGTATTCAGACCCTTTGCTGTGACACTCATATATTTAACTCAGGTGCTGTCCATTTCTTCTGATCATCCCTGAGATGGTTCTACACCTTCATTTGAGTCCAGCTTTGTTTGATTATACTGATTGGACTTGATTAGGAAAGCCACACACCTGTCTATATAAGACCTTACAGCTCACAGTGCATGTCAGAGCAAATGAGAATCGTGAGGTTAAAGGAACTGCCTGAAGAGCTCAGAGACAGAATTGTGGCAAGGCACAGATCTGGCCAAGGTTACAAAAAAATGTCTGCTGCACTTAAGGTTCCTAAGAGCACAGTGGCCTCCCTAATCCTTAAATGGAAGACGTTTGGGAGGACCAGAACCCTTCCTAGAGCTGGCTGTCCGGCCAAACTGAGCTATAAAGTCAACCATCACTGCAGCCCTCCACCAGTCGGGGCTTTATGGCAGAGTGGCCCAACGGAAGCCTCTCCTCAGTGCAAGACACATGAAAGCCGCATGGAGTTTGCTAAAAAAACACCTGAAGGACTCTAAGATGGTGAGAAATTAGATTCTCTGGTCTGATGAGACCAAGATAGAACTTTTTGGCCTTAATTCTAAGCGGTATGTGTGGAGGAAACCAGGCACTGCACATCACCTGTCCAATACAGTCCCAACAGTGAAGCATGGTGGTGGCTGCATCATGCTGTGGGGGTGTTTTTCAGCTGCAGGGACAGGACGACTGGTTGCAATCGAGGGAAAGATGAATGCGGCCAAGTACAGGGATATCCTGGACAAAAACCTTCTCCAGAGTGCTCAGGACCTCAGACTGGGCCGAAGGTTTACCTTCCAACAAGACAATGACCCTAAGCACACAGCTAAAATAACGAAGGAGTGGCTTCACAACAACTCAGTGAATGTTCTTGAATGGCCCAGCCAGAGCCCCGACTTAAACCCAATTGAGCATCTCTGGAGAGACCTAAAAATGGCTCCACCAACATTTACCATCCAACCTGACAGAACTGGAGAGGATCTGCAAGGAGGAATGGCAGAGGATCCCCAAATCCAGGTGTGAAAAACTTGTTGCATCTTTCCCAAAAAGACTCATCAAAAGGGGCTTCTACTAAATACTGAGCAAAGGGTCTGAATACTTAGGACCATGTGATATTTCAGTTTTTCTTTTTTAATAAATCTGCAAAAATGTCAACAATTCTGTGTCTTTCTGTCAATATGGGGTGCTGTGTGTACATTAATGAGGAAAAAAATGAACTTAAATAAAAAAAAGTTCCTTCCTGATCCCCCCAATATGAGAGAGTGAGAGCGATAACACCAAATTGAACACACCTGCTCCCCATTCACACCTGAGACCTTGTAACACTAACAAGTCACATGACACCGGGGAGGGAAAATGGCTAATTGGGCCCAATTTGGACATTTTCACTTAGGGGTGTTATACAATCTGTACACTCACTACTTTACATTGTAGCAAAGTGTAATTTCTTCAAGGTTGTCAAATGAAAAGGTAGAAGAAAATATTTACAAAAATGTGAGGGGTGTACTCATTTTTGTGAGATACTCTATATATACAGTGTAGTGTGTGTGTGGTCAGATGAGGTCTTACTAATGATTTGTACAGGGGCAAAATTATATCTCTCTCTCTGGGGTCCATACCTCTCTTATACAAGAAAGGACTTTTCTCCGCTTTGGAAACCGCAGCTTGGCATTGCATGCTATTATTGAGCTTATGATCTACCAAAACCCCAAGATCTTTCTCCACCATTGATTCCCCCAGATTTTTCTTCACCATTGATTCCCCCAGATCCTTCTCCACCATTGATTCCCCCAGATTCTTCTCCACCATTGATTCCCCCAGATCCTTCTCCACCATTGATTCCCCCAGATTCTTCTCCACCATTGATTCCCCCAGATCCTTCTCCACCATTGATTCCCCCAGATCCTTCTCCACCATTGATTCCCCCAGATCCTTCTCCACCATTGATTCCCCCAGATCCTTCTCCACCATTGATTCCCCCAGTTGTACTCCCCCTAGTATGTATGATGCATATTCTTAGCTCCCAAGTGCAGAACTTTACATTTATCAACGTTAAACCTCATTTGCCACTTAGTTGCCCAACTACACTACACTATAGTGGTTTATACATTTATACTTTTATGAGGTGTAATCCTCTATGTCCTGGATGGTATGACCTGCGGATGTATGGTAGTTATGTGAGTTGGAGTACACAGCGATCTCTCCTAGAGGCACAGCTTATCGCATGCGACCTAACACCTGTTATGGTGTTACTGTTGGATCCCAGAGGATATTTCAGTTTATGCCTGAGACTGGAGGATATGGGAATCCCTACTATAAACATCTAATAGGCGTTTTTAGACCACTCTATAATTTGAGGGTCTACACCATCTGGTAAGCAGATCCTCATTGCAGCTCAGCAACATTGTCCTGTATAGAAGCAGCAAATAAAGCAGACAGGGTTGTACAGTGATGAAAATAATGATTTGATCCCCTGCAGATTGTGTAAGTTTGCCCACTTACATAGAAATGAAGGGTCTATAATTTTTATCATAGGTGTATTTTATATGAGAGAGACAGAATATCAACCCAAAATCCAGAAAAAACACATGATACAAATGTTATAAATGGAGTTGCAGTTCAGTGAGTAAAATAAGTATTTTCTCCCCAACCAACCAACAATAATTCTGACTCCAACAGACTGGCTACAGTAGGTGCTCATGTGGTACAAAGATTAGTCCTGTCAATGGAAGAAGGTGCTCCTAACGACAACTCGTTATGTATTTAAAAAGACACACCTGTCCACAGAATCTCTTTCTTCCATTCAATCCTCACCATTATGGGCAAGACCAAAGAGCTGTCAGAGGACGCCAGAGACAAGACAGTAGACCTGCACAAGGCTGGAATGGGCTACAAGACCATCAGCAAGAAGCTTGGTGAGAAGGAGACAACTGTTGGAGTGATTATTCACAATTGAAAGCAATACAAAATCATCATCAGTCGCCCTCGGTCTGGAGCTCCACGCAAGATTTTGCCTCATGGGGTGAGGATGATCATGAGAAAAGTGAGGGATCGGCCCAGAACTACACAGGAGGAGCTTGTGAATGATCTGCAAGCAGTTGGGACCACAGTCGCCAAACAAACCATTGGTAACACAATACACCACCATTGATTGAAATCCTGCAGTGCCCGCAAGGTCCCCCTCCTCAGGAAGACACATGTACAGGTCCATCTGAAATTTGCCAATGAACATCTAAATGATTCAGAGCAGGATTAGGAGGAAGTGCTGTGGTCAGATGAGACCAAAACTGAGCTCTTTGGCGTTAACGCGACTCGCGTGTTTGGAGGAAGAAAAATGCTGACTATGACCGTAAGAACACCATCCCTACTGTCAAACACGGAGGTAGAAACATTATGCTTTGGGGCTGTTTTTCTGCTAAAGGTCCAGGCCGACTTTACCGCATTGAGGGGCCAATGGACGGGGGCCATGTGTCGTAAAATCTTGGATAAGAACCTTCTTTCCTCATGGATGGGTCTTCCAGCATGACAATGCCCCAAAACATACCGCCAAGGCAACAAAGGAGTGGCTCAAGACGAAGTACATTAAGGTCATGGAGTGGCCTAGCCGGTCTCCAGACCTTAATCCTATAGAAAATTTATGAAGGGAGCCGAAACTTTGAGCTGCCAAGCGACAGCCAAGAAACCTTAAAGGATTTAGAGAAGATCTGTAAAGAAGAGTGGACCAAAATCTCTTTCCTCCATCACGATCATGGGCAAGACCAAAGAGCTGTCAGAGGACGTCAAGGACAAAATTGTAGACCTGCACAAGCCTGGAATGGGATACAAGACCATCAGAAGAAAGAGTGGAGAGTGGAGAGTAAAGAAGAGTGGACCAAAATCCCTCCTGAGATGTGTGCAAACCTGGTCACCAACTACAAGAAACGTCTGACCTCTGTGATCGCCAACAAGGGTTTCTCCACCAACTACTAAGTCATGTTTTGCTTGGAGATCAAATATTTATTTTACTCACTGAACTCCATTTATAACATTTGCAGTGTGTGTTTTTTTTTGGTTTTTTTTTGGATTTTTGGTTGACATTTTGTTTCTATCATATAAAATACACCTATGATAAAAATTATAGACCCTTCATTTCTTTGTAAGTGGGCCAACTTACACAATCTGCAGGGGATCAAATAATTGTTTTCCCCCCACTGTATATAAAACGGAGCAGCCACGTCCAATGGAGTATTCTTGGCTTAACTGTTGTAATATTGATGTTAAAGAACAAGGGGTTGGAGCCTGTACAAAGAGGCATCATCACTTACGAGCCCAGGGTAGTGCGACCCCTGGATGGGTAAAAAACAAAGTAAAATCAAGAATTCCTTCTGCTTCAAGCGATGCCCTTAGTGTGAAGCCTTTGTTGTATTGCAAAGATATTCAGAGACAGCAAGTAAAATAACTTGTTCCCGGCATATGGCCAACAGATAGGTGTTCTGTAAATGACAGTAAAGCACCTGTCTGGAATTCATTGCGAAATTTAATATACATAAAAAAAAAAAAATTTAAAAAACTACACGATATCTACTTTATGCACAAAGAGGCTTTGATAAACCTCTGCACGCTTCCTTCCCGCAATGGCTCTGTCAACACCTTCCAAACGTCATCCCAGGACAGGGAGAGCGCGCCACGGGCCACGGTGCCAGAATAAAAATGAGTTCCCACTTTTATTATTAAAAAAAAAAAGGGAAATGTCAATATTTTACAAACGGACTTTGAAGTGACAATAGCGCTGAGCTGTCAAGCAGTGACAGGGCTGACGGACCTGCTCCGAGTGGCCACCGCTGATAAAGGGTTTAGGTCTGTGCCAAAGTAATAGAGGGCTCTGGGTAAAAAAAAAACAAAATATTAAAAAAAAAAAAAATCTACAATGGACCCGGCCCAATGCCCACTGCAAAACTCCAAACTTATGTTAGAGAAGTAAAAAACGAAGGGGGGAGGGGGGAGTGGTGGTGAAATGAATTGGAATGATGATAAAAGTTAAATAAACAGAGAGCTGGCATACTGCGAGCGAGCGGCAGACAGGGAGAGCAGTTATGTAGAGCATTGTAAACTCAAAGTATTCACCCAGCCTGCGGCATTGAAACCCCACTCTGCATAGTAATTGTGCCCTGCTGTGCATTGTAGGCTTGAAACGGGAAGGCAAAGCTTTTACACGTGTTAGTCTGATCCCTGATAACGGCTTGAAACCATGGGCGGACTATCACAGACTGCAGATGCAAAAAAAGAGAACAAAACGCTGGACTTAACCTGGCAGAACACACAGCTAGATCAGGAAGAAGGTTTGAAATAAAAAAAACACAAATCTTTGCTAAGATTACACGGGATGTTCTTCATGGATGAGCGCAATGAATTGTAGAATATCTGCATTGAGATAACAGATTGTATTCGCTCTACAGGACTCAACGTATTATGGGGCGCAGTGGGTGCTCCGACCTCGGAATCCAGAAATGTGTAGGTAGAGATTGAGATATGTGTATATGGTGCTAAGAAAGTACATTTTGTAAGTTGTTTCCTTGGTCCTCACTAGTGATGAGCTTGGGTTCAGGCTTGGGTTCAGTCCAAACCCAAGTTGGTTCAAATCCAGAAATTCCTCTGGAGCTTGGGTCCAGGCTTGGGTTCAGTCCAAACCCAAGTTGGTTCAAATCCAGAAATTCCTCCTAGCTTATTACACAGGATTGGGTACAATGAATCGCAGAAAATCTGCACTGACATAACAGATTGTATACGCTCTACAGGACTCGACGTATTATGGGGCGCAGTGGGTGCTCCAACCTCGGAATCCAGAAACGTGTAGGTAGATATGTGTGTATGGTGTTAAAAAAGTACATTTTGTAAGTTGTTTCCTTGGTCCTCACTAGTGATGAGCTTGGGTTCAGGCTTGGGTTCAGTCCAAACCCAAGTTGGTTCAAATCCAGAAATTCCTCCTAGCTTATTACACAGCATTGGGTACAATGAATCGCAGAAAATCTGCACAGACATAACAGATTGTATACGCTCTACAGGACTCGACGTATTATGGGGCGCAGTGGGTGCTCCAACCTTGGAATCCAGAAACGTGTAGGTAGAGATTTAGATATGTGTATACAGTGCTAAAAAAGTACATTTTGTGTTAGTCTGATCCCTGATAACGGCTTGAAACCATGGGCGGACTATCACAGACTGCAGATGCAAAAAAAGAGAACAAAACGCTGGACTTAACCTGGCAGAACACACAGCTAGATCAGGAAGAAGGTTTGAAATAAAAAAACCCCAAATCTTTGCTAAGATTACACGGGATGTTCTTCATGGATGAGCGCAATGAATTGTAGAATATCTGCATTGAGATAACAGATTGTATTTGCTCTACAGGACTCGGCATATTATGGGGCGCAGTGGGTGCTCCAACCTCGGAATCCAGAAACGTGTAGGTAGAGATTTAGATATGTGTATGTAGTGCTAAAAAAGTACATTTTGTAAGTTGTTTCCTTGGTCCTCACTAGTGATGAGCTTGGGTTCAGGCTTGGTTTCAGGCTTGGGTTCAGGATTGGGTTCAGTCCAAACCCAAGTTGGTTCAAATCCAGAAAGTTCCTCCTAGAATATTACACAGGATTGAGTACAATGAATCGCAGAAAATCTGCACTGACACAACAGATTGTATACGCTCTACAGGACTCGACGTATTATGGGGCGCAGTGGGTGCTCCAACCTTGGAATCCATAAACGTGTAGGTAGAGATTTAGATATGCGTATATCATGCTAAAAAAGTACGTTTTGTAAGCTGTTTCCTTGGGTTCAGTCCAAACCCAAGTTGGTTCAAATCCAGAAAGTTCCTCCTAGAATATTACACAGTATTGAGTACAATGAATTTCAGAAAATCTGCATTGAGATAACAGATTGTATTCGCTCTACAGGACTCGGCGTATTATGGGGCGCAGTGGGTGCTCCAACCTTGGAATCCAGAAACGTTTAGGTAGAGATTTAGATATGTGTATATGGTGCTAAAAAAAGTAAGTTTTGTAAGTTGTTTCCTTGGTCCTCACTAGTGATAAGCTTGGGTTCAGGCTTGGGTTCAGGCTTGGTTTCAGGCTTGGGTTCAGGCTTGGGTTCAGTCCAAACCCAAGTTGGTTCAAATCCAGAAATTCCTCCTAGCTTATTACACAGGATTGAGTACAAGGAATCGCAGAAAATCTGCACTGACATAACAGATTGTATACGCTCTACAGGACTCGACGTATTATGGGGCGCAGTGGGTGCTCCAACCTTGGAATCCAGAAACGTGTAGGTAGTGATTTAGATATGTGTATACAGTGCTAAAAAAGTACGTTTTGTAAGCTGTTTCCTTGGGTTCAGTCCAAACCCAAGTTGGTTCAAATCCGGACGTTCCTCTTAGATTATTACACAGGATTGAGTACAATGAATTGCAGAAAATCTGCATTGAGATAACAGATTGTATTCACCCTACAGGACTTGGCATATTATGGGGCGCAGTGGGTGCTCCAACCTTGGAATTCATAAACGTGTAGGTAGAGGTTTAAATATGTGTATATAGTGCTAAAAAAGTACTGTACGTTTTGTAAGTTGTTTCCTTGCTAGTAATGAGCTTGGGTTCAGGCTTGGGTTCAGTCCAAACCCAAGTTGGTACAAATCTGGACGTTCCTCCTAGATTCTTACACAGGATTGGGTACAATGAATTGCAGAAAATCTGCACTGAGATAACAGATTGTATTCGCTCTACAGGACTCGGCGTATTATGGGGCGCAGTGGGTGCTCCAACCTTGGAATCCAGAAACGTGTAGGTACAGATTTAGATATGTGTATATAGTGCTAAAAAAGTACATTTTGTAAGTTGTTTCCTTGGTCCTCACTAGTGATGAGCTTGGGTTCAGGCTTGGGCTCAGTCCAAACCCAAGTTGGTTCAAATCTGGACGTTCCTCCTAGATTATTACACAGGATTGAGTACAATGAATTGTAGAAATTCCCTCAGCAGGACTCGTCTCGGCATAATATGGGGTATAGTGGTTGCTCTGGCCTTCAACTTGAAATCCAGAAGGATTACAGATTTAATTTGAAAAAAAGGTATAGGTACCACAGCGCTGACAGCCTGAATAAATACAATAAAGTGCAACTGTAGTGCATACAAAATTAAGTGCAAAATTAATCCAAAAAAACAAAACTATATCAAGCATGTAGCCAGTGAAAGCTTAAAAAAACATGTGCAAATATGTATAAACTTCCAGTTGGAAGGTTCCTTTCACAGGTGCTGCTGTGCTAGAAATAGTGCAAATGAATATTAAGCATGTGACCAGTGAAAGTACAAAAAAGACATTCTCATAAACATATAGCAGTTCTCAGTTGATCAGTTCCATTCCCCAGTTCCTTTCAAAAGTGCTGCTATGCTAAAAAAAACTTATGATGCTGTAAACAGGTGCACATGGGATCCACCCCCCCCCTTATGGTTGAACTCCCCAGATCCAATGGACCCCCCCAAGCAGTACTGCGTTGTGGGTCAGGTAGGCTTAGTATGGTCAGCGGGGTGGTGAAAACGCCAACGCCTGGGTACGATCCTTCCTGGGGTGTTTTCAGGAACAAACCTATGTAGAAAGAGCCTAGTAAAGTACGTCTTGTTTAATTCATTAAAATCAATCTTTAAATAGTTCCAATCATAAAATGAATCTTTACAAGGTTCCAAGGGGGAGGCCAAACGGATGAACATCAATTACCAGTCCATTAATCGGTAGGTTCTCTCACAACCTAACTGCAATTGAACGAGCATCGGACGTGATGTCACCGCGGTGCCGCAAGCTGCGTCTGACCCTTCTCACGGGCGTTATCAAAGATCACAGATTTAATGATATCATGAGCTTGGATTCAGTCCAAACCCGAAAGTTCATCCTAGACGAATACACATCGTGTGCAATTAATTGAAATTCTGCATTGAGATAACAGATTGTATTTGCCATACAGGACTCGGAATATTATGGGGCGCAGTGGGTGCTCCAACCTTGGAATCTGGAATCGTGTAGGTAGAGATTTAATTATATGTATGTAGTGGTAAAAAGTATGTTTTTGTAGTTGCTTCCTTGGTCCTCACTAGTGATGAGCTTGGGTTCGCACTTAGTCCAAACCCAAGTGGGTTCAAATCTGGACGTTCCTCCTAGATCAGCCTTTCTCAATCTTTTAAACACAGAGGCTACCTAGAAATAACTTTCTGGTCTCAGCGAACCCCTACTAAAATTACTATAACTACAACTCATGATACATTAGTGTGATGGTCAGTGGGAAGAATTCTCCTGACACTTGTGGTCTTTGGAAAGAATTACTCCCTTACAGATAGTTAAAAAGATCAATGGTGTCAATAGGAACTTATCTGAGAGGCAGAAATTGTTCATTGCTCAAGGAACACCTAGCGAACTCAGGAGGAACCCTAAGGTTCCTTGAAGCCTGGTTGAGAAACCCTGTCCTAGATGAATACACAGGATTGAGTGCAATGAATTGCAGAAAATCTGCATTGAGATAACAGATTGTATTCCCCCTACAGAGCTCGGAATATTATGGGGCACAGTGGGTGCTCCAACCTTGGAACCAAGAAAAGTGTATGTAGAGATTGTAGTTTTTTTTTTGTTTTGTTTTTTATATATTGAGGGATTAATTAGACAAATCTCTATTGCAGGTACTGCATACAGGCGTGCTTCCTATCTTTTTAATTTACATATATACAGTGTGGACGGAAAGTATTCAGACCCCCTTTAAATTTTTCACTCTGTTATATTGCAGCCATTTGCTAAAATAATTTAAGTTCATTTTGATTCCTCATTAATGTACACACAGCACCCCATATTGTACACACAGCCCCCCCATATTGTACACACAGCACCCCATATTGTACACACAGCTCCCCATATTGTACACACAGCACCCCATATTGTACACACAGCTCTCCATATTGTACACACAGCCCCCCATATTGTACACACAGCACCCCATATTGTACACACAGCTCCCCATATTGTACACACAGCCCCCCATATTGTACACACAGCACCCCATATTGTACACACAGCCCCCCATATTGTACACACAGCCCCCCATATTGTACACACAGCACCCCATATTGTACACACAGCCCCCCATATTGTACACACAGCACCCCATATTGTACACACAGCACCCCATATTGACAGAAAAACACAGAATTGTTGACATTTTTGCAGATTTATTAAAAAAGAAAAACTGAAATATCACATGGTCCTAAGTATTCAGACCCTTTGCTCAGTATTTAGTAGAAGCCCCTTTTGATGAGTCTTTTTGGGAAAGATGCAACAAGTTTTTCACACCTGGATTTGGGGATCCTCTGCCATTCCTCCTTGCAGATCCTCTCCAGTTCTGTCAGGGGGGATGGTAAACGTTGGTGGACGGCCATTTTTAGGTCTCTCCAGAGATGCTCAATTGGGTTTAAGTCAGGGCTCTGGCTGGGCCATTCAAGAACAGTCACAGAGTTGTTGTGAAGCCACTCCTTCGTTATTTTAGCTGTGTGCTTAGGGTCATTGTCTTGTTGGAAGGTAAACCTTCGGCCCAATCTGAGGTCCTGAGCACTCTGGAGAAGGTTTTCGTCCAGGATATCCCTGTACTTGCTTGGCTGCACTTATCTTTCCCTCGATTGCAACCAGTCGTCCTGTCCCTGCAGCTGAAAAACACCCCCACAGCATGATGCTGCCACCACCATGCTTCACTGTTGGGACTGTACTGGACAGGTGATGAGCAGTGCCTGGTTTTCTCCACACATACCGCTTAGAATTAAGGCCAAAAAGTTCTATCTTGGTCTCATCAGACCAGAGAATCTTATTTCTCACCATCTTGGAGTCCTTCGGGTGTTTTTTAGCAAACTCCATGCGGCTTTCATGTGTCTTGCACTGAGGAGAGGCTTCCGTCGGGCCACTCTGCCATAAAGCCCCGACTTGTGGAGGGCTGCAGTGATGGTTGACTTTCTACAACTTTCTCCCATCTCCCGACTGCATCTCTGGAGCTCAGCCACAGTGATCTTTGGGTTCTTCTTTACCTCTCTCACCAAGGCTCTTCTCCCCCGATAGCTCAGTTTGGCCGGACGGCCAGCTCTAGGAAGGGTTCTGGTCGTACCAAACGTCTTCCATTTAAGGATTATGGAGGCTACTGTGCTCTTAGGAACCTTAAATGCAGTAGAATTTTTTTTTGTAACCTTGGCCAGATCTGTGCCTTGCCACAATTCTGTCTCTGAGCTCTTCAGGCAGTTCCTTTGACCTCATGATTCTCATTTGCTCTGACATGCACTGTGAGCTGTAAGGTCTTATATAGACAGGTGTGTGGCTTTCCTAATCAAGTCCAATCAGTATAATCAAACACAGCTGGACTCAAATAAAGGCGTAGAACCATCCCAAGGATGATCAGAAGAAATGGACAGCACCTGAGTTATATATATGAGTGTCACAGCAAAGGGTCTGAATACTTAGGACCATGTGATATTTCAGTTTTTCCTTTTTTAATAAATCTGCAATGGGGTGCTGTGTGTACAATATGGGGGGCTGTGTACAATATGAGGTGCTGTGTGTACAATATGGGGCGCTGTGTGTACAATATGGGGGGTTGTGTGTATAATATGGGGTGCTGTGTGTACAATATGAGGTGCTGTGTGTACAATATGGGGTGCTGTGTGTACAATATGAGGTGATGTGTGTACAATATGGGGTGCTGTGTGTACAATATGGGGTGCTGTGTGTACAATATGGGGGGCTGTGTGTACAATATGAGGTGCTGTGTGTACAATATGGGGTGCTGTGTGTACAATATGGGGTGCTGTGTGTACATTATGGGGGGCTGTGTGTACAATATGGGGTGCTGTGTGTACAATATGGGGTGCTGTGTACAATATGGGGTGCTGTGTGTACAATATGGGGCGCTGTGTGTACATTATGGGGGGCTGTGTGTACAATATGAGGTGCTGTGTGTACAATATGGGGGGTTGTGTGTATAATATGGGGTGCTGTGTGTACAATATGAGGTGCTGTGTGTACAATATGGGGTGCTGTGTGTACAATATGGGGTGCTGTGTGTACATTATGGGGGGCTGTGTGTACAATATGGGGTGCTGTGTGTACAATATGGGGTGCTGTGTGTACATTATGGGGGGCTGTGTGTACATTATGGGGTGCTGTGTGTACAATATGGGATGCTGTGTGTACAATATGGGGTGCTGTGTGTACAATATGGGGTGCTGTGTGTACAATATGGGGGCTGTGTGTACAATATGGGGTGCTGTGTGTACAATATGAGGTGCTGTGTGTACAATATGGGGGGCTGTGTGTACAATATGGGGTGCTGTGTGTACAATATGGGGTGCTGTGTGTACAATGTGGGGTGCTGTGTGTACAATATGGGGTGCTGTGTGTACATTATGGGGGGCTGTGTGTACAATATGGGGTGCTGTGTGTATAATATGGGGTGCTGTGTGTACAATATGGGGTGCTGTGTGTACAATATGAGGTGCTGTGTGTACAATATGGGGGGCTGTGTGTATAATATGGGGGGCTGTGTGTACAATATGGGGTGCTGTGTGTATAATATGGGGTGCTGTGTGTACAATATGGGGTGCTGTGTGTACAATATGAGGTGCTGTGTGTACAATATGGGGAGCTGTGTGTATAATATGGGGGGCTGTGTGTACAATATGGGGTGCTGTGTGTACAATATGGGGTGCTGTGTGTACATTGAGGAAAAAAATGAACTTAAATGATTTTAGTAAATGGCTGCAATATAACAAAGAGTGAAAAAATGAAGGGGGTCTGAATACTTTCCGTCCCCACTGTGTATATATATATATATATATATATGTATGTGTATATATAGAGATATATATTTTAAAAAAACACACACACTGTATATATTTTTTTTGTTTTTTTCGATTTTATATATAGTTTTTATTTCCTGTGACTTCTTTGAAATTCTAGAAACACCAGTGAAATTACAGGCGGCCAGAACTGGCTGCCCGAAAAAGTCCTACAATCTCATTGCACACAATAAAACAAGGCCCTCGGTGTCTCTGGTATTTTATATTCCATCCAGTGAGCAGAGAGGAAAAAAAAAATTGCAGCAAGCAATTATTTATAAAACTAGGAGCACCATGGAAGCCAATATCCTATTAGGATGTCTGGAACAGTTTGGCTTGCGAAATTCACAGGGAAAAAAAAAAAAAAAAACTCAGGCGGTGTTTATTTTGGCTTCAATTTAAAGCGGCTCCAATGGCCTACAGATTGTCACCATCAATTCTTAATTGGCACTTGGAGGGCTTGTGAAGTGCTGGAGATTTGGGCATACGAGGAAAAAAAAAAAAAAAAAGTTAATATAGCCGGGAATCAATAGCTAGAACATCCAGAGTGTCAGACACAATAAATGGGCGGCACGCCGGGGACTAGCGCAAAATGAGGCTTCTGGCCGGAGTTATTTGGAAAGTTTAAAGACAGTTGAGGAGGAGACGTGAGCTGAGGAACGCTCTGGTCGTTTACTGGAAAGGATGCCCCCCCCAAGGCAGGAAAGGCACAATGCAGGGGGGGGGGGGGGTCTTGATACGAGCCCCTCGTGGGATCTTGTAAGAACTTGGGATCTCATAAAAAAAAAAAAAACAACGGCATCTCCAACAGTTGTCATTCCCGACCAACATCAAAGCCGTACTGAAAATAGCACAGCCTCGGTGCACGACCTGTCACACCCGGGCACCGAGCGCACAGCGCGCCCACTGATGTACTCAGGCAGCCTCTCATAATACAGCTTGTAGGTCTCCCGCATGCCCAGAATAGTAAGTCTCCAAACGCTTTCCAGCGAGGCCTATGTCCTTGTACTGTCAGGTATGGTATTGCTGTGACTATAATGAAACTACAGCCTGGATTATGGAGGATACCGCCTGATACGCCGAAGAATCGCCGGCAAGATGCTCTGAAGACGTATCATGACCGGTATGTGCGGAGCATGGAAGAACAGGATTATCATAGGCAGGGATGCCGATTAAAATCACGGGTCCCCCGCATAGCCCCCTCCCCAAATTGCAAAAATTACAATTGAAAAAAAAAATTCCAAGTTTTAAAAAAGAAATTTTACAATTAAAAACAAAAACTATTTTTTATTTAATTTTTAAATAATTTTTTACATTTTTTTTTTTTTTACAACGCTATTGGGGGGGGGGGGGGGGGGTCGGTCTGGATGAAATATCAGGGATCCAAACAGATCCCTAACATCTCACCTTTTGAGACAAAGAAAGGAATTGCAGTTGCACTGAAGACGAATGAACAGGAGAACCCTAAGGCTCCTGTTCATTCATAAACTGAAGCATAGTAAACACAGTTTACTATGTTCGGTGATGAATGGACACAGGAGTGATTGGTACCGATCCCTCGCTGTGTCTAATTCAGAAAAAAGTAGGGGCCAGCAAATGACATATTTACTGGCCCCCTTCCCCTACTTTCCATCTGCCTGTGCTCCCGCAGCAGCTGGTGGGAGAAGGAAGTTGACTCTACTGGGGACATCTGATGTAAAAGGGGACTCTACTGGGGACACTTGATGTAAAAGGGGACTCTATTGGGGACACTTGATGTAAAAGGGGACTCTACTGGGGACGTCTGATGTAAAGGGGGACTCTACTGGGGACAGCTAATGTAAAGGGGGACACTACTGGGCACACCTGATGTAAAGGGGGACTCTACTGGGGACACCTGATGTAAATGGGGACTCTACTGGGGATGCCTGATGTAAAGTGGGACTCTACTGGGCATGCTTAATGACAAGGGGACTCTACTGGGGACACCTGATGTAAAGGGGGCCTCTACTGGGGATGCCTGATGTAAAGGGGGACTCTACTGGGCACGCCTGATGTAAAGGGGGACTCTACTGGGCACGCCTGATGTAAAGGGGACTCTACTGGGTACACCTGATGTAAAGGGGACTCTACTGGGGACACCTGATGTAAATGGGGACTCTACTGGGGACACCTGATGTAAAGGGGGACTCTACTGGGGACGCCTGATGTAAAGGGGACTCTACTGGGCATCCCTGATGTTAAGGTGGGACTCTACTGGGGACACCTGATGTAAAGGGGGACTCTACTGGGGACACCTGTTGTAACGGGGGACTCTACTGGGCATGCCTGATGTAAAGGGGGACTCTACTGGGGACACCTGATGTAAAGGGGGACTCTACTAGGGACACCTGATGTAAAGGGGGACTCTACTGGGGACGCCTGATGTAAAGGGGGACTCTACTGGGGACACCTGATGTAAAGGTGAACTCTACTGGGGACGCCTGATGTAAAGGGGGACTCTACTGGGGACGCTTGATGTAAAGGGGGACTCTACTGGGGACACCTGATGTAAATGGGGACTCTACTGGGGACACCTGATGTAAAGGTGGACTCTACTGGGGACACCTGCTGTAAAGGGGGACTCTCCTGGGAACACCTGATGTAAATGGGGACTCTACTGGGGACGTCTGATGAAAAGGGGGACTCTACTGGGGACGTCTACTGGGGACTCATTTCAATCTTCGCCCTGGCGCTGGATGACCTTGTCCCAGGAATGCTTACATTGATCCAAGATGGAACAATGTAACAATAATTGCCACATCAAAACTTCAGTTTTTAGGGCTTGTTTATACCAGCAACTGCACTAGCCCGCTAGCGTGTGGAAGGATGACAGCAGTGCCGATGTGCCAATCCTGGTGCATCGCATGGTTTACTTTTCATTTGTTAAACTTTATTGAAATGTCACAAAGTGATATTTCATTAGGTTGTATTGACCACAGCATGGTGCGACGCAGCAAATTGCACGCCGTCCTTTTTTTTTTCTTAAGCACACACCACCGCAATGGGATAATAGAGCCCTGCCCACCGCCAGAATATTACAGCAATGTGATTAGCAATGTAGAAATGCTCCCCGTGTTCTTGTGAAATAATTCAGTGCTGTTCTCGGGTTTTATTTCCACCTTCTCTTTCAGACAGCCATTTCCACCGCCATGTATACGATATTCTGTTAACGGCACAATACAAATCCCCCTCTACCGGTTATAGCGTGCGATGTTCCATTTATTTTGTGACACTTTCATAATAACAAATTGTACTATAATAAACGGCCGCACGGCACTGTTGGTTCGGATCCATTTTACATACCGCCATTTCTTCCGCCATAAACTCGACGTACTTTGAAATAAAACTGAAAACTGCCCTGTTAACGCTGCCTTGTAAAAAAAAAAAAAAAAAGTGACGGCGTGTTTACCAAAATTTTAAATCTAACACGCCGCAACTTCTTCCTTCGTTGCAGAAATTGCTGATGGCGTGCCGGCGAGCGCTCACACGGGATCCTATTAGAGCGGATGATTTGAAATGGCGAGTGGCAGGTCTCGTTGTTAGCGAGGCCTGTAGATCGCCCGGTGTGAATGCAGAAGTAGGTCTGGACATCTCCGGAGACGCGGCGCTCTACTATATTACCTTGGAACACACACGCCAAGAGTGGGAGAGGAGCGCCGAATTTGTCAGCGCTCAATCCTGAGATTTATCTGCCATGATTGAGGATGGCCAACCGTAAATCCATTTATTGTCAGAGGGAAACCTCTCTTTATTGACCATCAGGAAGAACAAATGTGACACGAGTAATTTCCGCCAGGAACATACAATGCATGGTCATAGGGAGCAGATTATGTATCCTCAGTCTTTATTTACTTAGAGTTCTGGAGGAAGATAGACATTACACGGTTCATGGGCTCTGAGCATGAGAGCTCCATTCCCTACAGCACGGTTATTGAATTCAAATTCAAGAAGGTCCCTTGGGTAAAATATTCTTCCAGAAGCAATCTGAGTCTCATGTTTGTGCTATGACTCAGGATTTGTATGATATGCGGTCTCTATATGTTTATCGAAAAATAGACCCCCATTAAGGTGCCCCCTTACATCATGCCCCCTTACATTGGGTGTCCCAACCAGAGAACTCCCTCACATGAGGTGTCCCCATCAGAGCGCCCCCTCACATCAGGTTCCCCATCAGGGTCCCCCTTACATCAACTGTCCCCATCAGAGTCCCCATTACATCAGTTGTCCCCATCGGAGTCTCCCTTACATCGACTGTCCCCATCAGAGACCCCCTTACATCAGTTGTCTCCATTGAAGTCTCCCTAACATCAACTGTCCACATCAGAGACCCCCTTACATCAGTTGTCTCCATTGGAGTCTCCCTTACATCAGATGTCTCCATCGACGTCTCCCTTATATCGACTGTCCCCATCAGAGACCCCCTTACATCAGTTGTCTTCATTGGAGTCTCCCTTACATCAATTGTCTCCATCGACGTCTCCCTTATATCGACTGTCCCCATCAGAGACCCCCTTACATCAGTTGTCTTCATTGGAGTCTCCCTTACATCAATTGTCTCCATCGACGTCTCCCTTATATCGACTGTCCCCATCAGAGACCCCCTTACATTAGTTGTCTCCATTGGAGTCTCCCTTACATCAATTGTCTCCATCGAAGTCTCCCTTACATCGACTGTCCCCATCAGAGACCCCCTTACATCAGTTGTCTCCATTGGAGTCTCCCTTACATCAACTGTCCGCATCAGAGACCCCCTTACATCAATTGTCTCCATCGGAATCTCCCTTACATCAATTGTCTCCATCGGAGTCTCCCTTACATCAACTGTCCCCATCAGAGTCCCCCTAACATCAACTGTCCCCATCAGAGTCCCCATTACATCAGTTGTCCCCATCGGAGTCTCCCTTACATCAACTGTCCGCATCAGAGACCCCCTTACATCAGTTGTCTCCATTGGAGTCTCCCTTACATCAACTGTCCCCATCAGAGTCCCCCTAACAACAACTGTCCCCATCAGAGTCCCCATTACATCAATTGTCTCCATCGGAGTCTCCCTTACATCAACTGTCCCCATCAGAGTCCCCCTAACATCAACTGTCCCCATCAGAGTCCCCATTACATCAATTGTCTCCATCGAAGTCTCCCTTACATCGACTGTCCCCATCAGAGTCCCCCTAACATCAACTGTCCCCATCATTGTCCCCCTTACATCAATTGTCTCCATCGGAGTCTCCCTTACATCAACTGTCCCCATCAGGGTCCCCCTTACATCAACTGTCCCCATCAGAGTCCCCATTACATCAATTGTCTCCATCGGAGTCTCCCTTACATCAACTGTCCGCATCAGAGACCCCTTTACATCAGTTGTCTCCATTGGAGTCTCCCTTACATCAATTGTCTCCATCAAAGTCTCCCTTACATCGATTGTCTCCATCAGAGTCCCCCAACATCAACTGTCCCCATCAGAGACCCCCTTACATCAGTTGTCCCCATCGGAGTCTCCCTTACATCAACTGTCCGCATCAGAGACCCCCTTACATCAGTTGTCTCCATTGGAGTCTCCCTTACATCAACTGTCCACATCAGAGACCCCCCTTACATCAGTTGTCTCCATTGAAGTCTCCCTTACATCGACTGTCCGCATCAGAGACCCCCTTACATCAACTGTCCCCATCATTGTCCCCCTTACATCAGTTGTCTCCATTGAAGTCTCCCTTACATCAATTGTCTCCATCGAAGTCTCCCTTATATCGACTGTCCCCATCAGAGTCCCCCTAACATCAACTGTCCCCATCAGAGTCCCCCTTACATCAATTGTCTCCATTGGAGTCTCCCTTACATCAACTGTCTGCATCAGAGCCCCCGTTACATTAATTGTCCCCATTAGAGTGCCCCTCACATCAGGTTCCCCATCAGGGCCCCTCTTACATCAACTGTCCCCATCAGAGCCCCCGTTACATCAATTGTCCCCATCAGAGGGCCCCCTCACATCAGGTTCCCCATCAGGGACCCCCTTACATCAGTTGTCTCCATTGGAGTCTCCCTTACATCAATTGTCTCCATCGAAGTCTCCCTTACATCGACTGTCCCCATCAGAGTCCCCCTAACATCAACTGTCCCCATCAGAGTCCCCCTTACATCAATTGTTTCAATCGAAGTCTCCCTAACATCAACTGTCCCCATCAGAGTCCCCCTTACATGGACTGTCCCCATCAGAGTCCCCCTAACATCAACTGTCCCCATCAGAGTCCCCCTTACATCAATTGTCTCCATTGGAGTCTCCCTTACATCAACTGTCCGCATCAGAGCCCCCGTTACATCAATTGTCCCCATCAGAGGGCCCCCTCACATCAGGTTCCCCATCAGGGTCCCCCTTATATAAACTGTCCCCTTTAGAGTCCCCGTTACATCAATTGTCCCCATCAGAGTGTCCCCAGATAGAAATCACAACCCATCTCCCATACCATAAGGCCTGTGCACATCTGCACAATCAGCAGGTGCTTATCACCATCAACACATGGACCCAGGTGTTGGAGGTTTCATCCCTCCCAAATCCTCTACAAAGCCTCTGAGCTCCGGGTGGTAACAATCCTGGAGAACACTGCAAAACCAGTTTTCTCCACTCCAGAGCCACTTAACCTGCCTGGGTAACAACCTCGGGCAAATTCAACCCAGCTCCAATACAATAAGGCCTGTGCACATCAGCCGGTGCTTATCACCATCGAAAATGTGGATCCAGGGTCAGAGCCTTTATCCCTCCCAAGTCTCTACAAAGCCTCTGGGATCCAAGACCCAATGCAGGAGAAAACTGCAAAACCAGTTTTTTTCCAAGCCAGAGACCCTCAACCTGCATGGGTGAGAACCCTAGGCAAATTCACCCCATCTCCCGTACCATAAGGCCTGTGAACATCTGCACAATCAGCAGGTGCTTATCACCATCAGAGCGTAGACCCGGCCGGTAGTCAGAAGGCTTCATCCCTCCCAACTCTCTACAACTCTCTACAAATCCTCTGGGCTCCAGGACCCAATCTAGGAGTTAATCTTGGAAAAAAAACGGTAAAACCAGTGATTACCAAAACCAAAGACAATAAAAATATAAAAAAAACAGTGTCCCTTTAAAACAGACATATATATTGCCGCCCCCCCCCCAGTAATGTTGAAGCTCCGATCCACAATACTTGTACCAGAAGATGATTTCAAGTACTATTGTTTCAATAAAAGAATATTCTGACATCTCTCCTGAGCCCTGATTCCTCCTTGTACAATAATGGAATTTTATGGACACCAATAAAAGCCGACCTTTTCCTTTTTTCCTCAAGTCCTTTATTTACTTGTATCGGCAGTCATTACACACTTCCCTTCCCTTCTCTCCTTCATAGAAGAAGAGCGGTGCTCACAGTGGTGTCAGTTCAATTAATTCAAGTTAATAATTCGGGTACGGCCGTATTCAGAGGGTGGTCCACCAAATGTACGATCTGTCAGGAGGATCGTTCCATAGATCTAATCTCTTCAACGCATTGCTACACAGATTATGCAAAATACATGAAGGTCAACAGCCGTTCTGTTTGGGCTTAAAGTGCACCTATGTATATAGAATATCACTACGACCATCCCGGGACCAGGAAGGGTCATAACCATACCTTTGATGCCTTCAAGGAACAGCAAAGGGGTCTATTAAAAAAAAAAAAAAAGTAAGTGTATAAAACATTTAAAAAAAAAAAATAACACACAGTAGTTCTTTATCTTGGCATTCACTTTCAATTCTGTGAGATTGGAGAAAAATTGAATGTTCCCAGGCTATTTCCTCTCCAGGTTCGAATGTTTTTCTATTCATTAAAACAAGTGGTTTAATAAATAGGCCAGTGGATGGCGGCGATAATCATATTTCTTATGATCTTTGGCTCCATCTAGTGGACAAAAAGCAGTATGTTCCCGAAAACACTCTTTTCCATGCTGCCGATCTTCATTCGCTTGAAAGAGCTACCGCAGCCAAAGTTTCTTTCGTATCGGACAAACTTTCCGGGGGTGTCAGTCTCTTTTGGTCCCCTTCTGAGTGCTGTGATTCCATCCACCAGTAGCTGCCCCACTACTCTACCCTTCAATGATACAGGGTGCTGGCAGATGGTGACAGAGGTGAGGTGACAGAGTTGCTTCCAGCTTGTGTTGGGGCTCATACAAGAAGGTGTGGGGGGGGGGGCAATGTGAAAACATGAAGTTAACAGAGCAAAATCAAACTTCCAGTGACCTTTCACCCCCCCTAAGGTGAACAGCACAGAGCCAAGGGAAGTGCTCGGAAACTTGAGCATTGTATTGGGAGGAATTAGTGCTTAGGGAAGAAATATGCATGCTGTGCCTTACATACTCCTGACACCCCCCCCCCCTGCACGCTGTGCCTTACATACTCCTGACCCCTGCACTTAGTGCATTACTTATTCTTGATCCTTGTTCTTTGTGTGTTACTTACGCCTCACCCCTGGACTCTGTGCCTTTCATACTCCTGACCCCTGCAGGCTGTGCATTACATACTCCCAATCTCTGCATTTTGTGTTATGTACTCCTGACCCCTGCACTCAGTACATTCATTACTACTCACCCCTGCACTCTGTGCCTTACATACTCCCACCCCCTGCACTCTGTGCCTTACATACTCCCGCCCCCTGCACTCTGTGCCTTACATATTCCTGACCCCTACATTCAGTGCCTTACATACTCCCCACTCCTGTACGCTGTGCCTTACATACTCCCACCCCCTGTATTCTGTGCCTTACATATTCCTGACCCCTACACTCAGTACCTTACATACTCCCCACTCCTGTACGCTGTGCCTTACATACTCCTGCCCCCTGTATTCTGTGCCTTACATATTCCTGACCCCTACACTCTGTACCTTACATACTTCCCAACCCTACATGCTGTGACTTACATACTCCCAACCCCTGCACGCTGTGCCTTACATACTCCCGACCCCTGCATGCTGTGCCTTACATACTCCCGACCCATGCACTGTGTACCTTACATACTTCCGCCCCCTGTATTCTGTGCCTTACATATTCCTGACCCCTACACTCAGTACCTTACATACTCCCCACTCCTGTACGCCGTGCCTCACATACTCCTGCCCCCTGTATTCTGTGCCTTACATATTCCTGACCCCTGCACTCTGTGCCTTACATATTCCTGACTAGGGATGAGCTTCGTGTTCGAGTCGAACCCATGTTCGACTCGAACATCGGCTGTTCGACCGTCCGTCGAATTGCGAACGATATGGGCCGTTCGCGCCAAATTCGTGTGGCGCGTCACGGCCCATAATTCACTGCGGCATCGCAGTGCATTGCTGGCTGATGATTGGCCAAGCATGCACTATGACCCGCATGCTTGGCCAATCACAGCGCCGTCAGTAGAGAGAGCTGTAATTGGCCAAAGCCAGGGTGGCTTTGGCCAATTATGGCTCAGGGGATTTAGTACACACCCCACACTATATAAGGCCGCCTGCACGGCGGCCCTGTGTAGTGTGTGTTCCGGTGTGCTGAGCGATAGAGAGAGAGAGAGACAGTGTCATTTGATTTGAGTTAGATAGATTAGGCAGAACAGTCAGTCAGTTAGCTGCACTTACAGTGTATTGTGTATATATATGCATCCCAGGTGTTGCATATATATATATACACTGTATTCAGTTTAGCTAGATCCGTTCCTGTTATCTTCTATCTAGACTATTTACATTCAGTGCAGTGTGTCCTGCTCACAGTGTTCAGCTAGATCCGTTCCTGTTATTTACATTTAGTGCAGTTCGTCCTGCTCACAGTGTTCAGCTAGATCCGTTCCTGCTATTTACATTCAGTACAGTGCTTCCTGCTCACAGTGTTCAGCTAGATCCGTTCCTGCTATTTACATTCAGTGCAGTGCGTGCTGCTCACAGTGTTCAGCTAGATCCGTTCCTGCTATTTACATTCAGTGCAGTGCGTCCTGCTCACAGTGTTCAGCTAGATCCGTTCCTGCTATTTACATTCAGTGCAGTGCGTCCTGCTCACAGTGTTCAGCTAGATCCGTTCCTGGTATTTACATTTAGTGCAGTGCGTCCTGCTCACAGTGTTCAGCTAGATCCGTTCCTGCTATTTACATTCAGTGCAGTGCGTCCTGCTCACAGTGTTCAGCTAGATCCGTTCCTGCTATTTACATTCAGTGCAGTGCGTGCTGCTCACAGTGTTCAGCTAGATCCGTTCCTGCTATTTACATTCAGTGCAGTGCGTCCTGCTCACAGTGTTCAGCTAGATCCGTTCCTGCTATTTACATTCAGTGCAGTGCGTGCTGCTCACAGTGTTCAGCTAGATCCGTTCCTGCTATTTACATTCAGTGCAGTGCGTGCTGCTCACAGTGTTCAGCTAGATCCGTTCCTGCTATTTACATTCAGTGCAGTGCGTCCTGCTCACAGTGTTTAGCTACATCCGTTCCTGCTGTTTACATTCAGTGCAGTGCGTCCTGCTCACAGTGTTCAGCTAGATCCGTTCCTGCTATTTACATTCAGTGCAGTGCGTCCTGCTCACAGTGTTCAGCTAGATCCGTTCCTGCTATTAACATTCAGTGCAGTGCGTCCTGCTCACAGTGTTCAGCTAGATCCGTTCCTGCTATATACATTTAGTGCAGTACGTCCTGCTCACAGTGTTCAGCTAGATCCGTTCCTGTTATCTTCCTACTGACAGGCAGGCTTGTCTGGTTACAGTATATAAAGCTACCTGAAGAAAATTACAGGTGTTCTTTTTGATCCTATTAGTACCACGGTCAGGCAGCTAGACTATTTACATTTAGTACAGTGTGTCCTGCTCACAGTGTTCAGCTAGATCCGTTCCTGTTATTTACATTCAGTGCAGTGCGTCCTGCTCACAGTGTTCAGCTAGATCCGTTCCTGCTATTTACATTCAGTGCAGTGCGTCCTGCTCACAGTGTTTAGCTACATCCGTTCCTGCTGTTTACATTCAGTGCAGTGCGTCCTGCTCACAGTGTTCAGCTAGATCCGTTCCTGCTATTTACATTCAGTGCAGTGCGTCCTGCTCACAGTGTTCAGCTAGATCCGTTGCTGCTATTTACATTCAGTGCAGTGCGTCCTGCTCACAGTGTTCAGCTAGATCCGTTCCTGCTATATACATTTAGTGCAGTACGTCCTGCTCACAGTGTTCAGCTAGATCCGTTCCTGTTATCTTCCTACTGACAGGCAGGCTTGTCTGGTTACAGTATATAAAGCTACCTGAAGAAAATTACAGGTGTTCTTTTTGATCCTATTAGTACCACGGTCAGGCAGCTAGACTATTTACATTTAGTACAGTGTGTCCTGCTCACAGTGTTCAGCTAGATCCGTTCCTGTTATTTACATTCAGTGCAGTGCGTCCTGCTCACAGTGTTCAGCTAGATCCGTTCCTGCTATTTACATTCAGTGCAGTGCGTCCTGCTCACAGTGTTCAGCTAGATCCGTTCCTGCTATTTACATTCAGTGCAGTGCGTCCTGCTCACAGTGTTCAGCTAGATCCGTTCCTGCTATTTACATTCAGTGCAGTGCGTGCTGCTCACAGTGTTCAGCTAGATCCGTTCCTGCTATTTACATTCAGTGCAGTGCGTCCTGCTCACAGTGTTCAGCTAGATCCGTTCCTGCTATTTACATTCAGTGCAGTGCGTGCTGCTCACAGTGTTCAGCTAGATCCGTTCCTGCTATTTACATTCAGTGCAGTGCGTCCTGCTCACAGTGTTCAGCTAGATCCGTTCCTGCTATTTACATTCAGTGCAGTGCGTCCTGCTCACAGTGTTTAGCTACATCCGTTCCTGCTGTTTACATTCAGTGCAGTGCGTCCTGCTCACAGTGTTCAGCTAGATCCGTTCCTGCTATTTACATTCAGTGCAGTGCGTCCTGCTCACAGTGTTCAGCTAGATCCGTTCCTGCTATTTACATTCAGTGCAGTGCGTGCTGCTCACAGTGTTCAGCTAGATCCGTTCCTGCTATTTACATTCAGTGCAGTGCGTCCTGCTCACAGTGTTCAGCTAGATCCGTTCCTGCTATTTACATTCAGTGCAGTGCGTCCTGCTCACAGTGTTTAGCTACATCCGTTCCTGCTGTTTACATTCAGTGCAGTGCGTCCTGCTCACAGTGTTCAGCTAGATCCGTTCCTGCTATTTACATTCAGTGCAGTGCGTCCTGCTCACAGTGTTCAGCTAGATCCGTTCCTGCTATATACATTTAGTGCAGTACGTCCTGCTCACAGTGTTCAGCTAGATCCGTTCCTGTTATCTTCCTACTGACAGGCAGGCTTGTCTGGTTACAGTATATAAAGCTACCTGAAGAAAATTACAGGTGTTCTATCCCAGCTTAGTGCAGCTACAGGCCATTAGTATGTCTGGAAGGCCAAGAAGGAGAGGCAGACAGTCACAAGCCAATAAGAGAGGGCAAGCAGGCTCTGTGTCTAGTGCTGGTCGTGGAGACGGTGCATCCTCATCAGCACGTGGCCATGGGACACGCTTGGCCTTTTTTTCGGCAGCTGGCCGTGTTGAGCCGCAACATGCGGAAGACTTGGTCGAGTGGATGACCAAGCCGTCCTCATCCTCCTCATCCTCTCTCACCCATGCCCAGGGTGCTTTGTCTGGCAAAGCAGCGGCCTCTTCCCTCAGCTCAATGTCATCAGTGACTCCTTCCCTAGCTCCACCATGTCCTCATGAGGATTCCCTCGAACTGTTTGACCACAGTGTTGGGTACATGCTCCAGGAGGATGCCCAGCGTTTGGAAGGCTCTGATGATGATACTGAGCTCAATGAAGGCAGTAACATGAGCACGGACAGAGGGGGTGCCCAAGAAGGACAGCAATCTGGCAGTCATGCTCCCCCTGCTGCAGCATACTGCCAGGTTTGCTCCAGTGATGAGGAGGGAGGGGATGATGAGGTCACTGACTCAACGTGGGTGCCTGATAGGAGAGAGGAGGAGGAGGAGGAGGAGGAGGAGGAGGAGGTGGCACATCACCAACTAGGCAGGATGCCCTCCAGGGGCCAGCCTAAGGGCAGCACATTGACTGCATCACACCCCAAAGCTCCACATGTGCAGGGCGCTGCAGTCTCTGCGCGTTATTCAAAAAGTTCTTTGGTGTGGGCCTTTTTTGAGACGAGTGCATCAGATCGCACCGCTGCTATTTGCAATATATGTCTCAAGCGTATCTCGCGTGGCCAAAACATCTCCCGCTTGGGTACCACATGCTTGACCAGACATATGTTGACCTGCCATGCAGTTCGTTGGCAAGCGTATCTAAAAGACCCACACCAAAGAACAAAGACGATCTCTCCTTGCTCCTCATCAGCTGAGATTTCCAACCCCACTAGACCTTCAGTCCTCTCTGCGACCTGCAGTGAGAGGAATGAAGGTGTAGAATTAGGTGTGTCACAGCCAAGTACTTATGGGCAATCTGCTTTTGGTACACCGACGTCAGATTGTACCAGGCAAATTTCCCTGCCCCAGCTGCTGCACCGCCGAAAGAAGTTTGCTCCCAGCCATCCACATGCCCAGCGGTTGAATGCTAGCTTGGCAAAATTGCTAGCACTTCAACTGCTGCCTTTTCAGTTGGTAGACTCTGCCCCCTTCCGTGAGTTTGTGGAATGTGCGGTTCCTCAGTGGCAGGTACCCAAACGCCACTTTTTCTCACGGAAGGCGATTCCGGCTCTCTACCGGCATGTGGAAGGCAATGTCCATGCCTCGCTGGACAGGGCGGTCAGCGGTAAGGTGCATATTACCGCTGACTCATGGTCCAGCAGGCATGGACAGGGACGTTACTTAAGTTTCACGGCGCATTGGGTGACTCTGCTGGCAGCTGGGAAGGATGCAGGACAAGGTGCAGTAGTGTTGGAGGTTGTTCCGCCACCACGCCTCCAAAATGCTGATTGTGACACACCTCTCTCCTCCACCCCCTCCTCTTCTTCTTCCTCCATGGCCTCTTCCTCGGAACAGCGGTGCTCCGTAGGCGTTCAAGGGGCTACGCAAGTACGCAGGCCAAAAGATGCCATGCGGTGCTTGAGCTGGTGTGCTTGGGGGACAGGAGCCACACTGGGGCAGAGGTTCTGTCAGCTCTGCAGGGGCAGGTTCAGAGGTGGTTGACGCCACGCCAACTTAAGGCAGGAATGGTGGTTTGCGACAATGGCACCAACCTCCTCTCTGCCCTCCGACAGGGACAACTGACCCATGTGCCCTGTTTGGCTCACGTCCTTAACTTGGTGGTGCAGCGGTTCTTGGGCAGGTACCCGGGCTTACAGGATGTCCTGAGGCAGGCCAGGAAAGTCTGTGTGCATTTCCGCCGGTCATATAATGCCAGTGCTCGGCTGACGGACCTCCAAAAGGAGTTTAACCTGCCCAAGAACCGCCTAATCTGTGACATGCCCACCAGGTGGAACTCGACGTTGGCCATGCTGCAGCGGCTGCACACGCAGCAGAGGGCCATCAATGAGTACCTGTGCGACTATGGCACCAGGACAGGGTCAGGGGACCTTGGTTTTTTTTCCCCACGCCAGTGGGCCATGATCAGGGATGCATGCACTGTCCTGTCACCATTCGAGGAGGCCACGAGGATGGTGAGCACTGACAGTGCATGCATCAGTGACACTGTCCCCCTTGTCCACCTGTTGGAGCACACGCTGCGTGGAATAATGGACAGGGCACTTGAGGCAGAACAGAGGCAGGAAGAGGAGGACTTCCTTAGCTCTCAAGGCCCCCTTTATCCAGACAGTGTTCCTGCGTGCCCGCCGATCACACAGGAAGAGGACGAGGAGGAGGAGGAGGAGGAGGAGGAAGATTGTGTCAGTATGGAGGTGGAGCCTGGCACTCAGCATCAGCAGTCTTTAAGGGATCAGTCCCAAGGAACACATGGACTTGTACGTGGCTGGGAGGAGGTGGCTGCGGACGTTGTTGTCCTTAGTGACCCAGAGGACTCCGGACCGAATGCCTCAGCAAACCTACGCTGCATGGCCTCCCTGATCCTGCAAAGCCTGCGTAAGGATCCTCGTATTCGTGGTATCAAGGAGAAGGACCAATACTGGCTGGCAACCCTCCTTGATCCACGTTACAAGGGTAAGGTTGCGGACCTTATCTTGCCATCGCAGAGGGAGCAGAGGATGAAACATCTTCGGGAGGCCTTGCAGAAAGGTCTGTGCAACGCGTTCCCAGAGACTGGGAGGTTACAAACTCCTGTTTCTGGACAACGTGTTGCTGAGGCTTCGGTCAGTCAAAGAAGGAGCGGTGGAGAAGGTGGCCGTCTGACCGATGCGTTCAGACAATTTTTTGGTCCGCAGCCCCAAGGTATGATCGGTTCCAGCAACCATCGCCAGCGTCTGTTTTACATGGTGCAGGAATACCTAGGGGCAAGATCAGACTTGGACACCTTTCCCACCGAAAATCCTCTGGGTTACTGGGTCTTGAGGATGGATCACTGGCCAGAGCTTGCACAGTATGCAATTGAGCTACTGGCCTGTCCTGCATCCAGCGTTCTTTCGGAACGCACATTCAGTGCTGCTGGAGGCGTGGTAACCGATCACAGGGTGCGTCTGTCCACCGACTCGGTCGATCGGCTGACCTTCATAAAAATGAATCAGTCTTGGATCACCACCAGCTACCAAGCACCTGATGCAGATGTAACCGAATAATTTTTTTTGAAATCTCAGATCCCTTCAAAGACTGCCTATGCTGATGCTGAGTGACTATCCCTGAGTAATTATCCTCTTCCTCCTCAATCATCACGCTGATAGCTTGTAAGAACATTTTTGGTTCTGGGCGCCACCACCAGTGCCTAAGGCACAATTTTTCAGCCCCTGTTTAACAGGGGCGTGTAATTACAATTTTTGATGTAATACTTTGCAGCAGGGCTCGTTCCTGCATTCCAACTAGAGTGTCTGTGAGGGGTTGCAGTGTTGTGGCACCAGCACCAGTGCCTAAGACCCAATTTTTCAGCCCCTGTCTAACAGGGGCGTGTAATTACAATTTTTGATGCAATACTTTGCAGCAGGGCTTGTTCCTGCGTTTCAACTAGAGTGTCTGTGAGGGGTTGCAGTGTTGTGGCACCAGCACCAGTGCCTAAGACCCAATTTTTCTGCCCCTGTCTAACAGGGGCGTGTAATTACAATTTTTGATGCAATACTTTGCAGCAGGGCTCGTTCCTGCGTTCCAACTAGAGTGTCTGTGAGGGGTTGCAGTGTTGTGGCACCAGCACCAGTGCCTAAGGCCTAATTTTTCAGCTCCTGTTCAACAGGGGCATGTAATTACAATTCTTGATCTAATATTTCACAGCAGGGCCCTGTGAGGGCTTACAGTGTTTTGGCCACAGCAACACCTAAGGCCCAAATTTCTGCTGAGTATATAGGGCAGGACCCTACTTTCAAACATCTAACTTACAAACGACTCCTACTTGCAAACGGAAGGAGACAACAGGAAGTGAGATGAAATCTACCCCTAAGGAAGGGAAATTCTCTCCTGTAAGAGTTAATATGGGAAAACAATTTTTCCTTTCCACTGATGCTTTCCAATCCTTGTTCCACAAAAAAACCCAAATTTTCAAAAAACATTTTTCATTGGGACAAAAAAGTGAGGTGAAATCTTCTGAAGAGGAGGAAAGACAGCAAAACAAATGTCACAGGGGTGATAACCCTTCCCTATGTTTTCCAAAAAGCTTAGAAAAGATTTTTTGGCTGGAGCTAAACACATTAAAAATGTTCAAAATTACAAACAGATTCTACTTAACAACAAACCTACAGTCCCTGTCTTGTTTGCACCGCCTGTATACTGCTGTTCAGAGTATATAGGGACCTTTCCTTATTTTAATTTGGGTGCGGGGTTCCCCTTAATATCCATACAAGACCCAAAGGGCCTGGTAATGGACTGGGGGGTACCCATGCCGTTTGTCTCACTGATTTTCATCCATATTGCCATGACCCGACATGACATTAAACCCGCAAGCAGTTTTAAATGAGATTTTTTCCTTTAAAAATGACATTTGGTGCAGGGACTGTTCTAAACATGGGAAACACGCGTCACTTTACAGGCATACTATAGACACCCCCCAGGTACGATATTTAAAGGAATATTTCACTTTTTTTTTTTTACTTTAAGCATCATTAAAATCACTGCTCCCGAAAAAACGGCCGTTTTTAAAAGTTTTTTTTGCATTGATACATGTCCCCTGGGGTAGGACCCGGGTCCCCAAACCCTTTTTAGGACAATACCATGCAAATTAGCCTTTAAAATGAGCACTTTTGATTTCGAACGTTCGAGTCCCATAGACGTCAATGGGGTTCTAACGTTCGTGCGAACTTGCGGTCCGTTCGCGGGTTCTGGTGCGAACCGAACCGGGGGGTGTTCGGCTCATCCCTATTCCTGACCCCTACACTCTGTACCTTACATACTTCCCAACCCTACATGCTGTGACTTACATACTCCCAACCCCTGCACGCTGTGCCTTACATACTCCCGACCCCTGCATGCTGTGCCTTACATACTCCCGACCCATGCACTGTGTACCTTACATACTCCCACCCCCTGTATTCTGTGCCTTACATATTCCTGACCCCTGCACCCTGTGCCTTACATATTCCTGACCCCTGCACCCTGTACCTTACATACTTCCCAACCCTACACGCTGTGACTTACATACTCCCAACCCCTGCACGCTGTGCCTTACATACTCCCGACTCATGCACTGTGTACCTTACATACTCCCGACTAATGCACTCTGTACCTTACATACTCCCGACCCCTGCACGCTGTACTTTACATACTCTTGACCCCTGCACTCTGTACCTTACATACTTCCGACCCCCACACTCTGTGCCTTACATACAGTCCTGACCCCTGCACTCTATCTTTTATCTATACCTGACTCCTGCACGCTGTGCATTACATACTCCTGCCATCTACACCCTTTATGCTCTATTGTACAATATATACTCCTGACCGATGTGTACATCGTCTCAAAATAATTGCAAAATAATTCCCAATTATGTTGATGAATTCTCCACTCTGCAATTTGGCCACACCCAACATTGGCCACTCCTATACTCAGGGCGCCCAAGAACAGGCGGTGTATTAAGACTACAGAACACCTCCCCCTCCTCCCCCCTCCATTACGGGGAGGGGGGTGGTCTGTAGTTCACAGGCAGAAATTAGGCAGTACTGTCAGCTCAACAATAGTTCTGGCTCAAAATTAAAAAAAAAAAAATGATGTGAAGCTGTTACCTAGGAGGCTGCAAAGGGAAATGGCCTTTGTTCTGTACATTTCCGACCCTTTCTGCCCTTCGTTCCCAGAATGACAGAGACCATCATAAATGAGGTGTTGACAAAACAGGGAAGGTGGTTCACCGCTCAGGTAGACTTGCTCCCAGGTGTGTGTTGAGTAGATCCTTCAGAGGGAGGGAGTCCCAGGTGCTGGCTAAATGCAAATTGAAGCAAGGTTTGTAACAAGAGAATCTGGATGCCGCACACTGGATAAAGTTGAAAATTCTTCTTTATTGTAAAAATTGGATCATCAAAAATACAGGACAATCAGGCAGATGGTACAGACGCAGCTGACGCGTTTCGCACTCTAGTTTGAGTGCTTACTCATAGCTCATGAGTAAGCACTCAAACTAGAGTGCGAAACGCGTCAGTGTGTCTGTACCATCTGCCTGATTGTTCTGTATTTTTGATGATCCAATTTTTACAATAAAGAAGAATTTTCAACTTTATCCAGTGTGCGGCATCCAGATTCTCTCGTTACAAACCTTGCATAAATGAGGTGTTCCCGGACTACAGGGTCCTACAAAATGTGTCTAACCTGCACACAGCACTATGAGCTTCCCCGAGATTCTCACCCTGCAATCCACTTTTATTGGTGGGCCGGTTATCGGTTTATTGATTGAGCCGAGTTTTATGGCGAGGAACCTGAACCGGCTCATAATTAGTGATTTTTTTATTTTTTTTATTTCCTGCTCATAAAACTTTTGCAAAGCAGGTCCAGGCTCCCCTCCCCCGTGTGATCCCGGCATTACTTTCCAATAAAAAAGAACGAGCCAAGAACACGGGAAGAGGTCATCCGTGTCAGGTGCGCTCTCACACATCCGCCCCGTCAATAATCCAATAACTGCACAACGCCGTATTGATATTTTTAATATTGCATATGAATATGAACAGAGGAGAGGCATTCCAGCACAGAAGAACGATGCCCCCTGCTGGACCGATCCCGCCACTACCGACCAACTTCCACCCAACCTTACACCAAACCTATTATAAAAGAAGCTGAAAATGACTTATTTTATTATCATTCCTGAGACTGTCTCCATTTCACAGCTAATGGAATAAAAAAACAATTGGCTGCATCTATTTTATTTTGCGGGATTGTATATCGCAGACCGTGTGTAAGAATAACACCACCGCGCCTTTCCTGGCACTTTTCGTTTAAATCAGTATTTTTTGCTAGAAAATTACTTATAACCCCCCAAAATCTATAAAATTATATAAACATTATAGATAAAAATTAGATAGATAGATAGATAGATAGATAGATAGATAGATAGATAGATAGATAGATAGATAGATAGATAGATACTGTAGATATCTATATATATCTATAGAGATATATATATAGATATCTACAGTATATATATAGATATCTATATATATATATATATATATATAGATATATATCTATAGAGATATATATATATATATATAGATATCTACAGTATATATATATAGATAGATATATATATATATATCTATAGAGATCTATATAGATATAGATATATAGATATATATCTATCTATATATATATAGATATAGATATAGATATATATAGATCTATCCATCTATCTATCTATCTATATCCATAAATATAGCTATAGATATATATATTTATATATATATATATATATATATATATATATATATATATATATTTATATATATATATATATATATATATATATATATATATATATATATATATTGTTTTTTTATATATATATATATATATATATATATATATATATATATATATATATATATATATACAGTATCTCACGAAAGTGAGTACACCCCTCACTTACATTTGTGTAAATCTTTTCTTCTATCTTTTCATGTGACAACACTGAAGAAATGACACTTTGCTACAATGTAAAGTAGTGAGTGTACAGCTTGTATAACAGTGTAAATTTGCTGTCCCCTCAAAATAACTTAACACACACAGCCATTAATGTCTAAACCGCTGGCAACAAAAGTCAGTACACCCCCTAAGTGAAAATGTCCACATTGGGCCCAAAAGTGTCAATATTTTGTGTGGCCACCATTATTTTCCAGCACTGTCTTAACCCTCTTGGGCATGGAGGTCACCAGAGCTTCACAGGTTGTCACTGGAGTCCTCTTCCCCTCCTCCATGATGACATCACAGAGCTGGTGGATGTTAGAGACCTTGCGCTCCTCCACCTTCCGTTTGAGGATGTCCCACAGATGATCAATAGGGTTTAGGTCTGGAGACATGCTTGGCCAGTCCATCACCTTTACCCTCAACTTCTTTAGAAAGTCAGTGGTCGTCTTGGAGGTGTGTTTGGGGTGCTTATCATGTTGGAATACTGCCCTGCGGTCCAGTCTCTGAAGGGAGGGGATCATGCTCTGCTTCAGTATGTCACAGTACATGTTGGCATTCATGGTTCCCTCAATGATCTGTAGCCCCCCAGTGCCGGCAGGACTCATGCAGCCCCAGACCATGACACTCCCACCACCATGCATGACTGTAGACAAGACACACTTGTCTTTGTCCTCCTCACCTGGTTGCCCCCACACACGCTTGTCACCATCTGAACCAAATAAGTTTATCTTGGTCTCAACCAAAAAAGAGAGCAGCACTCTTAAAAGGTGAACGCAAGATGGCGGTTTAATTCAATGTTTTGATGAAGCACACGCACATATACACGCACACAAGCCATAGAGGCGACCAGAGGCGATCTGGTCTCTGTCCGCCTCACTGACCAGCCGGCCGCACCATCAGATCGTTTCTGGGGTGTGCCGGTGAAACTGGTAAGCCAGAGAAACACCAGCAAGCTGCGGGGGGGGGGGGGGGTGGATCTGAAAGTGATCCAGCAGCTAATGAGTCACTTGGACCACTCTTTTGAGAAAGCCAGCTGCTGGCTGAAGAAAATTTACTAGGGTTATAGCTGATAGCTTCAGCCATAACCCCGGCAAACCACTTGCAAAACGCAATGTTTATAGACGTATTGGGGTCGGCAAATGGTTTAAAAGCACCTGAGAGAAACATGGAGCCACCATTGCTGAACGGCAGTTGCCTGGCTGCCCCGCCAATCCTTTATAAAGAATTTGCATAGCCATTCACCCAATGAAATTGCATGTATATTCATTTTGTGAGAATGGGGCAAAAAATGAATGTAAATTGGCTCTGTGCTGTTGAGATGTAAATCATTCATTAAAAACAGAAAATAATGGAAATAGCCACTAGATGGAGCAAAGTATTATAGGAAATTCCCAATCATAAAACAACAACAAAAATTCCACAAGGTGCATAACACCGCTTTTTGTGCTGTTCAGTCAGCGTAATTGAGCGTCCTGTATTCTTAATGGAGGTCAGTGGATGGACAAATCAAGAAAAGCTTTTTTATTATTATTACTATTATTATTATTATTATTAATAATAATTTATTTATTTATTTATTTATTTATTTATTTTCAACAATGGAAAAAAAATATCTCACTGATCACGATACCTTCATTCAAACACAATGTTACTGATTGTCTTTGCATGAAGGTTTTAGAAAACAGAGCGAGCGAGGCAGATAAAATGAACAATTGTGTTCCCTCTGTGTAATTCTTCTTATATCTTCTGCAGTATTGTGCTACTGAAGAAAAGTAATGGGTGCATTTATTAAATATATATATATATATATACTGCAGAGCTATTTGTTCTGTGGAACTGAATTCTATGCCAAAGGGGGAAAAAAAATGTTATTAAGGCTATTTTCTCTCCAGGTCGATTGTTTTTCATTTATACAGAATAGAGCGAATCAGGAAAATACTGCATTGTGGCCACTGGATGGAGCTGATGATTGTAGAAAATACTGATTTATTCTGCCAGACGTGGGTGCTGGCTGTCAAAACACAAAAAGCGGCGGGTGCTGGTTGTCAACAATAGCCATGGGTGCTGGCTGTCAAGATACGAAACCGTGCAGGTAATGGCTGTCAGACTACAATTACTACGGGCGCTAGCTGTCAGACTACAATCACTGCGGGTGCTGGCTGTCTGACTACAATTACTGCGGGTGCTGGCTGTCTGACTACAATCACTGCGGGTGCTGGCTGTCAGAATACAATAGCATCGGGCGCTGGCTGTCAGAATACAGTATTAGTGGGTGTTGGCAGCCATCACCCGCCGCTATTGTATTCTGGCAGCCAGCACCCACCCAGCCATTGACAGAATACAATAGGGGATGGTGCTGGCTGTCAAAATACAAAAGCAGCAGGAGCTGGCTGTCAAAATACAAAAGCAGCAGGGGCTGGCTGTCAAAATACAAAAGCAGTAGGGGCTGGCTGTCAAAATACAATTGGAACAGGTGCATCCGAACTACTACCTCCTGTGCAATGCCTGGTGAGCCTCAAGAACACAGCACTGGAAAGTCTCTGTAAACCTCCATATAGTCCATGCAAAAAAGGAGAAAGGCTGGTGCTATGAAAGTCAGCTAAAACATTGTTTTATTATTGCATGTGAACAGCAGTCAAAAAGAAATCCAACGTGTTTCGGCCGTCAGGCCTTAATCATGGCTCATGACGGCCGAAATGCGTTGGCTTTCTTTTTGACTGCTGTTCACATGCAATTATAAAACAATGTTTTAGCTGACTTTCATAGCACCAGCCTTTCTCCTTTTTTGCATGTCAAAATACAATAGCAGCAGGTGCTGGCTGTCAAAATACACTAGCCACTGGGGGCTGGCTGTCAAAATACAAAAGCGGCGGGTGCTGGCTGTCAAATACAATAGCGGCTGGCACTGGCTGTCAGAATACAATAGCGGTTGGCGCTGGCTGTCAGAATACAATAGCGGTTGGCGCTGGCTGTCAGAATACAATAGCGGCGGGCGCTGGCTGTCAGAGTACAATAGTGGTGGGTGGTGGCTGTCAGAATACAATAGCGGCGGGCGCTGGCTCTCAGAGTACAATAGTGGTGGGTGGTGGCTGTCAGAATACAATAGCAGCAGGTGCTGGCTGTCAGAATACATTAGCGGCGGGTGCTGGCTGTCAGAATACAATAACCACGGGTACTGGCTGTCAAAATGGACAAAGAGCACTTACCTGATGAACACAGTTAGATCAGTGACAGATGAATTCTAGAGACTTCTGATAGTTTAGACAATGTACAATAAGTCAATAAACTCTGCATGTATCCTTTGCCCTATTTGCTCAACCAATGGCTACAATGAGGTGCAAAGGACTGCAGAGCAGTGGTTCTCAACCACCAGGCTGTGGCATTCCTCCTTCTAGGCCTCCAGCCAGCTGCAGATCCGCTTACTTTCCGCTGTCCTTCCCAGCTCCCATAGTGCCCCCAAACTTCCTATAATTGCCCATAGTGCCCCTCAACTTTCCACAGGTACCCACAGACCTCCTGAGAGCCCCCACACAGGGTCCCACAACCTCCCACAGTGCCACCCCAGAACACTACAGTGCCTTCTACCTTGCTGCAGAGCCTCAAGTCCCCCCATAGTGACCCCATTCTCCAACAGTGCACCTGCAGGGCCTACAGTCACCCAGAGTGCCCCTGCAAAGCCCCCAGATTCGTGCAGGGACCCCATCCCCCACAATTGTTTCCAGTTTCCTCCATAAAGCTCACATCTGCTGCATAGTCCCCTAACCCCCCTTCAGATCCTTTATACCTACACAGTGACATCCAGCCCTATCTAAGGCCCCATCCCACACAGTTGCCCCCAGCTCCCTCCAGGAACCTCATCCAAAACAGGGCAACCAAGCCTGCTGAAGAGTCCACTAACCCTCTCCAGAACCTTCACCCCCCCCCCCCCCCATAGTGACATCCAACCACATCCCCCACACTTTTCCCCAGCTCCTTCATTAACAACAGGGCCACCAAGCATGCTACAGAGCCCCCTAACCCCCTCCAGAACCTTCATCCCCCCACAGAGACATCCGAGGCCCCATCCCAGACAGTTGCCCACAGCTCCTTCCAGGAGCATCATCCCCAACAGGGCCACCAAGTTTGCTGAAGAGTCCCCTAACCCACCCAGAACCTTCATCCCCCCACAGTGACATCCAACCCCATCCAGAGATGCCATCTATCACACTTGTTCCCAGGTCCTTCACACCAACAGAGCCATCAAGTCTGCTGAAGAGTCTCCTATCCCCCTCTAGAACCTTCATCTCCCCATAGTGACATCCAACCCCATCCAGAGACCGCATCCCCCACAGTTGTCCCCAGCTCCCTCATCCCCAACAGGACCACCAAGCCTGCTGAACAGTTCCCTAATCACCGCTAGAACCTTCAACCCCCCCATGGTAACATCCAACCCCATCCAGAGCCTTCCGACATTCCTATACATATTTTGTATTCCCATACTTTTATTGCGTGAGCATCGTTTTTTTTTTTTACTGTTGGGGCATTGGAAGGTTTTGGAGGAATTTACCGAACCCCGGTCTCAATATGGTTGAGAAGCACCGATGTAGAATACTACAATGGAAACCATCATTTGGAGAGAGTAATGTAACCGTTCACAGGCAGGCATTATTATTAATTGCATGTAGACATCAGATCAGTGCGCTCTCTTCACCGTGGCGGACTCCTCACTGTAATATTTAATTCCCAAGGACAATCAGTCATTGGTAAGGAAGACTCATACAATCAATCATCTATTTTTGAGCCATCACCGCATCCCCCGAACATTACAAATAGAGGAACAAGAAAGCAAGAAAACACTTTCTCCAGCTGATTGCTTGCAAATTCTACACCTGCACACCGCATTCTAACATTCTTTAATTACAAGATTCTCATTAAGTCATAAGATTAAAAAAAAATACTGCAAGGTCTACATATCAAATTAATGCTTCTGACTCGGTAGGTACGTTCAAAGAAAGGGAAGGGCGGACTTTTATACATTATTCCAACCCTCATTTTTGGATTTGTATAGTGGGGACAATGAAAGATATTATTTTTCCAGCTGGATATAAAGCTTTGGTACTCAACCTGCAGACTGGGGGGCCACATGTGGTCCTTTGGCACGTTTTTGTAAGGCCCTTAAGGCCCCTGAAGACTATAATCTGCGTTTCCTTATTGCCTCATTCTAGAAGTGATTTCTAGCAGTCTATGATTGTCTCCTGAAACATGTTCCAGCAACTCCTGTAGTCTTTGACTTTCTTCTGTAGTATGTCTGCAATCTCTGACCATCTCTTGTATCATGTCTGCAGTCTCTGACCCTCTCTTGTATCATGTCTGCAGTCTCTGACCCTCTCTTGTATCTTGTCTGCAGTCTCTGACCATCTCTTGTATCATGTGTGCAGTCTCTGACCATCTCTTGTATCATGTCTGCAATCTCTGACCATCTCTTGTATCATGTCTGCAGTCTCTGACCAGTTCTTGTGTCATGTCTGCAGTCTCTGACCCTCTCTTGTATCATGTCTGCAGTCTCTGACTATCTCTTGTATCATTTCTGCAGTCTCTGACCATCTCTTGTATCATGTCTGCAGTCTCTGACCAGTTCTTGTATCATGTCTGCAGTCTCTGACCCTCTCTTGTATCATGTCTGCAGTCTCTGACCATCTCTTGTATCATGTCTGCAGTCTCTGATTTTTCAGTATGAGGGTCACATCACAAGTCCACATCAAAATTGCTGCCTCTTACATCAGAGGGCCAAAAAAAATATTGCAGGGGATTGTATTTGACCCACCGCTGCTCTACAGTAAGATTTGGAGGTATATTACTGACCAATACATAAATACACTCTCAGATAATGATAGATTGAAAATACTTTCTGATCAGTACCTGAGCTGGCACCTTGATGAACTCTCTGCAATAGGCCCCCCAGCTTCCCCTGAGCTAGGACTTCAATAAACTCTCTGCAGTAGCTCTTTTGTGGATACTCTTCCTCTTCCTGAACCCCTAAATCCAAAGCCATCTCACCATTGGCCTCATTGAAATTCTTCAAGGAAACAAAATGTTTCAATTCTATTGAGTCTTCGACCAAGCAAATACCAGTAATTGTTCTAATTCTAGGAGGGTGCTACACATGGTAGCAGAGCTTTGGATGGGATAGAAACCAAATGATAGGGAGTGAGACGGTTTGAAAAAAGGAGGCTTCCATGCTCAGGAAACGTGATGCTCTTTTGTGGATACTCTTCCTGACCCCTAAATCTGAAGCCATCTCACCTCTGGCCTCATTGAAATTCTTCAAAGAAACAAAATGTTTCAACTCTATTGAGTCTTCGACCGAGCAAATAATTGTTCAAATTCTAGGAGGGTACTACACATGGTAGCAGAGCTTTGGATGGGTCAGCAACCAGATGATAGAGAGTGAGAAGGTTTGGAAAAAGGAGGCTTCTATGCCCATGAATCGTGATGCTCTTTTGTGGATACTCTTCCTCAACCCCTAAATCTGAAGCCATCTCACCTCTGGCCTCATTGAAATTCTTCAAAGAAACAAAATGTTTCAACCACATTTAGTCTTCGACCGAGCAAATAATTGTTCAATTTTTGGAGGGTGCTATACATGGTAGCAGAGTTTTGGATGGGCCAGCAACCAGATCATAGGGAGTGAAAAGGTTTGGAAAAAAGGAGGCTTCCATGCCCATGAATCGTGATGCTCTTTTGTGGATACTCTTCCTGAACTTCTAAATCTGAAGCCATCTCACCTCTGGCCTCATTGAAATTCTTCAAGGAAACAATATGTTTCAACTCCATTGAGTCTTCGACCGAGCAAATAATTGTTCAAATTCTAGGAGGGTGTTACCTATGGTAGCAGAGCTTTGGATGGGCCAGCAACCAGATAATAGGAAGTGAGAAGGTTTGGAAAAAGGAGGCTTCCATGCCCATGAATCGTGATGCTCTTTTGTGGATATTCTTCCTGATCTTCTAAAGCTGAAGCCATCTCACCTCTGGCCTCATTGAAATTCTTAAAAGAAACAAAATGTTTCAACTCTATTAAGTCTTCGACCAAGCAAATAATTGTTAAAATTCTAGGAGGGTACTACACATGGTAGCAGAGCTTTGGATGGGTCAGCAACCAGATGATAGAGAGTGAGAAGGTTTGGAAAAAGGAGGCTTCTATGCCCATGAATCGTGATGCTCTTTTGTGGATACACTTCCTCAACCCCTAAATCTGAAGCCATCTCAGCTCTGGCCTCATTGAAATTCTTCAAAGAAACAAAATGTTTCAACCACATTTAGTCTTCGACCGAGCAAATAATTGTTCAATTTTTGGAGGGTGCTATACATGGTAGCAGAGTTTTGGATGGGCCAGCAACCAGATCATAGGGAGTGAGAAGGTTTGGGAAAAAGGAGGCTTCCATGCCCATGAATCGTGATGCTCTTTTGTGGATACTCTTCCTGAACTTCTAAATCTGAAGCCATCTCACCTCTGGCCTCATTGAAATTCTTCAAGGAAACAATGTTTCAACTCCATTGAGTCTTCGACCGAGCAAATAATTGTTCAAATTCTAGGAGGGTGTTACCTATGGTAGCAGAGCTTTGGATGGGCCAGCAATCAGATAATAGGAAGTGAGAAGGTTTGGAAAAAGGAGGCTTCCATGCCCATGAATCGTGATGCTCTTTTGTGGATATTCTTCCTGATCTTCTAAAGCTGAAGCCATCTCACCTCTGGCCTCATTGAAATTCTTAAAAGAAACAAAATGTTTCAACTCTATTAAGTCTTCGACCAAGCAAATAATTGTTAAAATTCTAGGAGGGTACTACACATGGTAGCAGAGCTTTGGATGGGCCAGCAACCAGATGATAGGAAGTGAGAAGGTTTGGAAAAAGGAGGCTTCCATGCCCATGAATCGTAATGCTCTTTTGTGGATATTCTTCCTGAACTTCTAAAGCTGAAGCCATCTAACCTCTGGCCTCATTGAAATACTTAAAAGAAACAAAATGTTTCAACAATATTAAGTCTTCGACCGAGGAAATAATTGTTCAAATTCTAGGAGGGTGTTACACATGGTAGCATAGCTTTGGATGGGCCAGCAACCAGATGATAGGAAGTGAGGTTTGGAAAAAGGAGGCTTCCATGCCCATGAATCATGATGCTCTTTTGTAGATACTCTTCCTGAACCCCTAAATCCAAAGCCATTAACCTCTGGCCTCATTGAAATTCTTCAAGGAAACAAAATGTTTCAACAATATTAAGTCTTCGACCGAGCAAATAATTGTTCAAATTCTAGGAGGGTGCTACACGTGGTAGCAGAGCTTCGGATGGGCCAGCAACCAGATGATAGGGAGTGAGAAGGTTTGGAAAAAGGAGGCTTCCATGCCCATGAATCGTAATGCTCTTTTGTGGATATTCTTCCTGAACTTGTAAAGCTGAAGCCATCTAACCTTACCTCTGGCCTCATTGAAATTCTTCAAGGAAACAAAATGTTTCAACTCCATTGAGTCTTTGACCGAGCAAATAATTGTTCAAATTCTAGGAGGGTGCTACACATGGTAGCAGAGCTTCGAATGGGCCAGCAACCAGATGATAGGGAGTGAGAAGGTTTGGAAAAAGGAGGCTTCCATGCCCATGAATCGTGATGCTCTTTTGTGGATACTCTTCCTGAACCCCTAAATCCGAAACCATCTCACCTCTGGCCTCATTGAAATTCTTCAAAGAAACAAAATGTTTCAACTCCGTTGAGTCTTCGACCGAGCAAATAATTGTTCAAATTCTAGGAGGGTGCTACACATGGTAGCAGAGCTTCGGATGGGCCAGCAACCAGATGCTAGGGAGTGAGAAGGTTTGGAAAAAGGAGGCTTCCATGCCCATGAATCGTGATGCTCTTTTGTGGATACTCTTCCCGAACCCCTAAATCCGAAGCCATCTCACCTCTGGCCTCATTGAAATTCTTCAAGGAAACAAAATGTTTCAACTCCGTTGAGTCTTCGACCGAGCAAATAATTGTTCAAACGTATTCATATATCACAATTCACATTTTATTTTGGAAATATGCGAGATAAAGTCTCTATGGATGCCAAACATCAGCCTAATAATATCATTTAAATGTACTTCCCATGCATGGGCGCCTCTTTTCAGTGACTTTAATTAACAAAGCTGACTGTGTTTCATGTAAGGTATCCCCTGGTGTACGCTATGCTAATACACAGGTAGTGCTGTGAGTTGTGTAATGATTCAGGAGCTGGATGAATGTAGAGGAGGTGGGGGAGGGGGGTGCTGGTCACAATAATTTGTGATAATTAAACTTGTCATTTCGATAAAAAATGAAAAGTCCAGCTCCGCACTCTCTTCCAGCAATTACTGTCGACTCCGCTGAGCTAATTTTATGCCCAAAGAGTTTGTGATAAAAAGACTCATTAGAATAATCTTTGTTCTGGGTGTTCCTGACATTCTGCCGGTTGGATTCCAGGTCCCCAAAAGTCACAATATGCTTAAAAAAAAAAAAAAAACGCGCTCGCTGATTGCCCAAAGCAAAAGCCATCTGATGCAAACCAAGAAGATCCATCAAAACACTTCATCCATCCATCAATGATGTCACCAGAGCCTAGTAGAAGCATAGGTTGCCCTTGCAATGATGTCATAGCCCCTTATTAATATGGAGGTTCATTTATCAATGATGTCTAATGATGCCAGGCATCCTCTAATGAATGAAGAGGCTGCCTTATCCATAATGTGACCCGTCACTAGAGGATGGATACGCTAAATTCTCAGTCATTTTGCAGTTCTATGGTGAATAAATAGGTTACATTCTCGGTGATGTCGTCAGTTTGAGGTAGGGACTGCACTGGACTGGCTAAACTAATCGTGGTCGATATATTTTTAATGGATCTGTGGATTAGTGGTGGTGTTTGACTCACTTTGGAGGTAAAGGGCTTGCTACCTTGCTGGTACAACAATGGTGTCACTCCAGCCAACAAACTTGAATGGAGAGAGAGGAATGCCCTGTGTCCAGAGTAATGCCACACCTTGCAATCACAATCTTTTTCCAACGTAAAAAATTTACAAATCGACCCAACGCGTTTCAGGGGAATTGTACCTGAAGAAGGGGTGCAATTCCCCTGAAACACATTGCCTCAATTTGTAAATTTTTCTTTACGTTCAATAAAAAATTGTGCCTCTCCTGGCAAGTGTGGCATTGTTCTGCACCTCGGGCATTCCTCTCTCCCCATTTAAGTGACGTCATCTGTCAGTATTGAAAAGATAGGCTGCATTCTCAGTGATGTCACCGGTCTCTAGTGAATGGATAGGCTGCATTCGCTCTCTAGTGAATGGATAGGCTGCATTCGCTCTCTAGTGAATGGATAGGCTGCATTCGCTCTCTAGTGAATGGATAGGCTGCATTCGCTCTCTAGTGAATGGATAGGCTGCATTCGCTCTCTAGTGATTGGATAGGCTGCATTCTCAGTGATGTCACCGGTCTCTAGTGAATGGATAGGCTGCATTCTCAGTGATGTCACCGGTCTCTAGTGTATGGATAGGCTGCATTCTTAGTGATGTCACCGCTCTCTAATGATTGGATAGGCTGCATTCTCAGTGATGTCACCGCTCTCTAGTGAATGGATAGGCTGCATTCTCAGTGATGTCACCGCTCTCTAGTGATTGGATAGGCTGCATTCTCAGTGATGTCACCGGTCTCTAGTGAATGGATAGGCTGCATTCTTAGTGATGTCACCGCTCTCTAATGATTGAATAGGATGCATTCTCAGTGATGTCACCGCTCTCTAGTGAATGGATAGGCTGCATTCTCAGTGATGTCATCACTCTCTAGTGATTGGATAGGCTGCATCCTCAGTGATGTCACCAGTCTCTAGTGAATGGATAGGCTGCATTCTCAGTGATGTCACCGCTCTCTAGTGAATGGATAGGCTGCATTCTCAGTGATGTCACCGCTCTCTAGTGAATGGATAGGCTGCATTCTCAGTGATGTCACCGCTCTCTAGTGATTGGATAGGCTGCATTCTCAGTGATGTCACCAGTCTCCAGTGGGTGGATAGGCTGCGTTCTCAGTGATGTCACCGACCTCTATTGAACAAATAGGCCACAATTTTAGTTTTGTCACCAATCTCTCTTGGTCTCAGAACACGTTCCAGGCCAGTTTATGGTTTTTCTTTACGGAAAGTTCTGTTTAACTCGGAGTATGTTGAAAAAATGCGATTTCTGTCTAAAAGCTGAAATGCACCCAAGAACCGGCCCCATGTATGGTAAAATGATGTGAATCAGATGTGGCATTACTTATTCTAACAGCCAGTCTAGTTGATGCTCACAATGAGAAGAGATATAGGTGTAATTACAGGTTTGCAGCCGGCTAAAGCTTCTACAGCACATCCGGAAACAGAGTGCTACTTCCAGCTCTGATGAATAGGATTGCCTGTAGCTCATTGTAATTGCTGTTATTACGGTCGGTAAATGGTGATATCAACTCTGCATGATGGCAAATTCTCCATCTAAGAATCAACCTGTTTTACACAGCGCAAAAAACATCTATGCCACACACGGTGACTTAGCTAATACATCTCAATGGAAACCTCCTCTGCTGCTCCGAGTGTTTCAAACATCGTCCCAAAGAGAGAGAGAACACATAATGTATGGCCAAAAACACGGAGAAAACTAGCCAGTGGGTGGAAATCTTTAAAGAACACATACCTAAGATGATAAATGGAGGTTGGAAAGATTCATTGTTAGTGAAGTTCAGTCCCATAATGTCTTTTTCTGAATTCAAAATGCATTAAAATTCTAGTTAAACACAGAGGATCATGGGGGGAAAGGGCCAGCCTATGGAACAGAACTGGTATTTGCTACCTCCTGGACACTCAGAGCCTGGTTTACTAAAGTCCAAAGAGAGCATGACAACTGCTAACAGCCGAGCTAAAGGTCTGCCTCGGGAAGGAATGTATGGGACTGCTGCAGAGAGACCACTCCTCAATTAAAGAGCCCTTAGCTCCAGACTTCTCTCAGAGGACAGGCTGATTTACTAGGATGAAGCTGATTTATAAGGTTTATAGAGGTAAGCCACTTCGCAATTAATCACAATGCGTTCATCTATGTACTCTGCATGGTGCAACGTTTGAGAGCACCATCACAACTTTATGAGCCAAGAGCACATACATTGGAAAAAAATCAAAAATTGGCCTTTTGTAATGAAGTTGACCATCTGTTTGCAAGGATAATAGCCTACACTCTTCTGGGAAGGCTTTCCTCCAAGAGTCACCCCAAGCATTTGTGAGGTCAGAAACTGATGTTGGGTGAGAAGACCTGGCTTGGGTGTTCCAGTTCATTCCAATAGGGTGTTCAGTGGGGGTTGAGGTAAGGGGCTTTGTGTAGGCCACTCAAAATTCCTCCACAATAGGAGCACAGCCATACTGGAACAGAAAAGGGCCTTCACCAAACTCCTCCCAGAAGGTTGGAAGAGTACAATTGTCTACAATGTCTTTGTACGATGTAGTATTAACAGGACCCTTCACTGTAAAACTCAGCTGAGTTCATTTTATGCCCAAATAGCTTGTGATAAAAAGACCCACAGATATTAATCTCTGTTCCGGGTGTTCCTGACATTCTGCTGGTTGGATACCCTGTTTCCCGGAAAATAAGACCTAGCTTGATTGTCGTTGATGGCTGGAATATAAGCCCTGCCCCCAAAATAAGCCCTAGTTAAAGTCCTTGTAGGGCTTATTTTCAGGGTAGGGCTTATTTATGGGGAAACAGGGTAGGGCTTTTTTGGGGGGTAGGGCTTATATTGCAGCCATCACCGACAATCACGCTAGGTCTTATTTTCGGGGAAACAGGGTATCAGGTACTCAAAAGTTACAATATGCTTCAAAAACGCACTTTGCGCAGAGCAAAAGCCATCTGATGCAAACCTATACAGTAAGATCCATCGAACCGGTCTCTAGTGAATGGATAGGCTGCATTCTCAGTGATGTCACTGGTCTCTAGTGAATGGATAGGCCGCTTTCTCAGTGATGTCACCGCTCTCTAGTGAATGGATAGGCTGCATTCTCAGTGATGTCACTGGTCTCTAGTGATTGGATAGGCTGCATTCTCAGTGATGTCACCGGCCTCTAGTAAATGGATAGGCTGCATTCTCAGTGATGTCACTGGTCTCTAGTGAATGGATAGGCTGCATTCTCAGTGATGTCACCGCTCTCTAGTGAATGGATAGGCTGATAATAGCCTCCACTCTTCTAGGAAGGCTTTCTACAAGAGTCAACCCATAACCAAAAAATCATTTGTGAGGTCAGGAACGGATGTTGGATAAGAAGACGTGGCTTTGGTGTTCCAATTCATTCCGATATAGGATGGACAATAGGGTGTTCCGTAGGGTTGAGGTAAGAGCTCTGTGTAGGCCACTCAAATTTCCTCCACAATAGGGGCACAGTCATGGTGGAAGAGAAAAGTGCCTTCACCATTCCTCTCCCACAAGGCTGGAAGAACACAAATGTCTACAATGTCTTTGTATGATAGAGTATTAATAGTGCCCTTCACTGGAAAAGCCTAAACTCAATTACATGGGGGGAGGGGGTGTCCATATGTGTGATGGCCAGTTGTCCACAAACTTTGCCATATAGCATACTTTTTCTGAAAACGTCAATTGGTCTTTATATGTATTAAAGGCATCCATGCAATCATTAGAGCAGAACCACTTATGGTTCTACATCTGCATATTACTGGAGGATTGAAGTAAGCATACTGTAGGTTTACACCCAATTTCACCTCCTAACATTTCTGTTCATGGTAGCCAAACTGGTCTTGGTCAAGGCCTGGAGGTCCTCCACTCCACCGGTGGCACAGATGAAGGATAAAATAGATATGTCTGTGATTCTCAATGATAAGGTTCACAAGTTCCAATGAATTTGGACCTCCTGGATTAAACTTTACCTTCTAAAAGATTTTAGATGGCTCACCGCTGACCAGTAGACCCTCTTGTCTTTTTCCTCCTCTTTTCTTCTTATTTTAAACTTTGCTTGTTGTTGTGCTACAGTCACAGCACTCCAGTTTATTTTTTGACTGTGAGGATCTCGCATGTGAGCTGGAGGTAAAGAGTGGATTTAGAACCTAAATTTATATTTTATCATGCTTAGGCTTTTGTGTATAAACCCCTTTCCTATGGAACAGTACCTTCTGTTCTGTTCATCTACGAATGCTTTAATAAAACATTTGATCTATAGAAACTTGAAAAAAACATAGGTTCATATCACCTCAGACTAAATGGGGCCCAGACTCATTTCATTGCACCCCACCAGCAAACCAAGTTTCCAGTGCACAAAAACTGAACAGACACATAGGAATCAAAGGCCATAAAAATAACCTTCGTCAATACCAGGGGTCGCCAAACCTTCTAAATAAAGGGCCAGTTTATTGTCTTTCCGACCTTAGGGGGGCCAGACTGTGGCAAGTGGGAGTAGAAAATGCCCTGGCATCTGTGGGAGTAAATGCACATCTTTGTTATAAGGGGAGAAATAGCGCCCCATCGTTAGAATCAGTGGAAGGATTGATGTTAGTGGAAGAAATAGTGCCCCATTGTTGGTGTTAGTGGGGGGAATAGTGCCCCATCGTTGACATCATTGAGAGGAATAGTGCCCCATCATTGGTGTCAGTGGGAGGAATAGTGCCCCATCATTGGTGTCAGTGGGAGGAATAGTTCCCCAACATTGGTGTCAGTGGGAGGAATAGTTCCCCATCATTGGTGTCAGAGGGAGGAATAGTGCCCCATCATTGGTGTCAGTGGGATGAATAGTGCCCCATCATTGGTGTCAGTGGGAGGAATAGTGCCCCATCATTGGTGTCAGTGGGAGGAATAGTTCAATATCATTGGTGTCAGTGTAAGGAATAGTGCCCCATCATTGGTGTCAGTGGGAGGAATAGTTCCCCAACATTGGTGTCAATGGGAGGAATAGTGCCCCACCCATCATTGGAGCACAGGTGTGTCAGGAGGAGGCTGTCTGTCTGGAGCTGCTGCAGATCCGTGTGAGAGGGGACTGGTGCGGAAATCTATCCCAGCTCTCCTGGCCCCTTTCTGGGGAAGCCATGGAGGCCAGCAGGGCCTCTCCTGCTGGAAGCTCACAGCCATCTCCTGGGCCATCAGGTAACATACCTGCCCCTATACAACCCATGGTTGGTGATCTCTCTGCCCCTGGTGAAGATGAAGGTTCCGGGGCCATCCGGGAGCGAGTGGTGGCCGGGATTAAGGTCCTGAATAGGGAAAGAGACAAGCTCTACAAACTCAGAGCGGAGCTGAAGCGCCTGAGAAGGCAGCGTGAGGGCTTACATAGCCAGAAACGTGGGTCCATGGATCCGGAGATCCAACTGGCCAAGGTCCGGGTGGAACACCAGGAGACCATTGTGGCCATGATGGAAGGCAGAGATGGGCCATTTAAAGAAAAGTTTTGTAACGATAAAAGATTTTCGAGGATGACAAAGATGGAGGTGGAGGAGGAGACCCCCAGTTCTGACCCCCTGCCCCCTCAGGTAGAGGTAAGCAGCCCCATGCCTTCCCAGGACTCAGGAGGCATGCTCAGGGCCATCCAGGTAATGGAGTCTCCTATGCGGGGGGATCAGATGGCATTTAATGATGAGGACATAACAGATAATGTGCCTGACAAGGTGAAGCCTGTCAAGTCCCATATTGTGAATAAAACAATTTTTGTGCCATTCAACACTGTGACTGATACTGACAATGTACCCAGTGAGAGTCAGGCTGCTGGTCCTATCTGTAGTAATGCTGTGCCTGCTGATGCTGCAGTACAGCAAAGTTTGCTTTTAAAAAATGACATTCCTGCAGATGAACTACAAGATTCAGCAGAGCCTATTAACCCCCCTTTGGCTGAATCTGAAGCTGTTTGCCCCACAGCTGCTGAGGACTCTACAGCACAGCTTCAGGAGACAGCTGATATTGCAGCAGAAACTGTGATTATTCCTGATGGGAATGTGAATGTTTGTGTGACTGAAAAAAATCATCCCAGCACAAGTGTGATGAACAATGGTCCCAGTTCAAGTGTGGACAGTCCTACCAACTCCGTTCAAGCAGTGAATAATAATAGTAATGTACAGACTGCTGTGACTGCTGTGACATCAGTGTGGGGCCTTGGCCCTGATAAACTTACCTTTGCTCAGGTGGTACGCTCTGCTCCTGGTAGCTCTGCTCCCAAGCGGGGTTTTCCCCTACAGGCTACCACTTTGAGCACCCCAGGATCTGGTCTTGGGTCTCTGGCTTCTGCTGGGGGTCCCAGACGTAATGTTGTTATTCTGAAATGGGAAGGTGGTGCGATCCCTCCAGCACGGCGTGCAGTGGTGGATTTGATTTTAGAGATGGGTTTTGGGGCAAATGATCTGTATGCCTTTATACATGTAGCTGGGACACGGGATTATACAGTTAGCTTCACCAGGCCAGAGGGTCTTGACCTGTTCTGGGAGAGATATGAGGCTCGGTGCAGGTCAAGACCTGAATGGGAAGGTCTGGCCCCAGTTGCAGTTTCTCAGAGGTCTACAGTAAAAAAAATCACAATTATCCTCACTAATGAGAGTGTCCCTGCCCGGGATCTAGAGGTTTGGTTAAGGAACTATGGGGAGGTTTTGACCAAGCCCAATAAAATCCTTGATGAGCGTAACATCTGGACTGGGGGTTGGTCAGTTACAGTCAGGTTGGCCAGGGATGGGAATGTTGTCCGTCACCTGCCCTCCTCAGCTTTTATAGGGAGGGATAGGATGACTGTTTTTTACCCTGGTCAGCCGAAGCTGTGTCACCGCTGTGGAGAAAAGGGGCATTTGAGCTCCTCCTGTTCAGCCTTGATATGTTCAGTGTGTCGGGGTCAGGGTCATATGGCTAAGGACTGCACTGAAATGATCAGGTGCAACCTGTGCCTGCGCCTTGGCCACCCCTACAGCAGATGTCCTGAAGCCTGGCACAATATGGAGAAGGAGGTAATTGATGACATGTCAAGGCTGGACAGGATGGAGGGTGAGCCCCCTGGTGTACCATCCTCCTCTGCGGTGACTGACTCCCCTGGTCCTGCTCAGGATCCCTCTCCAGTTCCTGTGGCCACCCCTCATGTGACTGTAAGTATTCCTTCTGTATCTGTATCTGTCTCCCCCCAGCCTACTGTACCCTCTCCTCTTGTGTCAGAACCTTCCAAGTCTGTGCCCCCTGAGTTAGTTACCCCCCAGGAGTCTACCCCTCCTAAGTCTGACTCAAAGGGAGCACCCCCCCCACCAGGAGTGGTAGTGGGTACTAAAAAGGTTGCTTCTTCCTCTGTGAAGAAGTCTTCTGTAAAGACTTCACAGAAAAAAGTAAGAGATGAGGGCATCTCTGAAGCTGACCTGCAGTACCTGGAGGAGAGAAGGAAGGTTGGGAAGCGGAAGAAGCAGGTGGTGAGGACAGAACAGGCTCCAGTGCCTGTCTCCAACCGGTATAGGTCCTCTAATTGGGATATCTCTTCATCTGGAGCTTCTTCGGAGCGAAGTTCTGATTCCGAAATGGAGTTTGAGGCGGCCTCAAGAAAGAGAGAGGCTTCTGGTGATGAGCAGCAGAGGGGAGCTAAGAAGCAAACCACCCAATAACCCAAATGGCGGTTCCCCCTCCGTTAAAAGTGGTGACAATAAATGTCGCCAGCATTAAGTCAGTAAGAGCTCGTTCTATGGCCTTCTTTTTGTTCAGCCAATTAGATGCTGAAATTTTATTTTTGCAAGAGACTAGGCTCACCTCCTTGGCAGATATTCATATGGCCAAGAGAGAGTGGAGGTATGGTCCATCTTACTGGTCTCTTGCGGCCGAGCCTTACGGCGGTGTGGCGGTGTTGTTTAAAACCGGCATGGTAACTGTCCGGCGGGTTATTGAGGTGGAGATTGGGAGATGTATGGTCTTAGACGTCCTTGTGGGAGGGCAGGACCTGCGCCTAATTAATGTTTATGGACCGCACACAAAGTGGGACAGGAAATGCCTTTTTACAAGGATCAAGCCATTTCTTTTTACATCCCGGCAAGTGGTCTTTGGAGGTGACTTTAATACAGTAACTAGGCCCAAGGACAGGAAGGACTTCAAGGACAGGCTGGGATATGATAGCGTTTTTTTAAATAGTATGGTTAGGGATGCTGGTCTTGTGGATGTGCACATTAAGCACCTCCCGGATGACACTGGGTTCACCTTTCATCGAGGTAATAGTCAGAGTAGGATAGATAGGTTTTTTTTGAAGGAGACCTCTGCCTTCTCACCCCCAGTGGTGCAGGCAGTAGAGTTCTCTGATCACTGTATGCTATCTGTGGTCCTGAATGCTTCAGACGCCCCTCAGAGGGGAAAGGGCATCTGGAGATTGAATTCGACTCTACTCAAGGAAGAACATGTTAGACAATCCTTTGAGGAATTCTTTCAGGCACAGGTGACCATCCTGGACTTTTGTAGCAGCAAGGCTGAGTGGTGGGAGCTGACCAAAAAGAGGATTGCTGGATTCTTCAGGGGCCTAGCCAATAGAAAGCAGTTTAATAAATACATGACCTACCAACGTTTACGGAGGAAGCTGGATATTCTTGTCTCGAGAGGAGGAGATCCTGGGGCAATCTCCGAAGTGAAACTCCTTCTCAGGAAGTGTCAATATGACCGGCATGCCTCTTTGGTTCTGGAGAGGGACTATGGGAAGTACCACTCGCCTGACCCTTACCAGAACTGCAAACAAGGTGTAGCTGTTAAAACGGTCGTTGGCCTTAAGGACAGTACAGGTTCCTTGACAAAGTCCAGGTCAGGGATTCTGGAGGTCGTGAGGTCCTTTTATGCTGACCTTCTTGGGAGGAAAGAGCTTGACCGTGACAAGATGGAAAGCTTTTTGGACTCTACTCCAGGTCTAAATGATGAAGATGTCCCATTGATGAATTTGACAGAGGAGATCACAGTTGAAGAGGTGATAAGGGCAATCGAACAGCTTGCCATCAAAAAGTCACCTGGACCGGATGGCTTGACGGCTGAGTTTTACAAAGCTTTTAAGTCTATTCTGGCCCCACATTTGGTAGAGGTTTTTAACAGTTGCCTTGCTGAGGGGGTACTTCCCTCTTCCATGAGGCACTCAGCTGTGATTCTTCTTTCAAAGGGTAAAGATCCTTCGATGGTTGAGAATTGGCGCCCCATCAGCCTTCTTAATGTCGATAGAAAGATACTGGCAAAGATATTTTTCTGGCGCCTATCGTCAGTAGCAGAGTCTTTGCTTTCTCGCCATCAGCACTGTTCGGTTCAGGGTAGGTGCACCTTCACAGCAGTTTTAGCTGTCCGGGAGGCCTTGGAGCGGTGCAGGGCTGCAGGCTGGGGAAAGTATTTGCTGACATTGGATCAGGCAAAGGCTTTTGATCGTGTTAACCATGACTACCTGTGGTTGCTCCTTAGTAAGTACGGTCTGCCGGGTGGTTTTGTCGATTGGTTAAAAGTCTTGTATGAGGGGGCAGAGAGCTTTCCTCTTGTTAATGGTTGGGTTGGGCAGTCCTTTGAGGTTGGCTCCGGGGTGCGCCAGGGTTGTCCCCTGAGTCCCCTGCTCTATGTGTTTGCAATCGACCCCTTCATCAGGAGGCTAGAGAGCAGCATGTTGTGTGGGGTGCCAGTGGGGCTTCCAGGTGAGCCGCCTTTGAGGGTTGTTGCCTATGCGGACGATGTGTCGGTGATTGTCACTGGGGCGGATGAAGCAGAGGAGGTGGTCTCTCTGACATCACGGTATTCTGAAGCATCAGGCTCCAAGATCAATCAGGAAAAGAGTGAAGTTTTCTGGATGGGAAAGGAAGGTGAGGGGTTTGATCTCCCGGACACCTTTCCAGTGCCCCAGGAAAGAATTAAGATTTTAGGCATTGAATTTGGACCTGGCGATTATGGCCTCAAAAACTGGGAAGGCAGACTGGAAATTGCCAATACTAAGGTGGTCAGCTGGAAGAGATGGAAGTTATCTATGAGGGAAAGGGTTGATCTGATTAAGACTTACCTGATTCCGATCTTCTTGTATGTCAGCTTTGTCTGCATCTTGCCAGTGTCTCTCTATGCTAGGGTCAGTAGTGTGTTCTTCCAGATGTTGTGGGGGAACAGACTGAACCCCATCAAGAGGAATGTCACCTATCTATCCAGGAGGGAGGGTGGCTTAGGTATGGTCAACCCAGTTCTTTTCTTTTCACTGCTTTTTCTCAAGTTTAATATTGGTAATATGCTTGCAGTGGAACCTCCTGGATGGGCAGGCATTTTTAGATCTTGGTTTAGGCCTTTTCTGCGACTTTGGGAAGAAGGTGGCCAAGTGAAGAATCTCAGGGGTCATCGTGGTCAGCTACCAGCCTATGTCGCTCCGTGCCTGAAGTTGTTACGGCAGTGGCGATTGTCGGCTGAAGATCTCAGATCGGTTCCGAGGAAAGTCCTTATGAGTCGAGTCTTGAGTGAAGTCTTTCATGACCCACTGGCCTTAAGGGATTGCCCAGGCCCAGTTTTGAGGGCAGGGTTAAGACTTATTAATTTGGACAGAGTACCTCCTAAATTCAGGGATCTGGCCTGGATGTGCTTCCATGGGAGGCTCTATGTTAGGGGCAATTTGAAATTCCGCAGTGGGGTGGATCGTAGCTGTCCTCGGGAGGAGTGTGCAGGTGAGGAGGAGACTATGGACCATTTTCTGCTTCATTGCCCGTTTAACATAGAGGTGTACAAACAGGTGGGGCGGGCCCTCGGTGTTCCTTTCCTCTCCAGGCTGGGTTATGCTGAGTGGGTGTATGGAGCATTCAATACTGGTGGGGTTTTTTGTTTAGATACACTTTTTCTAGTTAGCCTAGTAGTCCGTTATTTCACTTGGAACGCACGGTGTCAGGTCAGCATTCGGCGTAAAATCCTTCCTGTTCAGGTGGTGGTGTATGACATTCTGCATGAGGTGGAGAAGATTCGGGTACTTGAGAGAGACAAGCGGAGTCAGGGGGCTTGGTTGAAGGCGTGGAGGGGTTTCAAGCCTCCCTGACTGCCAGGAGTCTCTTTCCCGGGTGTGGCTGTCTGTCTCTTATCACCCTAGATTATTACTTTTTGGATTAATTTTTGATAAATGGCTGCGTACATAGGTGATGGGTTGTGCCTCTTAGGCCCTCTCTGCTGCTTTATGTAAATAGTTTTGGTAACGGATTATGTATATATTGTATATATTCTGAACATGGATGTGTATTCCTTGGATTTCTGTTGAAGTTTTGTACTATGGTTTTGTTTTTTACTTTTGTATAAAATTGGTTGCTTGATTCTTTTAATAAAAGATCAATAGTTCAATATCATTGGTGTCAGTGTAAGGAATAGTGCCCCATCATTGGTGTCAGTGGGAGGAATAGTTCCCCAACATTGGTGTCAATGGGAGGAATAGTGCCCCACCCATCATTGGAGCACAGGTGTGTCAGGAGGAGGCTGTCTGTCTGGAGCTGCTGCAGATCCGTGTGAGAGGGGAGTGGTGAGGAAAACCTCTCCCAGCTCTCCTGGCCCCTTTCTGGGGAAGCCATGGAGGCCAGCAGGGCCTCTCCTGCTGGAAGCTCACAGCCATCTCCTGGGCCGTCGGGTGACATGCCTGCCCCTGTACAAGCTGATCTCTCTACCCCTGGTGAGGATGAAGGTTCCGAAGCCATTCGGGAGCGAGTGGTGGCCGGGATTAAGGTCCTAAATAGGGAGAGGGATAAGCTGTACAAGTTACGAGCGGAGCTGAAGCGTCTGCGAAGGCAGCGTGAGGGCTTACACAGCCAGAAGCGTGGATCCATGGATCCGGAGATCCAGTTGGCCAAAGTCCGTGTGGACCATCAGGAGACCATTGTGGCCATGATGGAAGGCAGAGATGGGCCATTTAAGGAGAAGTTTGGAAATGACAGGAGGTTTGGAAGGATGGCAAAGATGGAGGTGGAGGAGGAGACCCCCAGTTCTGACCCCCTGCCCCCTCAGGGAGAGGTAAGCAGCCCCATGCCTTCCCAGGACTCAGGAGGCATGCTGAGGGCCATCCAGGCAATGGAGTCTCCTATGCGGGGAGATCGGTTAATGTTTAATAAGGAGGACATTACTGATGATGTACCTGATAAGGTAAAGACTGCCAAGTCCCATGTTGTGGATAAGACTGTTTTTGTGCCTTTCAACACCGACAATGTGCCTAATAACAATCAGGCTGCTGATCCTGTGTGCAGCAATGTTGTCCCTGCTGATGCTGCAATGCAGCAAGAGTTACTTTTAAAAAATGTCATTTCTGTAGAAGAACCACCGGTGTCAGCAGAGCCCATTAACCTGTCTGTAGCTGAGTCCAAAGCTGTTTGCCCCACTGCTGCTGAGGACTCTACAGCGCAGCATCAGGAGACAGCTGGTATTGCAGCAGAAACTGTGACCTTTCCTGATGGGAAATTGAATATTGCTGTGACTGATAACAATCACCCCAGTATCAGTGTGATGGACAATCGTCCTGCTATGGATTCTACCAGTTCAGTTCAGACAGTTGATAATGATGTACAGACTAATGTGACATCAGTGTGGGGCCTTGGCCCTGATAAACCTACCTTTGCTCAAGTGGTACGCTCTGCTCCTGGTAGCTCCGCTCCCAAGCGGGGTTTTCCCCTACAGGCTACCACTTTGAGCACCCCAGGATCTGGTCTTGGGTCTCTGGCTTCTGCTGGGGGTCCCAGACGTAATGTTGTTATTCTGAAATGGGAAGGTGGTGCGATCCCTCCAGCACGGCGTGCAGTTGTGGATTTGATTTTGGAGATGGGTTTTGGGGCAAATGATCTGTATGCCTTTATACATGTAGCTGGGACACGGGATTATACAGTTAGCTTCACCAGGCCAGAGGGTCTTGACCTGTTCTGGGAGAGATATGAGGCTCGGTGCAGGTCAAGACCTGAATGGGAAGGTCTGGCCCCAGTTGCAGTTTCTCAGAGGTCTACAGTAAAAAAAATCACAATTATCCTCACTAATGAGAGTGTCCCTGCCCGGGATCTAGAGGTTTGGTTAAGGAACTATGGGGAGGTTTTGACCAAGCCCAATAAAATCCTTGATGAGCGTAACATCTGGACTGGGGGTTGGTCAGTTACAGTCAGGTTGGCCAGGGATGGGAATGTTGTCCGTCACCTGCCCTCCTCAGCTTTTATAGGGAGGGATAGGATGACTGTTTTTTACCCTGGTCAGCCGAAGCTGTGTCACCGCTGTGGAGAAAAGGGGCATTTGAGTTCCTCCTGTTCAGCCTTGATATGTTCAGTGTGTCGGGGTCAGGGTCATATGGCTAAGGACTGCACCGAAATGATCAGGTGCAACCTGTGCCTGCGCCTTGGCCACCCCTACAGCAGATGTCCTGAAGCCTGGCACAATATGGAGAAGGAGGTACTAGATGACTTGTCAAGGCTGGACAGGATGGAGGGTGAGGCCCCTGGTGTACCATCCTCCTCTGCGGTGACCGACTCCCCTGGTCCTGCTCAGGATCCCTCTCCAGTTCCTGTGGCCACCCCTCATGTGTCTGTAAGTATTCCTTCTGTATCTGTATCTGTCTCCCCCCAGCCTACTGTACCCTCTCCTCTTGTGTCAGAACCTTCCAAGTCTGTGCCCCCCGAGTCAGTTCCCCCCCAGGAGTCTACCCCTCCTAAGTCTGACTCAAAGGGAGCACCCCCCCCACCAGCAGTGGTAGTGGGTACTAAAAAGGTTGCTTCTTCCTCTGTAAAGAAGTCTTGTGGAAAGACTTCACAGAAAAAAGTAAGAGATGACGGCATCTCTGAAGCTGACCTGCAGTACCTGGAGGAGAGAAGGAAGGTTGGGAAGCGGAAGAAGCAGATGGTGAGGACAGAACAGGCTCCAGTGCCTGTCTCCAACCGGTATAGGTCCTCTAATTGGGATATCTCTTCATCTGGAGCTTCTTCAGAGCGAAGTTCTGATTCTGAGATGGAGTTTGAGGCGGCCTCAAGAAAGAGAGAGGCTTCTGGTGATGAGCAGCAGAGGGGAGCTAAGAAGCAAACCACCCAATAACCCAAATGGTGGTTCCCCCTCCGTTAAAAGTGGTGACAATAAATGTCGCCAGCATTAAGTCAGTAAGAGCTCGTTCTATGGCCTTCTTTTTGTTCAGCCAATTAGATGCTGAAATTTTATTTTTGCAAGAGACTAGGCTCACCTCCTTGGCAGATATTCATATGGCCAAGAGAGAGTGGAGGTATGGTCCATCTTACTGGTCTCTTGCGGCCGAGCCTTACGGCGGTGTGGCGGTGTTGTTTAAAACCGGCATGGTAACTGTCCGGCGGGTTATTGAGGTGGAGATTGGGAGATGTATGGTCTTAGACGTCCTTGTGGGAGGGCAGGACCTGCGCCTAATTAATGTTTATGGACCGCACACAAAGTGGGACAGGAAATGCCTTTTTACAAGGATCAAGCCATTTCTTTTTACATCCCGGCAAGTGGTCTTTGGAGGTGACTTTAATACAGTAACTAGGCCCAAGGACAGGAAGGACTTCAAGGACAGGCTGGGATATGATAGCGTTTTTTTAAATAGTATGGTTAGGGATGCTGGTCTTGTGGATGTGCACATTAAGCACCTCCCGGATGACACTGGGTTCACCTTTCATCGAGGTAATAGTCAGAGTAGAATAGATAGGTTTTTTTTGAAGGAGACCTCTGCTTTCTCGCTCCCAGTGGTGCAGGCAGTAGAGTTCTCCGATCACTGTATGCTATCTGTGGTCCTGAATGCTTCAGACGCCCCTCAGAGGGGCAAGGGCATCTGGAGATTGAATTCGACTCTACTCAAGGAAGAACATGTTAGACAATCCTTTGAGGAATTCTTTCAGGCACAGGTGACCATCCTGGACTTTTGTAGCAGCAAGGCTGAGTGGTGGGAGCTGACCAAAAAGAGGATTGCTGGATTCTTCAGGGGCCTAGCCAATAGAAAGCAGTTTAATAAATACATGACCTACCAACGTTTACAGAGGAAGCTGGATATTCTTGTCTCGAGAGGAGGAGATCCTGGGGCAATCTCTGAAGTGAAACTCCTTCTCAGGAAGTGTCAATATGACCGGCATGCCTCTTTGGTTCTGGAGAGGGACTATGGGAAGTACCACTCGCCTGACCCTTACCAGAACTGCAAACAAGGTGTAGCTGTTAAAACGGTCGTGGCCTTAAGGACAGTACAGGTTCCTTGACAAAGTCCAGGTCAGGGATTCTGGAGGTCGTGAGGTCCTTTTATGCTGACCTTCTTGGGAGGAAAGAGCTTGACCGTGACAAGATGGAAAGCTTTTTGGACTCTACTCCAGGTCTAAATGATGAAGATGTCCCATTAATGAATTTGACAGAGGAGATCACAGTTGAAGAGGTGATAAGGGCAATTGAACAGCTTGCCATCAAAAAGTCACCTGGACCGGATGGCTTGACGGCTGAGTTTTACAAAGCTTTTAAGTCTATTCTGGCCCCACATTTGGTAGAGGTTTTTAACAGTTGCCTTGCTGAGGGGGTACTTCCCTCTTCCATGAGGCACTCAGCTGTGATTCTTCTTTCAAAGGGTAAAGATCCTTCGATGGTTGAGAATTGGCGCCCCATCAGCCTTCTTAACGTTGATAGAAAGATACTGGCAAAGATCATTTTCTGGCGCCTATCGTCAGTAGCAGTGTCTTTGCTTTCTCGCCATCAGCACTGTTCGGTCCAGGGTAGGTGCACCTTCACAGCAGTTTTAGCTGTCCGGGAGGCCTTGGAGCGGTGCAGGGCTGCAGGCTGGGGAAAGTATTTGCTGACATTGGATCAGGCAAAGGCTTTTGATCGTGTTAACCATTAGTACCTGTGGTTGCTCCTTAGTAAGTACGGTCTGCCGGGTGGTTTTGTCGATTGGTTAAAAGTCTTGTATGAGGGGGCAGAGAGCTTTCCTCTTGTTAATGGTTGGGTTGGGCAGTCCTTTGAGGTTGGCTCCGGGGTGCGCCAGGGTTGTCCCCTGAGTCCCCTGCTCTATGTGTTTGCAATCGACCCCTTCATCAGGAGGCTAGAGAGCAGCATGTTGTGTGGGGTGCCAGTGGGGCTTCCGGGTAAGCCGCCTTTGAGGGTTGTTGCCTATGCGGACGATGTGTCAGTGATTGTCACCGGGGCGGATGAAGCAGAGGAGGTGGTCTCTCTGACATCACGGTATTCTGAAGCATCAGGCTCCAAGATCAATCAGGAAAAGAGTGAAGTCTTCTGGATGGGAAAGGAAGGTGAGGGTTTTGATCTCCCGGACACCTTTCCAGTGCCCCAGGAAAGAATTAAGATTCTAGGCATTGAATTTGGACCCGGCGATTATGGCCTCAAAAACTGGGAAGGCAGACTGGAAATTGCCAATACTAAGGTGGTCAGCTGGAAGAGATGGAAGTTATCTATGAGGGAAAGGGTTGATCTGATTAAGACTTACCTGATTCCGATCTTTTTGTATGTCAGCTTTGTCTGCATCTTGCCAGTGTCTCTCTATGCTAGGGTCAGTAGTGTGTTCTTCCAGATGTTGTGGGGGAACAGACTGAACCCCATCAAGAGGAATGTCACCTATCTATCCAGGAGGGAGGGTGGCTTAGGTATGGTCAACCCAGTTCTTTTCTTTTCACTGCTATTTCTCAAGTTTAATATTGGTAATATGCTTGCAGTGGAACCTCCTGGATGGGCAGGCATTTTTAGATCTTGGTTTAGGCCTTTTCTGCGACTTTGGGAAGAAGGTGGCCAAGTGAAGAATCTCAGGGGTCATCGTGGTCAGCTACCAGCCTATGTCGCTCCGTGCCTGAAGTTATTACGGCAGTGGCGATTGTCGGCTGAAGATCTCAGATCGGTTCCGAGGAAAGTCCTTATGAGTCGATTTTCTTGAGCGAAGTCTTTCATGACCCACTGGCCTTAAGGGATTGCCCAGGCCCAGTTTTGAGGGCAGGGTTAAGACTTATTAATTTGGACAGAGTACCCCCTAAATTCAGGGATCTGGCCTGGTTGTGCTTCCATGGGAGACTCTATGTTAGGGGCAATTTGAAATTCCGCAGTGGGGTGGATCGTAGCTGTCCTCGGGAGGAGTGTGCAGGTGAGGAGGAGACTATGGACCATTTTCTGCTTCATTGCCCTTTTAACATAGAGGTGTACAAACAGGTGGGGCGGGCCCTCGGTGTTCCTTTCCTCTCCAGGCTGGGTTATGCTGAGTGGGTGTACGGAGCATTCAATACTGGTGGGGTTTTTTGTTTAGATACACTTTTTCTAGTTAGCCTAGTAGTCCGTTATTTCACTTGGAACGCACGGTGTCAGGTCAGCATTCGGCGTAAAATCCTTCCTGTTCAGGTGGTGGTGTATGACATTTTACATGAGGTGGAGAAGATTCGGGTACTTGAGAGAGACAAGCGGAGTCAGGGGGCTTGGTTGAAGGCGTGGAGGGGTTTCAAGCCTCCCTGACTGCCAGGAGTCTCTTTCCCGGGTGTGGCTGTCTGTCTCTTATCACCCTAGATTATTATTTTTTGGATTAATTTTTGATAAATGGCTGCGTACATAGGTGATGGGTTGTGCCTCTTAGGCCCTCTCTGCTGCTTTATGTAAATAATTTTGGTAGTGGATTATGTATATATTGTATATATTCTGAACATGGATGTGTATTCCTTGGATTTCTGTTGAAGTTTTGTACTATGGTTTTGTTTTTTACTTTTGTATAAAATTGGTTGCTTGATTCTTTTAATAAAAGATCAATAGTTCCCCATCATTGGTGTCAGAGGGAGGAATAGTGCCCCATCATTGGTGTCAGTGGGATGAATAGTGCCCCATCATTGGTGTCAGTGGGAGGAATAGTTCCCTATCATTGGTGTCAGTGTAAGGAATAGTGCCCCATCATTGGTGTCAGTGGGAGGAACAGTACCCCATCATTGGTGTAAAGGCAAGCAAAAGCCTGCATCTGGCCCCGGGGCCACAGTTTGGAGACCACTGGTTTATACTAACATTGTAGGCCAGTGGTGTCCTAACTCCAGTTCTCGAATCCTTACACATGCTTCTCTTCATTGCAGCATCAGAGGGTGAATGATCATGCACACATGCTGTCCTTTGTTGCAGCCTCAGAGGGTGGACATTTGTGCACACAAGCTGCCCTTCATTGGTTCATCAGACGGTGGCCGATTCTGCAACCATACTGTCCTTCATTGGAGGATCAGAATGTAGGCAGGTGCAGTGGGCTACTTTGTCACTAGGTGGCTCTGTAGCAGAATGGTGTCTGGTACAGCAAGTATTGACACCAGGTGTTAGGCCTCTTTTGGGTACAGCCCTCCCACAGGGATGTCAGGGGTGAGACAGCACCCATATATAGGTCAGGTAGGTCTTGGGGAATGGGAAGTCCACTTCTGTGAAGACGAATCCAGCACACGTAGGCCATGGACAGGAGAGGAGGTTAGGTGGACTGGACCTGTACGCAAGTGGAGTCAGCTGTAGTCTTTCTGTCCCTTATGGAGGTGGGGACTAGGGTGCTTTACAAAAGGTCTTTTAGGCCAAGCTGGAAATCCCTGTGTGAGGCTGCTTGATGCTCCCCAGGAGAGAAGTACCTAGCAAGAAGGTGACTACATAGAGTACAGTCCTGTGAGTACTAATGACCCTGGGCAGCGCAGAGACTGTAAGGGAGATGGCTGCTGAGGTGCTGCACATGCTTTCACTTGTGACTACTGTGGACTGTCCACTAAATATGATTGACTGGGTAATGTCAAGTGACTCCAGAAGGTACATCCCAGTGATGTGATTTCTGTTGACATTACTTCCTTGGGCATACAAAGGACTATGGGCAGGAATGTTGTGTGGAGGCCTATGGCAAGGAGCAGAGATGGCGGAGGGTTTGGCCTCAACAGGAGGGACAATGTTCCAGCAGGACTGGGGAAGGAGAAGGGACTTGTGCTCTTGGTGCCAATACCAGTCAACCCCCAAGACACTCTTACAAGAAGGTGGATGATTGTGTACACATGCTGCCCCTCATTGTAGCATCAGAGGGTGGATGATCATGCATACGATGGACGTGATCCAGTCTCGGGTTGAGTTCTGGCTTCAATGGGGGGGGGGGGGGAGGTAGAGTGGTGAATGTTGGCTAGAACAGTATTGATCAGTGTGCCAGACTCAACCAGGACAGGGGCTTTTGGAGAGGACTAGGAGCAATCCTACCCACTGATTATGGCCCATGGAGAGAGCAGATCATTCTCTAATGATGGACAACCACCTGATGAATACTGAAAGCAAGGCTTGGATTAATCCTCTGAATAAGGACAATAAAGCTTCCCTTCTGGAGGGGATGGAAAGAGGTAATATTACTCTTGTACAGGTTAATGGTCAGAGGAAATATGGTGGCCCTCATGCAGACTGGCTTGGAGAGGCTCCTTCATTTGGGACCAAAATATTTATCAACAATATCCCTCAAGAGATCTATGATGATACATTAATTCCACCTTCTCAGACTACTGGAACATTGTATGAGTTTGTCTCACAGACTGTTGTAGACCTTTGCCGGACAGTCTGAGGTGGGGTGGGATCACTGTTATGTGTGTCTCCTAGGTGTGCATTCTCATTGTTAATTGAGTTACCTATTGTTTCTGCCTGTCTGATAATCTCTTGCAGATGTGATTAATATTGTGTCCACTACCTTGTTACCGAACAATTCGTGGGATGTTTATGTGTTTATGCTTATGATAATGTGTAATGTACTTTGTATATCCAGGTGGTGGGCTGGGTGCCGAACGGTCTGGGCACCTAGGTTTGTTTAAGTGACCAGTTGTTTAATTAGTTCATGTTAATTAGAATGATGTTTATGTTGGCTGTTCCCTAGCTATAGTGATTACCTTACTGTGTGCATAACATGATCAAGCTTTTTTTGTGTGATATACAGTGCCTTGAAAAAGTATTCATACCCCTTAAAACTTTCCACATTTTGTCATGTTACAACCAAAAATGTAAATGTATTTTATTGGGATTTTATGTGATAGACCAACACAAAGTGGCACATGATTGTAAAGTTGAAGAAAAATGATAAATGATACAAATAAATATGTGAAAAGTATGGGGGGCATTTGTATGGCGCCCCCCTGAGTCAATACTTTGTAGAACCCCCTTTCTCTGCAAAATTGGATGGAGAGCGTCTGTGAACAGAAATTTTCAAGTCTTGCCACAGATTCTCAATTGGATTTAGGTCTGGACTGTGACTGGGCCATTCTAACACATGAATATGCTTTGATCTAAACCATTCCATTGTAGCTCTGGCTGGATGTTTCGGGTCCTTGTCCTGCTGGAAGGTGAACCTCCGCCCCAGTCTCAAGTCTTTTGTAGACTCTAACAGGTTTTCTTCTAAGATTGTCCTGTATTTGTCTCCATCCATCTTCCCATCAACTCTGACCAGCTTCCCTGTCCCTGCTGAAGAAAAGCATCCCCACCACATGATGCTGCTACCACCATGTTTCACGGTGGGGATGGTGTGTTCAGGGTGATGTGCAGTGTTAGTTTTCCCCACACATAGCGTTTTGCTTTTAGGCCAAAAAGTTGAATTTTGGTCTCATCTGACCAGATCACCTTCTTCCACATGTTTGCTGTGTCCTCCACATGGCTTCTCACAAACTACAAACAGGACTTCTTATGACTTTCTTTCTCCAATGTCTTTCTTCTTGTCACTCTTCCATAAAGGGCAGATTTGTGGAGAACATGACTAATAGTTGTCCTGTGGACAGATTCTCCCACCTGAGCTGTGGATCTCTGCAGCTCCTCCAGAGTTACCATGGACCTCTTGGCTCTTCTCTGATGAATGTTCTCCTTGCCCGGCCGGTCAGTTTAGGTGGACGGCCATGTCTTGGTAGGTTTGCAGTTGTGCCATACTCTTTCCATTTTCCGATGATGGATTGAACAGAGCTCCGTGAGATGTTCAAAGCCTGGGAGATTTTTTTTATAACCTAACTCTGCTTTATACTTCTCCACAACTTTATCCCTGACCTGTCTGGTGTGTTCCTTGGCCTTCATGATGCTGTTTGTTCACTAAGGTTCTCTAACACACCTCTGAGGGCTTCACAGAACAGCTGTATTTATACTGAGAATAAATGGCACACAGGTGGACTCTATTTACTAATTAGGTGACTTCTGAAGGCAATTGGTTCCACTAGATTCTTGTTAGGGGTATCAGAGTAAAGGGGGCTGAATACAAATGCCCCCCACACTTTTCACATATTTATTTGTATCATTTATCATTTTCCTTCCACTTCACAATTATGTGCCACTTTGTATTGGTCTATCACAATAAATCCCAATAAAATACATTGACGTTTTTGGTTATAACATGACGAAATGTGGAAAATGTCAAGGGGTATGAATACTTTTTCAAGGCACTGTATAAATTCTGTGTGGGTTTACAATAAAGGGTACCAGTTTGCAGCTAAGCTAGTGTCGTCTAGTCCTTGGGTGCAATATTCAGCTATAATACCTGGTCCCTGGGTCCAGACTGGAGGAAGCCGTACACCTTGACGGAGGCACCCAAGCTGGGTGGCTGGACGGTTCCGTCACAATCAGGATGGGATTTCACATCATCCACTTGACCCTTTCTCCTGACAGCGGACCACCAACGCATTCGGGATGCCGTTAAGCTCCCCATTTCACACTCCTGCAGCAAATAATCTTCGTAGGTCTTAATCACAGGTCTGCGTTAAGCAGAAAAGTGCGTTTGTAATTGAACGGTAATAAAATTAAGAAGAGTAAAGGATCCGTGACAGGTTCAGGGAAAGTGGGGGGGGGGTGGGGGGGGGGAGACATTTGGATGGCGGCGCCGCATGACCCAATTTGCCAGCTGTAAGACGGATCGCCTGTAAAGACGAGTGTGAGATTCCAGGGAGTGAAGAAACGATGAATATCTAACACCCCATCATGAATAATTCACTGCTGGAGCGCGCACAAGATTGGGGTTACTGCTATGATAATACAGCGATTCCTGGAAACCTGCGGAAGGAGGAGACGGAGTCGCAGGGAGCACGCATGTTTATGAATATCCTCCTACTATCAATAACCGTCTTCTGATGATCCCGGCGTGGCTGAAAGAGAAATCTGTGAAAGCTGAACTCCTGGCAGATATAAACGACGCTAAATATTGAGACTCCGTACTGCTAAAAAACATCAACAAATGTATTTTTCTTTTTTCTCTTTGTGTGCAGTGTATGTATCGGAATTCAGCTTAGTATCAAATAGAAAAGAAAGCGCTCACATTGCCACATCCGTTGGTGAAGGGGAACAAAAGAAGGAAGGGATATTTATTAGGTATCCCCAGGTCGGACGTTAAAGGCATACGAAACAAATAGCAAGGTGTAGAAAAATAACAATGTTTTTTTGTGAAAATAAAATACATGAATAGAGCGTTCAAAGGTTAAATATCATGTATACGATACAGAGTATACAGTGAGCCCTTGTGTATCGACGCGTTTCACCGTTAGGCTTCTTCAGGACACCATCAGGGTATTCAGAGATAGCAAAGGAGAGAATGAATCTTACTGTCTAGAATAGTAGAACATACTCGTTTTAAAAAGAAATTCAGATAACCATGACATACATATTATAATTAAAAAAACGCCTGTCTGTACGAAAGGAAGGGGGCGAGGCACAAATGAATACCATGAAACACAAAGAAAAAAAAATAATAGACAAGAAAAATACCTTGCAGGTTCATGCAAGGCATTTTTCTTGTCATTATTTTTTTTTCTCTCTGTATGGGGGGCTTGTGTGACTGGAGAGGGGGGTTTTATGATGGGGTTCTGTGTTGATGGGGGGGCTGTGTGATTGGGGGGCTGTGTGATTGGGGGGACTGTGTGACAAAAAGGGACCTGTGTGACTAGGGGGCGTCTATGATGAGGCTCTGTAATGATGGTGGTCCTTGGTGACTGGGGGGCTCTGCGATGGGGAACTGTATGATTGGGGGCTCTGTGATGAGGGACAGTGTGAATGTGGGGGGCTCTGTGATGGGTGACCTCTGATGGGGACCATGATTGGGGGGATCTGTGATGGGGGACTATATTCGAGGGGCTCTGTGATAGGGGACCTCTGTGTGATTGGAGGGGGGGTTCTATGATGGGGGTTCTGTGATGATAGGGGCACTGTGTGACAAAGAGGGGTCTGAATGGGGGAACTGTATTATTGGGGGGCTCTGCGATGAGGGACTGTGTAAATGGGGGGGTCTGTGATGGGGGACTATAATCAAGGGGCTCTGTGATGGGGGACCTCTCTGTGACTGGAGGTGGGGGTTCTGTGATGATAGGGGGACTGTGTGGCAAAGAGGGGTCTGAATGGGGGAACTCTATGATTGGGGGCTCTGTGATAAGGGACTGTGTAAATGGGGGGGCTCTGTGATGGGAAACTATAACTTGGGGGCTCTGTGATGGGGGACTGTATGATGAAGAGGGACCTGTGTGACTGGAGGGGGAGTTCTTTGATGGGGGGACTGTGTGATTGGGGGGCTCTGTGATAGGGAACTGTATGATTGGGGGCTCTGTGATGAGGGATTGTGTGATTGGGGGGCTCTGTGATGGGGACCTCTGATGGGGACCACGATTGGAGGGGATCTGTGATGGGGACTATAATCGAGGGGCTCTGTAATGGGGGACCTCTGTGTGACTGGAGAGGGGGATTCTATGATGGGGGTTCTGAGATGATAGGGGGACTGTATGATTGGGGGCTCTGTGATGAGGGATGGTGTGAATGGGGGACCTCTGATGGGGACCATGATTGGGGGGAATCTGTGATGGGGACTATAATCGAGGGGCTCTGTAATGGGGGACCACTGTGTGACTGGAGAGGGGGATTCTATGATGGGGGTTCTGAGATGATAGGGGGACTGTGTGATTGGGGGGGCTCTGTGATGGGAAAGTATTTGACATGATGCGGGGAGGGGGGATTTTTGATGTGATGGGGGGGCCTCTGATGTGAATTTAATGTCATGAAGGCAGTTGTGTGTATCGCCCTAAGCTCAGGTTTCCCATTGATAAATACCACTTACATTTTATACTGGGGCTACCTCTGTGTTTTGCATACTTTTTAAAGGGGGGCACAACTAAAAAAAAAAAAAAGTTGGGAAATGCTGCCATGAGCCGGTGTTCTTCTTTAATAGCCCCCGTTCCGGGTATTTCCAGGCTGCGCAAGTTAGAAATGTTACGGCAAGGACAATTTATGTAGCTCTCCCCCTTATAGGCTTCATCTCCATTCATTATTCATGGTGATTTTTATAATCTCATATTCAAATTAATACGATAATCACTGTAAAAATAATTCATAGACACCCCGGCTGATAAATATATTAGCACATCTGTAAATACTCCTGAAAAGGTTGCCGGCTGAGCGTGCACCTGAAATATTAATTTACTGTGAATTATAAGCACCATTAAAGTGGAAATATATGCGATGTATAACTGGAGTCTAATATCCTCTGAAGAAGAGGTGAAATATGTGACAGCAATGTACTGTAAACAGGAGACAACCCCTGAGTGGTATATAGAGGGAAAAAACAGAAAGCCACACAAACTGAAAAATGCAGATTTTTACCATCGGCTTCGAGTCTGTTGGAAAAAAGAGACACCCTGAGATGGATGTTTTCAAGGTGAATCCAGACGGATTGTGTTGGGTTTTTTCACTCAAACTAGTGGGGGTCTGAGGTTCAAGTCCAACCATGGACACTATCTGCGTGTGTGGGTGAGGTTTAGGTGACCCCTTAGGCCACATGTGTCAAACACAGGGCCTACAGGCCGATTCTGGCCCGGCAGGTCATTTTATGTGGCCCACGCACCTCTCCTGCAGCTGCAGCCCCCCCTCGTCTCCCCCTCCCCAACTTGTCCCAGCAGTCCACAGCAGAGAGGAGGACAGAACTCCTCCATCAGATCCTGCACTTCTCCATGCAGCCGTGGAAAGGCTCGTCTCTCTGCCCCCCCCCCCACCATCTCAGCAGTCGACAGCAGTGAGGAGGACAAAACTCCTCCTACAGATTCTGCGCCTCTCTTTGCAGCCTCAGCAATCCCTTGTCTCTGCCTCCTATGGTCTCAGGCAGCTGACTCCAGCCCTTCCATGGCCCTCCTTCAGACCCTGCACTTTCTGCTTCCCAGCTCCACCCCCAGCTTCTTCCTGGCACCAGCACAAAGTTAGGGGGTGCACTGTAATATAAGGGAGGGTGGAGGAGTCTTTACTTCTGATGGTGGGGGTGGCTTTTGACATCCTTTGTAAGGAGGGGTGGGATGCTGACCTCCAGCCACACTTCTGCCACGCCGAGGAGGAGGGGTTGGCACCACCATACATTCTGGTCCAGCAACCTCCACTGCCTTCACTACATTAGGAGAAACAATAGGTGTAGACACAGACTTGACAACCACACTTTCTGACACTGACTGGGAGATCACAGACTGGGGGGACACTGACACCACAGACTGGGGGGACACTGACACCACAGACTGGGGGGACACTGACACCACAAACTGGGGGGACACCACAGACGGCCTCACAGACACAGATTCTGACGGGACAGAGACACTAGGATTCCCTGGTACAACCTCCGCCAACCCAGACTCTTCTCTATCCAGACTAAAGAATTCCTCCATCAACTCTGGCTTATTGTGCAAAGCCTCAGGGCACTGGCTATAAGGGTGACCAACCTTATCACATAGGTTACGTTTAATGATGTTACAGTCCCTTGCCAGATGCCCCAGTTCCTGGCACAAAGAGCACTTCTGTTCTGGACAGTTAGAGGAGAGATGTCCCTTGACTCCACATTTATGGCCCGCCTTAGGTTGACCAGGGTAGAAGACAGTAATCCTATCTCTACCAATAAAGGTAGAGGAGGGCAAACGCGGGACCACATTCCCATTCTCACACTTTTCTCTGAACGCACTGCGGCTTTCCTTCAGAGAGGCAACCAACTTCTCCTGCTTTTTCAATGCCTCTTCCAGAGACTTCAGCTTGGAGACTTCACTCTTACTGCTTCCAGACTTACTGTGCAGGGATTTCTTTTTGCTGATATCCTCTTTCATGACAGCAAGTTTCTGTTCCTCTTTAGCAATGCGGCGAAGTCTGTTCACCACTCTATCCAGGAGGACTGGTAAGGATTCCTCTTGCATAGGGACAGGCCCAGGATCCATTGCAGCTTGAGCACACGGAGTAGGCCTCAGTGCCTCTGGAGAGCCTCCACCTTCATCTACCCCCACCCACTGCATGGGAGCTTGGGGGAGAAGCCTGCAGGACAGGCCCAGGCTTGATGTTTCCTCCAACTGTGAGCAAAGCAGAGTGAGCCAATAGCACCACCTGGTGGAGAAGCTCCTCTGGTGCACAGACTGTTGTGACTGGCTCAGTGTTCTCTGTACAGCGGTATATGTCAGAGCTATATAAATGTATAATAATAGTGTGTGACTGTGGCTGGACATTAGAGTGTAAGCTCCTCTGGTACAGAGACTGATGTGATTGGCTCAGTGTTTTCTGTACAGCGCTGCGGTATATGTCAGCTTTATATAAATGTATAATAATAATAGTGTGTCACTGTGGCTGGACATTAGAGTGTAAGCTCCTCTGTAGCAGAGACTGATGTGACTGTCTCAGTGTTCTCTACCAGTGATCCCCCTTATTTCCCTTATCAGGGAGGTTTTTTTTACCTTTGGCGCGCAATCCTTCAGCATTCATCCTGCGCTCCCACCTAACCGTATAATTAATGCGTCGGCCCCATAAAGTGAGAAGAATTGGGGAGAGAAAAGAGCATAAAACACGCCGGCAAACAATTCACACTGAGCGTTTCCCCCATAAAACAACAGCGCATTTAATCTTCGTTTTGCTACAGGACGGGGAGCACTCCATCTCTACGAACGCCCGAAAAAAAATGAATAACGTTACTGGGAGGAGAGGCACTTAGCCACTTAATGCAGAAACATACCTTTCTATCAGGAGTCCTTCCTGCACCGATGGGTTGGCCCTAATAACAATAGGCCCACGCCAGGCACAATACGGCAGGGCCCAGCCAGGCGAGCCGGTAATTTATTGCCGGGAAGGGTTGGACATTTATAAAGCCGGAGAACGGGCACCCAGGATTTATGCCGGTCACCTGGATCCAGGAGATATATGACAGGCTTATAGAGCAGTGTATGAACGTCAGGCGGTGATGTATTTCTCGCATGCTGGAAAAATACATTATCCCGGATTTGTAATTCCTGAAAAGGAAATATTCATTAAATAGGAGTGCGTAGAGCGCATTATTACATACGGCACCGTATTATTATCCAAGCCTTCCGGTACTGTCATTTGTACTGCGGGAAATAAGACTTATTCAGCAACTATTTCTGCTGTGGGGAATATTTTCCCGCATATGTAATTTTTTTTTTTCTTCTGTCTCGATACATTGTGACAACTGTATGATTTCCTGTTCTTCTGTAACTCCCTTTCTTGGATATAGGAGGACAGCGGGAACCTCAACTGTGCTCTGATAGAGGAGCCCTTACATAGGGGTGCACAGTCCATTGCATTAGGGTGTCCAAACCTCAAACACATATACTGTATATATATAAATATATATATATAGATATATAGATATATATATAGCTATATATATATAGATATATATAGCTATATATCTATATATCTATATATGTATATGTAGATAGATAGATAGATAGATAGATAGATAGATAGATAGATAGATAGATAGATAGATAGATAGATAGATAGATAGATAGATAGATAGAGATATATATATATATATATATATATATATATATATATATATATATATATATATATATATATACATACACACACACAGTGGGGAAAAATAATGATTTGCTCCCCTGCAGATTGTGTAAGTTTTGCCCACTTACATAGAAGTGAAGGGTCTATCATTTTGATCATAGGTGTATTTTATATGATGGAGACAGAATATCAACCAAAAATCCAGAAAAAACACACAATACAAATGTTATAAGTATTTGATCCCCAAACAAAACATGACTTGGTGGAGAAACCCTTTTTTGGTGATCACAGACGTCAGACGTTCCATCTCAGGAGGGATTTTGGTCCACTCTTCTTTAGACCTCTTTCACACTGGGGTGGTGCGGGCATTAGCGGTAAAGTGCCGTCAGTTTTAGCGGTGCTTTACTGCTGTTATAGCGGCGGTTTTCGGGGGGGGGGGGGGCGCTTTTAACCCCCCGCTAGCGGCCGAAGAAAGGGTTAAAAGCGCCGTGTTGAGTCGCTGCCAAATTTCTTTTCAGTCAGCACTGAAGATGGGTCATGGATGGGTCTTCCAGCATGACAATGACCCAAAACATACCGCCAAGGCAACAAAGGAGTGGATCAAGAAGGACAACATTAAGGTCATGGAGTAGCCTAGTCGGTCTCCAGACCTTAATCCTATAGAAAATTTATGGGGGGAGCTGAAACTTTGAGTTGCCAAGAGACAGCCAAGAAACCTTAAGGATTTAGAGAAGATCTGTAGGACCCCTTTCATACTGGGGCGCTTTTCAGGCGTTTTAGCGCTAAAAATGCCTGGAATATTTGACCATTCTTCCAGAAGTGCATTTGTGAGGTCAGGCACTGATGTTGGACGAGAAGGCCTGGCTCGCAGTCTCCGCACTAATTCATCCCAAAGGTGTTCTATCGGGTTGAGGTCAGTCAGGTTCCTCCACCCCAAACTTGCTCATCCATGTCCTTATGGACCTTGCTTTGTGCTCTGGTCCAAACCATTTGGTGGAGGGGGGATTATGGTGTGGGGGGGGGATTATGGTGTGACAGGAGGGGGGGTTATGGTGTGGGGTTGTTTTTCAGGGGTTGGTCTTGGGCCCCTTAGTTCCAGTGAAGAGAACTCTTAAGGCATCAGCATACCAAGACATTTTGGACAATTTCATGCATCCAACTTTGTGGTAACAGTTTGGGGACGGCCCCTTCTTGCTCGAACATGACTGCGCACCAGTGCACAAAGCAAGGTCCATAAAGACATGGATGAGCAAGTTTGGGGTGGAGGAACTTGACTGGCCTGCACAGAGTCCTGACCTCAACCTGATAGAACACCTTCTATCCATGGCTGCTGCTGCCACCCCCTATTCAGGTGCCCGGCCCCTTTTCAGGAGCAGGGCGCCTGAATTACAGCGGCGGGGGGGGTGTTTTTTTAAGCACCTGATTAGAGCCATAGGCTCTAATAGGTGTCAAAAAACATGACCTGCGAGCGCCATGCTTGGTGCTTACAGTTCACCCAGGTGTGTTAGAACAGAGAATGAATATTCGCTTTCCTAACACTGAACCGCCTCTCTGCCAATCAGGTGCTCGGGTCTGTTATCCTTCACCCGATTGGCTGAAATGACAGGCGCTGTGATTGGACGCCTATCAGGCGTCCAATCGCCTATAGGAGAAGACGGGACTTGGGAGAAGACATGGAGGATATGGAGGAGCATGTCCATGGAGGATTGTGGAGGATACCGTTCGCTGCCGTCACCCGCTGCCCCACCGAGCAGACGGCGAGCGGGCGGTGGGGGGGGTCACAGTGGCAGCATTCGATGGGCACAGTGGCTGCATTTGATGGCACAGTGGTGCATTTGATGAGCACAGTGGAAGCATTTGATGGGCACAGTAGGAGCATTTGATGGGCACAGTGGCTGCATATCAATGCACAGTGGCAGCATTTGATGGGCACAGTGGCAGCGTTTGATGGGCACAGTGGGAGAATTTGATGGGCACAGTGGGAGAATTTGATGGGCAAAGTGGCAGCGTTTGATGGGAACAGTGGCTGCGTTTGATGGGCACAGTGGCTGCGTTTGATGGGCACAGTGGCTGCGTTTGATGGGCACAGTGGCTGCGTTTGATGGGAACCGTGGTGGCAATTGATGGGCACAGTGGCTGCGTTTGATGGCACAGTGGCTGCGTTTGATAGGCACAGTGAGGCTGCAATTGATTTTTTTTTTTTTCAGAATTTTTCAGTTAGTTTGCGCCCCCCCAAAATTTTTGAGCACCAGCTGACACTCTATTGCCGCGTACACACGACCGGACTTTCTGGCGGACTTCCGACGGACTTCCGATGGACTTTCTGAACGGACGTACTTGCCCACACACGACTGGACTTTCTGGCAGACTAGGTCCGCCGGTCTTCCCGCCGGACTTTCAACAGAGTTACGGTGGACTTTCTGTAGGAACGGACTTGCCCACACACGGACAAGTCCGTTCATTTTGAACGTGACTCGAGTACGACAGGACTAGAAAAGGAAGTCAATCTTGGCGAGAGTGACACTTTGCGAGCCCCGTCGCGGGGCATACCAGGCCCTTAGGTCTGGTATGGATTCTCAGGGGAACCCCCTACGCCGAAAAACCGGCGTGGGGTCCCCCCAAAATCCATACCAGACCCCTATCCGAGCACGCAGCCTGGCCGGTCAGGAAAGGGGGTGGGGACGAGCGAGCGCCCCCCCCCTGAAACGTACCAGGCCGCATGTCCTCAACATGGGGGGGTGGGTGCTTTGGGGGAGGGGGAGCCCTGCGGCCCCCCCACCCCAAAGCACCTTGTCCCCATGTTGATGAGGACAAGGGCCTCTTCCCGACAACCCTGGCCGTTGGTTGTCGGGGTCTGCGGGGGGGCTTATCGGAATCCGGGAGCCCCCTTTAATAAGGGGGCCCCCAGATCCCTGTCCCCCGCCCTATATGAATGAGTATGGGGTACATGGTACCCCTACCCATTCACCTAGGGGAAAAGTGTCAATAAAAAAACACACTACAGTTTTTTTAAGTAATTTATTAGACAGCTCTGGGGGTCTTCTTCTGGCTTCGGGGGTCTTCTTCCGACTTCGGGGGTATCTCTGGCCTCTTCTCCTGGCGTCCGGTTCTTCTGCTGGCTCCTCCGCTATCTTCTGCCGCTCTTTTGCTAGCAGTGGCCCGGACTTCTGCCTTCTGCCTTCTTGTCTTCTTCCCTCTTCTCTTCTTCCGATGTTGACACGACGCTCTCTCCGGCTGTAATGCTCTCTGAGCGCTCCGCTATGACTTATATAGGCGGTGACCCCGCCCCCTTAAGACGTCACAGTCCCTGGGCATGCTGGGAATGTGACGTCATAAGGGGGCGTGGTCAACATCACCCGGTGAGTGAAAAATTTGTTTTTCCTATTGCAGCGAACGCGAGATGTAGTACCCTGCCCTTGCGTCGTATCTGGTCCGTCGGACCAGCATACAGACGAACGGGCTTTACGTCAGGAACTGAAGTCCGGCGGAGTTGCAACGGAAAGATTTGAAACATGTTTCACTTCTAGGTCCGTCGGACTTTTGGGGAAAAAAAAGTCAGCGGGAGCCCACACACACGATCGAATTGTCCGACGGACTCAGTCTGCTGTAAAGTCCGCTCGTGTGTACGCAGCATTAGGTGTAGTTAACACTGATAACTAACAAAATCCTGATCTCGTGAAAAATATTCTACCCACTGAGCCACGGGCCCATCTCATAAATCTTGCTATTCACCTATTTTATGCTTTCCCACAAAAGAACGCGAGGTAGCGGCTCATTTTAAAACATCAATCCGCGCTGACTCAGAAATACAATGTTTTATTGTTTCTTTGTATCCTTTTGTTTGGCTTTTTTGTTTCATTTTCTATAAAGTTATTCGATACATTGCAAAACAAAACAAAAACATCAAATGTTTACCAAATAAAACAAACAAAGAAACAGACTGTAAGCCAAAATTTCCATTTAAATTAGCCCAACGGACTAAAAAAAAAAAAAAAAAAAATCTTCAAAGGGATTTTGGTTTTTAAAAAAGAGAGAATGCTTCAGAAGGACGATTAATGTGACGGAGGTACAACCTTTCCTGCGCAGATTTAGAAATTATAGGGTGGTCCCGCCAATTACACAATCACAAAGCCGCAGCAGCTGCCGCCGTTTTGTGTCATTCCCCAAGTATCTTTTTTTTTTATTATTAACGAGGAAAATTAGCCGTTAAACTGATAAAAGCGGCACACGTGTTGCAGTCAAGGACTTCGAAGGCCGGCGGTTCAAAGCTGTGTGTCTTTGTCTTCGACGCGTACGCGCGGCGAGGGGCTGATCTGTTCCGTAACTCTGGGATCTGCCTCTAATATGAAGGTGAGATGATTGCATTTACAATTGCGGCTCACATTAAAGCTCGTGTTTTTAACGTAAAAGTGTCACTTCGGCTTAGGCTGAAACCGGCCCTCGGAAATACGATGTAGGTAGGCAGGTGCAGCCTACTTTCTCCACTGTAGGTGGCGATCTTCCGCAGCGGCATTACAGTTGGAGAGGAAGTCAAGCGAAACATGGTTCCTCTATGGCTTCCTGGTTCACTAGGGAAGCTATCTGATTGAAATGCTGCCACCCCATGTGACTCTAGCAGCCATCTTGGGTCGGGCAGAGCCTATTTAAAGTGGTTGTATACCCCCAATGCGGAAGTTGTACCTATAGGTAAGCCTATAATAAGGCTTGCCTATAGGTACGGTAAATATCTCCTAAACGTGCGCCGAAATGTTTACCTTGTAGTGCGCCGATGATGTCAATTAGCGCATGCGCTGTGAAGAAACGGCCCTCCACGCCGCGGACTGATGACTCCCGCATGCATGCGTTAGGGAGTTAGGGTTTCCACCTGTCCAGGATTCACCTGGACAGTCCGGGTTTTGAATCATGTGTCCGGGTTTCAGTCCGCCTGAATCCCGGACAAATTATGCAGACAGAGCTGAGGCTCTCCAAGTAACTAAGATAGTCACATAAAAATCTGTTGCCACCCAGGAGCTGTGGGCAGCTGTCTGGTGACAGGTTCGGCATTACTGGGGGGGGGGCGGGGCGATGATGTCAGCAAGGGCAATTTGGCCATATGCACCGTTGGCCATAGTGCACTTTACGCACTGCATTACTACTATTCTAGGGCCACCCAAAGGTGTCCCAGGTCTTTTATAATACTATAGTGTATACCATGAGAAAAAAAATTACCCTGCACTGCTAAAGTGTTCATGTCTGGCTTGGAGAGAAGGTGGCAAACCCTAGCGGGAGTGATGTCACACGACTCCGGCCAGTCACAGAGCCGGAGTCCGCGGCAAATGTACCATGTTAGTATGTGTGTGTGTGGGGGGGGTTGATGGATGGAATGTACTATATCAGTATGGTGGGGGGATGGTTGATGAAATTTACCATGTCAGCATGTAGGGAGGGTGATGAAGGATTGTACCATGCACTATTTGGGGAGTTATGTATAGAATGTACAATGTCAGTATGAGGGGGGGGGGGGGGTTGATGGAATTTACCATATCAGTATGCAGAGGGCTATATATGGATTGTACCATGTCACTTATGTAGGGGGGTGATGGATGGAATGTACCGTGCCACTATGTAGGGGTGCAGTAGAGGAGGTTTGGAATTCCCCATGTCTCAGTGACATCAGAGGGGGTTGGGTAGGGGATGAATGTCTCCCCCTAGTGGTAGAGGAGGAAGTACACAGGACACACGCTGACCTGCTGTCTCTCTCTCTCTGGTCTTCTCTCTGATCTCCAGCACACAGCAGCAGATATCTTCATCCCATCCTCTCTACAAACACTTTGCCCCCGAGTCTCCGCCTCCTGTCCCCGCATCATGGGCGCCGCCATCGTTTCCGGCTCCCCCTATAGGGATAGATGGGCATTGGACTCCGGAAGCATGGCGTCTCATCCCAGCCAGGGATCCTGACCTTCCCGGGGCCAGGAGAGGTGTCACCCCTTCGGACTCGGCTGATCACAGAAGAGGGTAAAGGGCCAATCACATCATGGCCCTTTACCACGCGATCAGCTGTCAGCCAATGACAGTTGATCACGGAAGTAAACAGAAGCCGGTCATCAGCTTTTTTTCTCCTCACGTTGTCAGCATCAGGAGAAAGGAAGGAAGCCAGTAACCAGCTTCTGTCACAGGGACATCGGTCCCAATCTGTGCCCATCAGTGCTGCTAATCAATGCAAACCAGTGCCCCCTATCAGTGCCCACCAGTGCTGCTAATCACTGATACTGCCAATCAGTGACCACCAGTGTCACCTATCAGTGCCCATCAATGCCTCATCATCAGTGTCACCTACCAGTGCTGACTATCAGTGCCACCTATCAGTGCCCACCAGTGCTGCTAATCAGTGCAAACCAGTGCCCACCAGTACTGCCAATCAGCAACCACCAGTGTCACCTATCAGTGCCCATCAATGCCTCAGCATCAGTGTCACCTACCAGTGCTGACTATCAGTGCCAGCTATCAGTGCCGCCTATCAGTGCAGCCTATCAGAGCTGCCTATCAGAGCCCATCAGTGCCACCTATCAGTGCCCACCAGTGCTGCTAATCAGTGCAAACCAGTGCCCACCAGTGCTGCTAATCAGTGCCCACCAGTACTGCCAATCAGCAACCACCAGTGTCACCTATCAGTGCCCATCAGTGCCTCATCATCAGTCTCACCTATCAGAGCTGACTATCAGTGCCACCTACCAGTGCCTATCAGTGCCCATCAGTGTCACCTATCAGTGGCGCCTATCAATGCAGCCTATCAGTGCCACATATCAGAGTCCTTCAGTGCCACCTATCAGAGCCCATCAGTGCCACTTATCAGTACTCATTAGTGCCACTTATCAATGCAACCTCATCAATGCCCACCAGTGCTGCATCATCAGTGCTCATCAGTGCCACCTATCAATGCCTCTCAGTGCCCATCAGTGCAGCCTCACCAGTGCCTATTAGTGCCACCTCATCAGTGCCCATCAGTACAGCCTCATCAGTGCCCATTAGTGCAGCCTCATCAGTGCCCATCAGTGAAGGAGAAAAATTACCCGAAAAATTTTATAACAAACTACTAAAAAAAAAATTTTTTTCAAGATTTTCTGTATTTTTTTGTTTCTTTAGCAAAAAATAAAAAAAAACAACAGTGATTAAATACCACCAAAAGAAAGCTCTATTTGTGTGAAAAAAATTGTAAAAATGTCATATGTGTACAGTGTTGCATGACCGTGCAATTGTCATTCAAAGTGTGACAGCGCTGAAAGCTGAAAATTGGCCTGGGCAGGAAGGGGGTAAAAGTGCCCGGTAAGCAAGTGGTTAAGGCCCACACAGGGCCGAAATGCACAAGCAGCGGGAGAACACTTCTAACTTTTATTCTGTGTTAAATAAAATCTTTCTGTGCCAACCCCCCCCCCCCCCAAGTGCGTGTGCCGCTTTACAACTTTATATCTCCATCGCGCCAAGCTGGCCCAAATGCCCAAACATATCAATCGCCCGGGTTTCGGCTTTGAAAAGTAAAAAAAAATACTAATCCATTTTAATGAGATTTCTCCTCCCCCCCCCCTCCCGGAGCGGTTTGTACGTTTCACCCAAAAAAAAATCTGACAATCTCCTTTTCCACTGTTAAATATTCATTCCGTCTGACATGAGTTGTGTCTGGAAGTGAGTCAAATCCTAGTCAAATAACTATTTTCCCGCACAGCTGCGAGGAATGAAAAATCTTGTGTGGAAAAGCAGATATTTGACATTCACCTCCTCACTCGGTAAACACGAAAATATCTTCAAATCTAGATAGTTGTGTGTAATGGAAAGCGGAGGGAGAGAGTCGGCCGCGCTTTATCCCTCCAGGCTTTAAGTTCTCCTCCCGGCAGTAAACGTGCGTTTACAATGCTAAAACGGACCTTTTGTCAGCGTTAATTCGCGGCACAGATTAGGTACACAAGCAGGTTCCGTGTCATAAATCCGGTTTTGTGCTCTGTTGCCTCCAACGGCGGAATCTCTCCCAACGCCCCTCTTCGACTTCCGCCACACACACAGCCGGATAATAACTCTGCTTTAGCTCAAATAAAAGAGCGATTGGAGCCTACGTTCTTCGCACAGTTTTTTCAGCACCGAGCGGTGAGAAGATGCTATTATAGCCAATACCAGAACCAGTGAAAGAGTTTCCGGTGAGTATTTTTTTATTATACTAATGGCGGCGAGAAGAGCGGGTGAAGAACATTTCGTAATCCACATGAGTTTCAGCTGATCAATCGTATAATACCCAATTGAGTCTCCATTACGGAATAAAATTGGCCAATGGCTTCCCAATTGCCTCCTCCAACACGCTCAGGCTCTCAGGTCGAATCATAGGCAATACGGCAATTTTCTGAAAAATGCTTAAACAAAAAAAAAAGAGGAATGCTCGGGGCTTGTTAACATTTGTGGCTGTTGGAGAAAACGGGGGCTGAAAGTGGGGAAGGTCTGAAAGAAGGAATGGGGAATAATTGGGACTTTAGATGAGACACAAGGGAAAATTTGGGCCTCCATCCCTGTTGCTATGCAAAAAGAGAGAGGGGAAGGGTGGGACTTTATATAAGGTGGATGTGGTGGAACCAACCAGATCCATATACATTACATTAATAGTATCTTTATTCATAAACCAGATAATGGTATAAATATAAAACATGCATAAAAGCATATAAGCATATAAAGTATCAACATACATATAATGAGTAGTAGCCAACATGACTCAGAGAATAAATGTTGTACATCTTAATCCCCCAGGTAGGATAAAAATAGACATTCTATCAGAGTAAGTATAGCAGTAAGACCTTCTGACATCATTAATATGAAATGGATGCATCAAATGAACTTGACGCGTTTCATTGGACTTCTATCCGCTCATCAGAAGCGAGTACACCGATGTTCTAAGAAGGGGATAAAGAGCACAATGTAATCTGATGCGACTACCAACTGGGGGGGATGGGGATAATAAAGGATGTATATAGCTGGCTGTAGCTGATAATACTCACATAGAAACTGATACTGAGACCGTGCAAAAGAAGGAACTAGGAAGCCATGCTCTGCCATAAGGAGGAGAAAATTTTGCAAAATGAGAAGTAGGCAGACGTTGACAAGAGAAAATCATGCAGTTAGTGCTCTTTACTGGTGATAAGCTATGTTTCAGGGCCTGGACCTGAACCCAGGACCTTTGTGTCTGATAGCATCTCTTCTCGCTGAGCCACTGAGATGCTGAACAGTTCGCTGGATAATTTCTTGTCTTGAACCTTGTTTCTCTTGAACCTTGAATGCCTTGCTCCTCGCATCGACTTTCTGATTTAAGCCATGTCTCTGCACTTCCTGTTTGCCAGATTATTGTGCTCTCCCCAGCCAATATCTCGCTCTTGTCACTCCTGCCGCCCACCGTATCTTCGCTACCACTCTTCGCCGACCTTTGGTTTGTTCCTCAATTATGCTTCCGCTTGATCCCAACCTGCAACCACTTGCTAACAACCTTTGGCTTGTTTACTGACTATGCTTCCGCTTGATCCCAATCTGCAACTACTTGTTACTGACCTTTGACTGGTTTACTGACTATGCTTCTGCTTGATCCCAACCTGCAACCACTAGTTACCAACCTTTGGCTTGTTTACTGACTATGCTTCTGCTTGATCCCAACCTGCAACTATTTGACTATGCTTCCACTTGATCCCAACCTGCAACTACTTGTTACCAACCTTTGGCTTGTTTACTGACTATGCTATCGCTTGATCCCAACCTGCAACTACTTGTTACCGACCTTTGACTGGTTTACTGACTATGCTTCTGCTTGATCCCAACCTGCAACCACTAGTTACCAACCTTTTGGCTTGTTTACTGACTATGCTTCTGCTTGATCCCAACCTGCAACCATTTGACTATGCTTCCGCTTGATCCCAACCTGCAACTACTTGTTACCAACCTTTGGCTTGTTTACTGACTATGCTATCGCTTGATCCCAACCTATAACTACTTGCTAACAACCTTTGGCTTGTTTACTGATTATACTTCTGCTTAATCCCAACCTGCAACTACTTGCTAACAACCTTTGACTTATTTACTGACTATGCTTGACTATGCTTCCTCTTGATCCCAACCTGCAACTACTTGTTACAAACCTTTGGCTTGTTCCTCAACTATGCTTCCACTTGATCCCAACCTGCAACCACTTGTTACCAAATTTTGGCTTGTTTACTGACTATGGTTCTGCTTAATCCCAAACCTGCAACTACAGTACTTGCTAACAACCTTTGACTTGTTTACTGACTTTGCTACCGCTTGATCCTAACTGCAACCACTAGTTACCAACCTTTGGCTTGTTTACTGACTACGCTTCTGCTTGATTCCCTACCTGCTACATCTGCTACTGGACCCCAGCTTGCTCACCTCCTGGTGGGGCAATCCTGAGGACCATGACTTGGTACTTACATGCATAAAAACCCATCTCCATTATCAGGAGCTTTGGTGAACATCGCTTCCGCTTGATCCCAACCTGCAACCACTGTTTACCGACCTGTGGCTTGTTTACTGACTACGCTTCTGCTTGATCCCAGCCTGCAACTGCTTGTTACCAACCTTTGACTTGTTTACTGACTACGCTTCCACTTGATCCCAACCTGCAACCACTAATTACCGACCTTTGGCTTGTTTACCGACTACGCTTCTGCTTGATCCCAACCTGCAACCACTAGTTACCGACCTTTGACTTGTTTACTGACTACACTTCTGCTTGATCCCTACCTGCTACATCTGCTACTGGACCACAGCTTGCAAACCTCCTGGTGGGGTGATCCTGAGGACCATGACCTGGTACTAACATGCCGCAAAACCCATCTCCACTATGAGGAGCGCTGGTAAACACTGGTTAGTGCTTAGAACCCACACCGTGGGTTAGCCCGCGTGATCCGCCAGGGCGACCTGCTTGTATACCTATCCTGCTGGTCAGTGGGAGCCTCTCTACTGCTATAGCTACTGGTCTCTGACCCTCTAAACCGGGACAGAAGGTGGAATGGGTCACTTTAAATTAAAGCTGAACTCCAGGGATGATGAATATTCCATACGAACATTGGTCCATCTTGGCACAATGTAAGTGCATATGTGATGCCTGATCAGCCTCTGTGGAAACCTGAGCTACCACAATGATGGTCTTACAGGTGCTGTGCCAAGCAGCTGCCCTTCTGCATAGTGCCCACAGAGGCTCACTCGCTTGGTACGGCTGCCATTTTTGTATTTATGAAGAAATTAGATTTTTTTCATTTTTTTTAATTGGATATGTTTTATAGCAGAAAGTAAAAAATATTGTTTTTTTTTTTTTCAAAATCGTATTATTTTTTTTTTTGTTTATAGTGCAAAAAAGAAAAAAATGCAGAGGTGATCAAATACCATCAAAAGAAAGTTCTATTTGTGGGGAAAAAAAATTATATAAATGTCTTCATGAAGGGGGGTTGTAAATCTTCCAGGGTGGTCAAGTGGTTAAATAAATCACATGAAATAAGAGTTACAATTTTTGTAAGCCTCTGCAATAATTTACAAACTATTTCAGGATATGTACATTTTGCAATGCGATAGGTATTTTAGTCACCAAAGTGCTGCCGCATTCTATTTTTCATCGAATTTGCATATGCCTGGCCTCCAGCGTGAGCAACACACGGGGCTACTTTCTTCAAGTTTTGCCTACCGAATCCCAGCTCACTGTCTCATCTCATTCCGATACGCCTGATATGCCTCCGCTGACGTCAGCAAACCAAAGGGGCCCGAAATTCAGACACCAGCAGAAATTTTGAGGCTTGTCAATTGTCTGACTCCGGTGATTTGCCGAGCTTTGTCCGAGAATATCTTGGGGCGTCAGGTGTGATTATGGAAATTACGCGCAAAGCGGTGACAAGGAAATATCCATTGTGAAGCTGCTAATGCGTCGTGCGTCTAGGAGAGAGTGGAACTCCAGACGACACGAAAGGAATCACAAAAAAAAAAGTAAAATAAAATAAAACCACCGCAACGCGCAGAAAGATAGACACAGCCAAGCGAAGTCGGCTCGTGGCATAAATAATGAAAAGCTACAACACAATATCTTGTTTTATTTAACCAGCTGAGAGTTCTTCATTTTTCACTGATTTGAAACAATTGTCACGGAAAGGCGGCGGGCGATGGCTGGTTGGTCTTCAATGTCAAAACTGGAATTGTATCTGGAACTGCCAGCTTCTCTCCCGCCGCAACTCGCCTACGCTCAACTGATATTAAAGCGTAGTTCCAAGCTACATCGAAACCAGGTCTTAATCAATCGATCGTCCCACCCCTCGTTTTTGAATATTCTTTTATTTATTTTTTTGTGCCATTTTGTAGCTTTTTTTTCCTTCTCCAGCAGGACTTCCATCCTAACCTTTCCGCAGGGAGGTACGTCAACTCAGTATTTGCATTGGCCCCTCCCCCCACTCTCCTGCCTTCTGGGACCTGTGTGTCCCCCAGAAGACAACGGGGCCATTCAGAAAGCACAGCGCGACTCGCGCATGCGCAGTAGGAAACCAGCTGTGAAGCCTCAAAGCTTCACTGCCAGTTTCCCTTACTTGCAATGCCGCGCCTACACCCGAGCCGAATATTTGTATCTGCTTTTTTTTTTTTTGAGGCTGGATTTTCGCTTCAAACTTTCTAAACAAAGGGTCAGTTTACTGATCTTCAGACTTTAGGGGGGCCGGACTGTGGCCATCGGGAATAAAAAAAGTCCTGACATCAGGGAGGAATTGTGCCCCATTGTTGGTGTCATTGGGAGGAATTGTGCCCCATCGTTGGTGTCATTGGGAGGAATTGTGCCCCATTGTTGGTATAAGTGGATGAAATAGTGCCCCAAGGGCCAGGTAAAAGCAAGCAAAGGGCTGCATCTTGGAGACCACTGCATTAGAGGTTCCCTGATCACATCAGTGGCCAACCATTCATGTGAGAGCCCCACCTTCACATCAGAGGCCCCATCACATCACAGTCCCTCCATCACATCAAAACCCCACCCCCATACCTTAGAAGCCCCCATCGCCACAGAGTCAATCCTATAGCAGAGTCAGAGGCCTCCCTACACATGAGATTCCACCCTATACAGGATAGAGTCCCACATCAAATTAGGGTCTCCCCATCCAGGGTAAACTGGTCCTGTGCTCGGGGCACCCAGAGAATCCCAAATGGCACCCCAGGATGCCATGGCACCCTGGTTGAGAAACGCTGGCCTTTACTATACCTTCATTACGGATCAGCCCCTTTGAAAGAAGATGCACTCCATTGTGGATCCACCGAGCCTTGCTTTTGTTGGTTCAAACTGCAATGTATCACACACATTAGAAACTTGCAGTTGTCAGTGTATCAGATGTTCCTCGCATAAGCTATCACAGAGCAATTCTCACACAGACTATTTCTGAACAATCTCTAAAAATCATTTTTTCCCATCTTTTCTTTGTAAGGAAACATCTGCTTGTAATCTCGTGGCTTTGGCATTTTTACCTCAAATTACTGAAAATATGCAAAATCTTTTTACACCTTACAGAGGAGAGAAATGTACTTAAATACAGTGGCGTCTGAGGCAAACGATAACAAGTGCTTTGCGAGAGAAGCCTCAGGCTTTTTGTGCATGAAAAGAACATTTGCCTTAGTTCAGCTATCAACAATGGGAAAGCACAGCAACATCTATGATTATCCATCTTAATTAATCTTCTTCTATCACTAGAGATTTGGGCTGGATTAGACTAGTGCAGTGCAGTACTATGGAGCATTGCAGAGTGAGATTTGTGGGCCACTATCGCTAGTGTCATATTTTTAATCAGTACCCTATAGTCCTGTCAGCTCAGATATCATAGTACGAGGGTGGTGATCTCCAAGAATGTCCAATGTATATGGGTCCTGTTAATGAGGATGTCCAGAATGATCTCTCATATATGAAGCACCAAACCCCTTTTTTCTGGCTGATCCCTTGTATATGAAGCACCAAACCCCTTGATTTTCAATGATCCCTTATATAGGAAGCACGCACCTGACCCCTTGGTTCTCGATGATCTCTTGTATATAAAGCACCAAACCCCTTGGTTCTCGATGATCTCTTATATATGAAGCACCCAACCCCTTGCTTCTCAATGATCCCTTATATATGAAGCACCCAACCTCTTGGTTCTCAATGATCCCTTATATATGAAGCACCAAACCCCTTGATTCTCAATGATCCCTTATATAGGAAGCACCTGACCCCTTGGTTCTCGATGATCCCTTATATATGAAGCCCCCAACCCCTTGCTTCTCAATGATCCCTTATATATGAAGCACCCAACCTCTTAGTTCTTGATGATCCCTTGTATATGAAGCACCCATCCCCTTGGTTCTCGATGACTACTTATATATGAAGCACCAAACCCACTGGTTCTCGATGATCCCTTGTATATGAAGCACCAAACACCTTGGTTCTCGATGATCCCTTATATATGAAGCACCCAACCCCTTGGTTCTCGATGATCCCTTATATATATTACGCACCCAAACCCCTGGTTCTCGATGATCTCTTATATATAGAGCACCAAACCCCCTTTTTTCTGGCTGATCCCTTATATATGAAGCACCAAACCCCTTTGTTCTTGATGATCCCTTGTATATAAAGCACCCAACCCCTTGGTTCTCGATGACCCCTTGTATATGAAGCACCCATCCCCTTGGTTCTCGATGACTACTTATATATGAAGCACCAAACCCATTGGTTCTCAATGATCCCTTGTATATGAAGCACCAAATTCCTTGGTTTTCGATGATCCCTTATATAAGAAGCACCCAACTCCTTGGTTCTCAATGATCCCTTATATATATTAAGCACCCAAACCCTTGGTTCCCGATGATCCCTTATATATGAAGCATCAAACTCCTTGGTTCCCGATGATACCTTATATATGAAGCACCAAACCCCTTGGTTCTTGATGATCTCTTATAGTTAAAGCGATGATCCCTTATATATGAAGCCCCAAACCCCTTGATTCTTGATGATCGCTTATATAATAAGCATCAAACCCCTTGGTTCTCGATGATCCCTTATATATGAAGCACCAAACTCCTTGGTTCTCGATGATCCCTTATATATGAAGCACCAAACTCCTTGGTTCTCGACGATCCCTTATATATAAAGCACCAAACACCTTGATTCTCGATGATCTCTTATATATAAAGCACCAAACCCCTTTTTTCTGGCTGATCCCTTATATATGAAGCACCCAACCCCTTGGTTCTTGATGAACCCTTATATATATTAAGCACCCAAACCCTTGGTTCTCGATGATCCCTTATATATGAAGCACCAAACTCCTTGGTTCCCGATGATCCCTTATATATGAAGCACCAAACCCCTTGGTTCTCGATGATCTCTTATAGTTAAAGCGATGATCCCTTATATATGAAGCCCCAAACCCCTTGATTCTTGATGATCTCTTATATAATAAGAATCAAACCCCTTGGTTCTCGATGATCCCTTATATATGAAGCACCAAACTCCTTGGTTCTCAATGATCCCTAATATATGAAGCACCAAACTCCTTGGTTCTCGACGATCCCTTATATATGAAGCCCCAAACCCCTTGATTCTTGATGATCTCTTATATAATAAGCTTCAAACCCCTTGCTTCTCGATAATCCCTTATATATGAAGCACCCATCCCCTTGGTTCTCGATGACTACTTATATATTAAGCACCAAACCCATTGGTTCTCGATGATCCCTTATATATAGAGCACCAAACCTCTTGGTTCTCGATGATCCCTTGTATATGAAGCACCCAACCCCTTGGTTCTCGATGATCCCTTATATATGAAGCACCAGACTCCTTGGTTCCCGATGATTTCTTATATATGAAGCACCAAACCCCTTGGTTCTCGATGATCTCTTATAGTTGAAGCGATGATCCCTTATATATGAAGCCCCAAACCCCTTGATTCTCGATGATCTCTTATATAATAAACATCAAACCCCTTTTTTCTGGCTTATCCCTTATATATGAAGCACCAAACCCCTTGGTTCTCGATGATCCCTTATATATGAAGCACCAAACCCCTTGGTTCTCAATAATCCCTTATATATGAAGCATGCAACCCCTTGGTTCTAGATGATCCCTTATATATGAAGCCCCCAACCCCTTGGTTCTTGATGATCCCTTGTATATGAAGCACCCAACCCCTTGGTTCTCGATGATCCCTTATATATGAAGCACCAAACCCTTTGGTTCTCAATGATCCCTTGTATATGAAGCACCCAACCCCTTTTGCTCTCGATGACTACTTATATATGAAGCACCAAACCCCTTGGTTCTCGATGATCCCTTATATATATTAGGCACCCAACCCATTGGTTCTCGATGATCCCTTATATATGAAGCACCAAACCCCTTTTTTCTGGCTGGTCCCTTATATATGAAGCACCAAACCCCTTGGTTCTCAAGCCATTATTGCGCCACAACCTATATAAAAGAAAGCCTGGTATTTCTCCAGGCAAAGTCCAGTCCCACAACATAAGAAAGCAAAAAAAGGTGAGAAATATAGGTTGTTCTTCTTACAGGACCATGGGGGCGCCACCACACAGAGGGTGCAATTAGACAATCCCCATCTTTGAGAATTGGAAATTCCATACAGACAATTGTACAGACAGACATCAAGATGAAAAAAAAACACATGGAGGTTGATTTGTTAAAGGCAAATAGACTGTGCCCTTTGCAAGGGCATATGCTCCAGAGCTTAGTAAATGAGGGGAAGTTCTGCTGACCTCCATCATCCAATCTATTTGCCTTTAACAACCTCCATGTGTTTTTTTTTTTTTTCATCTTGATGTCTGTAGTAAATCAACCTAAAAGGGTAGTTCCTCCTTAGGCTGTCAAAGAGGAACCTATGCTAAAACTGCATGCGGGCTGGTATCCAATGGATGGGGACACTAAGAGAAAATGGCTCATTTTAGCACATGAGCTGGTGCTAATGGTTGATGGAGAGAAAGTGTCTGGAACTTTCCCTATGTAGGGAGCAACAGGAATCTTGGGCTGTGGATCAGGACTTGCTCTGCACCTGCGTACTTTGAAGAGGTTTCAGTGGACCCAAAATAATGACGCAAGAGCTGTCCTTGGAGCTTCGGTGGCCATTGTGCTGCTGTGCCTGGGATATCACTGAGGTGTCATCAACCAGCAACCACACAAGCCAGAAAGAGGAGATGAAATTAAAGTGGAACTTCACTCAAAAAGTAAAGTACCATTGGTTTGCCCCTTCTCCCCAGTCTTTTACTGAATTTTAGCTTTTTTTTTGGAGGGAGGACAAGAGGGAGTATTGATTTTCATTGGTACCCACTTTTGCAATCATTCCCTAGGTGAGGATGACAACCCTTTCCACACCCCCTTCCCTCCCACAGCATCCTGGGACATGTGATTGGATGCAACGCCATTCACAGCAAGCAAGCTCATATATATGCAGTGGGGTTACCTGCTGCGTTTCTTCAGGAAGCCACAGCCTGGTTCCTTTATCCAAGATGGCGGCGCCAAGGACCCGAAGAAGTAAGAAGAACTGGCTGTGGGAAAACTGGAAACACTGGTAAGTACCTAATATTTAAAAGTCATCAGCTACAACAAAAAAAGGAATTAGTCCTTTGGGCGCTCTCCTAATAGACAAGGTGGAGATGGTGACATCACAGCCCAACCTCTCCACCTGGTTCAATCAAAGCATACCTTACAATCATTGAGAAAAATGCAAGGTGTTCTGTGAATGGCGGACCCGGAGCACAGTGGCGATCCCTCTAGTAGAGGTGACTAGTACTACGGTGATTCTTCACTTCCACGTTGGCCCCCCCCCCCCCAGGTATGGCAGATGCATAATTGGTTCAAGCTTCACCAATGCAACTAATGCAATAAAACCCATACCAGGAGTTCAGCTTTAAATAAAAAATAATTTCTCTTTAATGGTAAAGGAAGAAAAGAACATTTCATGAATCATAAAGATGAATAAAACTAGATCAACTTGTACAAGCTGGTGGAGTTGTGAGCAGCAGAAAGTAGAGCAGGGACATTCAAGGTCAAGCCTTTCTGTGTCTCTAATGAACAGTTTCTTCTTTTTTTTTCTCCTTATTATTCGTTATGTGGTGTGTGGGCTCAGAGGAAAGGCTCTTAATTAGAAAGGGAAAAAAAACTGAAGTAAAAGAAAGATTAATTTGTACTACAATAATATATCTAGAAGACTCGGTTGGGATTTCAAAGGTCACTTTAAAATAAGGAGCTCACCTGCCACAAAACCCACCAGTGGCAGACTCGGTAATGGGAACGCCATAAAGTAAGTGCTGTTTGGAAATAGCCGTGGGTCTGTTTCTCTGTGTCTGCCTGTATTCCCGCGACGTTGGCCTAGGCGACGTACTCTACCAGGAGAGCAGATATTTAAAAGCCGAGCGGGTGGGGTTGAATAAGGAGGACGCACATCATACGCTCAGGAGTCAGTCTCTTTGGACTACAGCAGCGGATACTTAATGACATCCCTGTGGGAGACTGGCTACATTTAAAACCCGTGTGCTGTGAAGTATTCCCCTCATAATGCACCGCCGTAGACTCGTCTTATGGTGAGGAATGAGCCGCAATCTTCTAGATGGCTACTTCTTACAAAGACAAATGGGTTAGATTGCTAAAATCATCTAAATTTTCTCCCGAAACAGGAGAGCTGGCAAGCACAGCTGTCATTACAACCTTCGCCGTTAAGACCGGCGCGAGGAGGGGAGTGCGCGCCAGGGAAGCGGTGATACATGGGTGTTACTTTACAATTAGAAAACTGCTTGTGCTTGCTCTTCTGAGTAATGTAATTAGAAGGGAATTTAAATTTGAAGTAATCTGTGATCGGTATCTGAGAATGACTGTTACAAAGCAGTGCCTCGCAGGACACGTCGCACTGGCAGGCACTTCGGTTTTATTTAATGCCATCTTCATAAGGTATAAATTATTCAGGAGTCGAGTGTGCCTGCTGCTATCATCGAGTGACAACTCATATTAAGCTGGAGAGACATTCCGACTCTCGTTTTTACAAATGATGTTGGTATGTTTGCTGACACACTAGAAGGAACATGTACCTGCCTCCTTGACTATAAAACAGGTACACGTTCCCCCATTTATTAAGCAGATTTCCCCCCCTCCTGATATATTTATGCCCTTCCTACAACCCTTACATGCTTAGGGCCTGTGTGTAGGAAGGGGCTAACATATTTTTTTTCAGTTTTGGCCCCTCTAAACAGGAAATGATCCAATAAGCCTGGCAGATCCCCTCATATACATTGGGTAGAAGCTAGTAAGGTTGGGTAGAGTGAGGTGTATCTTAGAGAAGGAAGATGGACTAGTGGAACCACATTTGGTTTCCCTACGTAGGCTTCACCTGTCACGGGCTTTAAGGCATCTGACACTCAGCACTGACCTAAAAGGAATAAAGACTAAGCCCTTCTTAAGAGGAAGCAACCCAATAATCCCGGTGGATCCCCTCATATACATTGGGTAGAGTCTAGGAAGGTTGGGTAGAGTGAGGTGTATCTTGGAGAAGAAAAATGTAAAGGTGGACTAGTGGCACCATGTTTGATTCCCCTATGTGGGCTTTCCCTATGTGGGCTTTAAGGTACCCGACACTCAGCACTGACCTAAAAAGAATAAGGACTAAGCCCCTCATTAACAGGAAGAAACACAATGTTCCTGTAAGCTTCACTCATATACATTGGGTAGAGTCTAGTAAGGTTGGTTAGATGGAGGTGTATCTTAGAGAAGGAAGATATAAAGGTGGACTAGTGGAGCTTGGTCCCCCCTATCTGGGCTTCACTTTCCATGGGCTTTAAGGCACCCAACAAACAGCACTAACCTAAAAGGAATAAGGACTAAGCCCCAGTTAGCAGGAAGCAATCCAATCATTCTGGTAGATCCTCTTATATACCTTGGGTAGAGTCTAGTAAGGCTGGGTAGAGTGGGGTGTATCTTAGAGAAGGAAGATGTAAAGGTGGACTAGTGGAACCATGCTTGGGTCCCCTACATGGGCTTCCCCTACCATGGCCTTTAAGGCACCTGACACTCAGTACTGACCCAAACGTATAAGGACCACACCCCAATTAGCAGGAAGCTACCCAATAATCCAGGTAGATCCCCTTATATACCTTGGGTAGAGTCTAGTAAGGCTGGGTAGTGCGAGGTGTGTCTTAGCAATGGTTGGTCCCCCTATGTGTGCTTCCTCTACCATGGGCTTTAAGGCACCCGACACTCAGTACTGAGCTAAAAGGTATAAGGACTACACCATGGGTGCGCAACCTGTGGCCCTCCAACTGTTGAGCAACTACAAGTTCTATGAGGCATTGCACGGCTGACAGTTACAAGCATGACTCTCAAAGGTTAAGGCATGATGGAACTTGTAGTTCCTAAACAGCTTGAGGGCCACAGGCTGAGCACCCGAGGACTACACCCTTCTTTAACAGAAAGTAACCAAATAATCCTCATAGATCCTCTCATATATATCAGGTAGAGTCTAGTGAGGTTGGATAGAGTGAGGTGTATGTTGGAGAAGGAAAATGTAAAGACTTGAAATCATATCAGATGATGCGGGTTCTATGAATTGTATTAAGATGTTTTATATTCTTGTGGCCACCCTGTCATTCAGAGGTGTCTTGTAAATTTACCTTTCCTGGATAGTAGTTTGCAAAGTCCAATTTGTAGTTTTCTTCATTGGTTTCTCCCCTAAGTTTAGGCTTCCTGCTTTTCCCAACAGGGTGTCACTGGCACTCAGGGCAACATTATTGGAGGTGGTAACAATTGTGGGCTAATGAACACTAATGTCCCTTCACGCAACCACTAGGAGGTTTAAACCAGTGGTGCATGCTGGGGAAGAATATAAAAGCTTTGGGGAGGCCTGGTGACCTCTCTTTTCCCATACTATGGCCTGGAGAGATGTGGGCAAGAGCATGTGCTGTGTAGGCTAGGACTTATTTGGAGACGAACACAGACATCCTCAAGCTGCCCTGCTTGGTTGAAGAGGGTACAGCTTCCAAGGTAGAAGAGCCCGGAGATGAAGGTCCTACTGGAGGAGGATTGGTGCCTCTAACCTGTGTCCAAGTCTTACTGGAGACCAGCAGACTGAGTGTGCAGTTATGCACAGCCTTTATAATCAAGAGCCTGTCTGTAGTTCAGAGCTCCACCTGAGAGACAGGAGGTCCCCTACCCAAAGGCCAGGGTGTGGGCCAGGGCAGCAGGGAGGGTTTGGTAACTCCCAGATTGGTTTCTGGAGTTCAGAGGCCTCAAGAAGTCTTGGGAGGGATGAAGCCTCTAACCCTGTATCCACCCTTTCCGGTGGAAACCCCTGCAAAGCTAATCTTTTGTTTCATTGGATTTCTTCAACTTTATTTCTTTAATTAAAATGGGCCAACAAGCTCTAAAACCGTTATTTCCTGTCTGGACTGAACTCATCGGAAAGCACTACACCTTGAGCTAAGCCCCCACAAATACACTATATTAAGTATTGGGACGCCTGCCTTTACACACACATGCACTTTAATGGCATCCCAGTCTTAGTCCGTAGGGTTCATTATTGAGTTGGCCCATCCAAGGCAGTCCACAAGGTTTAGGATTGTGTCTGTGGGAAGGTTTGACCATTCTTCCAGAAGCACATTTGTGAGGTCAGGCACTGATGTTGGATGAGAAGACCTGGCTCGCAATCTCCACTCTAATTCATCCCAAAGGTGTTCTATCGGGTTGAGGTCAGGACTCTGCGCAGGCCAGTCAAGTTCCTCCACCCCAAACTCGCTCATCCATGTCTTTATGGACCTTGGTTTGTGCACTGGTCCAAATCATTTGGTGGAGGTGGGATTATGGTGTGGGGGTTGTTTTTCAGGAGTTGGGCTTGGCCCCTTAGTTCCAGTGAAGGTAACTCTTAAGGCGTCGGCATACCAAGACATTTTGAATAATTTCATGCTCCCAACTTTGTGGGAACAGTTTGGGGACGGTCCCTTCCTGTTCCAACATGACTGCGCACCAGAGCCCAAAGCAAGGTCCATAAAGACACGGATGAGCGAGTTTGGGGTGGAGGAACTTGACAGAGTCCTGACCTCAACCCGATAGAACACCTTTGGGATGAATTAGAAGACTGCTAGCCATGCTTTCTTGTCCAACATCAGTGCCTGACCTCACAAATTTGCTTCTGAAAGAATGGGTCAAACATTCCCGAAGACACACTCCTAAACCTTGTGGACGGCCTTCCCGGAAGAGTTGAATCTGGTATAGCTTCAAAGGGTGGGCCAACCCAATATTGAACCCCATAGGTGTGCGCAGCCTATTGCGTTAGGGTGTGCACCCCAAAGCTCAAACACACATGCATGCGTGTGTATGTACGTGTACTGACTACATTGTGCTTAGCTTCTCCTGGTAGGCTGAATCCTGTCCCACACTGTAGGCTGTGTTTAGTCCTCCTTCTCCTACCTGCTCCAGCTGCCGGCACCTTCTGTTGTAAAGTCAAATAAGGCACGCTGGGGATGTCGTTACCATTGGCTAACGAGGCAGCAGAGACGTGGAGCAGCTGTAGCCTCTGGCTTTTTACAGACACTACATGGTTGGCTACCTTGGTAAATAGGGTGTGCCCAGGCACACCTGGCACGCCCCCTGCGCGCGCCTATGTTGAACCCTACTAAGGACTAAGACTGGGAAAGTTCATGTGCGAGTAAAGGCCGGCGTCACAATACTTTTGGTAATATAGCGTATAACAAGTGGATAAAACTTTAAAATCTGTTCCAGTCACTGTTCATTACAGTTGTAATTCTTCCACTTTGGTGTAGGTGATTCTCTCGCAGGTTTTATTGAGGTAATATATGTAAACACGCCACTACAGGAAATATCTGCCGCAAAATAATAAATAAGACCCGACAGGAAAATAATAATAAAAAAAAAAAAAACCTACACGCTGGGTACAAGATATAACAGAGAGCACGGGGTGGGGGCGGAGGCGAACGTTATTTTAATATATATTTCATGAACGTAACAGCTAAATCAATACAATGAGACAGTTTGTTCAGTAATTAAATATCTCTGGTTGACCACCCAGTTGACCTCTCCCGACGGTACATCATAAACTGCCAGTCAAACTTCCTATATTACACATTCCAGATTAACGAAGAGGAAAGCCGAAATCAATAGCGTTCTTCTAGAGAACCAGAGGCGCGCTCAGAAGCCCGGCATCGCCATTTAAGTTGAAGGAACTATAAAGACGTCCAGAATGAATGGCAAACTTGTTATCAACAGCCCATTACTGAGACACCTTCAGTCTTTATGAACAGTTCATCTCGGAGAACCGCCTCACTCCGCGTCTTTATTATTTTATCCGCCAGGAAAGCTGCTATATGCTTAATAGATATAATTGAAAAAAGTTGCTCCAAAGATAGTGATATAATCCTCAATCATCGCACCGAACGCCCTAATTAAAGTAAAAGTGTCATGGGTTTCATTATTGTAGAGTTTACGTTGTTTTTACTTTTTTTTTGTGTGACTTTCACACTTTTACAAGCCAGCTCCTCCGTGTTTTTTGATATTGTATTAAATATAGATATTTGTAGCTTAGCCACTAGAGGGGGCTGCGACTACATTTTTTGATGACCTACTTTAGCTGTCGAGAAGAGATATCTGCCACACAGGGAGTGCATTGTTTTCAGTGTGTTGGCTGACTTATAGAGGCGGATTTACTAAAGACAAGTGCATTCTGCTCCAGAGCTTAACCACTTAACCACTTGCCTACGGGGCACTTTCACCCCCTTTCTGCCCAGGCCAATTTTCAGCTTTCACACTTTGAATGACAATTGCGCGGTCATGCTACACTGTACCCATATGACGTTTTTATCATTTTTTTTTTCTTCACATAAATAGAGCTTTCTTTTGGTGGTATTTAATCACTACTATTTTTACTTTTTGCTAAACAAACAAAAAAAAAAAAACAGAAACATTTTGAAAAAAAAAAAAAAAGTTTTCATAGTTTGCTGTAAAATTTTGCAAACAGGTAATTTTTCTCCTTCCCTGATGGGCACTAATAAGGCGGCACTGGTGAGGCTGCACTTATGGGTAACACTGGGCACTGGTAGGTGGCACTGATGGGCACTGATAGGTGGCACTGATGGGCACTGATAGGTGGCACTGATGGGCACTGATAAGGTGGTACTGATAGGCACTGATTAGGTGGCACTGAAGGGCACTGATGAGGCAGAACTAATAAGTAACACCAGAGGCGGCTCTAGGCTTTGTGAGGCCTTAGGCAAAACTTACACATGAGGCCCCACGGACTGGGACGCTCCGTGATGAGGCCGCTATTCCTCAGGCTGCGGGCAGTATCTGATTTGTCCGTCAGCTCCTAAGCCACAGAGTCCCAGTGGGGGTAGGCAGAGCCGCCGGCGTCAACTTCAGTGATTGAGAACAGGCAAATTAGGCGGCCGCGAGGCCCCTATGAGTGCGAGGCCTTAGGCGACCGCCTAATTTGCCTAATTAGAGAGCCGCCTCTGAGTAACACTGATGGGCACTGATAGGTGGCACTGTTGGGCACTGATAGGCGGCACTGAAGGGCACTGATAGGCGGCACTGATAGGTGGCACTGATGAGGTGGCACTGGTGAGGCTGCACTTATAGGTAACACTGGGCACTGATAGGTGATACTGATGGGCACTGATAGGTGGGACTGATGGGCACTGATAGGTGGCACTGATGGGCACTGATAAGGTGGTACTGATGGGCACTGATTAGGTAGCACTGATGGGCACTGATGAGGCGGAACTAATAGGTAACACTGATGGGCACTGATAGGTGGCACTGTTGGGCATTGATAGGCGGCACTGAAGGGCACTGATAGGTGGCACTGATGGGCACTGATAGGTGGCACTGATGGGCACTGCTAGGTGACACTGATAGACAGCACTGATAGGTGGCACTGATGGGTACTGATTGGCAGCACTGATAGATGGCACTGGTAGGCATTGATAGGTGGCACTGGTGGGTACTGGTAGGTGGCACTGCTTAGCAGTACTGATATGCACTGGTGGGCACTGGTAGGTGGCACTGGTTGGCTCTGCTTAACAGTACTGATATGCACTGGTAGGTGGCACTGCTTGGCAGCAGTGAGTGTCCGTGTGTGGGACTGATGTCCCCTTTACACAAGCCAGTAATTAGTTTTTTTTTTTCCTCCTTGCTCTGTCAGCGTGAGAGAAGAAAAAGCCGATTACCGGCTTCTGTTTTTAATTGGCTCACAGCTGATCACGTGGTAAGGGGTCGGCCCCTTCCTCCAATCTGTGATCAGCCGAGTCTCATAGATCCACTGATCACAGAGCGCCCCCCACAGGGGGCTCGCAGGCAGCTCATGCACAGGAGGACGCACATGGACGCCCCTCTCGGCAATTCATGCCCGCGCTGTAGCGGTCTTTCAGCTATGGCGCAGGCAGGAAGAGGTTAATATCACATAATAATGGGGGCACAAAACAAATATATTTCTGAATGCTTTCCCCAGATAAAGACAGAAAAAAACAAACCCCTGGAAGCCATTGGTGCGACTTCCCCCTTGTGGTATATGGGAACATGCGATATCCTTCCAAACCCATAAAGAAGCGCCTGCATGTGACAATTGTGGTTTTCAGGCGATAATATGATCTACTGCTGGGATGCATTTTAATAGAGATTTATGTCAGAATGGTTCCATATTACTTCCTCCAGGTAACGGAATGGCAGAGGTCTGATGTGCCGGACCCCGCTGTTTGGGAGATACCTCCCGGGTGCTTCTGTAGCGGATAATTGAATTTTGAAATATGGCGCCGCTTGAACTCAGCGGCGTGTCATGTGTTCAGAGCGGTGACATACGGCGAGCTGGAAGTACCACATGTAGGGGAGCTGTGCGTTTCCAGACTCTGCCGCCATTAGGATTCACCATAGGTAGGTCTATGAAGAGCATTCCTGCTTTCTTCCATTACATAAATACAAATACCTGACACTCATACATCATTGGCTATGTGCGCTGCCTTGAAAAAGTATTCATACCCCTTGAAATTCTCCACATTTTTCATGTTACAACCAAAAACGTAAATGTATTTTATTGGGATTTTATGTGATAGACCAACACAAAGTGTCACATAATTGTGAAGAGGAAGGAAAATGATAAATGATACAAATAAATATGTGAAAAGTGTGGGGGGGGAGGGGGACATTTGTATGGTGCCCCCCGGAGTCAATACTTTGTAGAACCCCCTTTCTCTACAAGTCTTTTTGGGGGTGTCTCTACCAGCTTTGCACATCTAGAGAGGACATTTCTGCTCATTCTTCTTTGTAAAATATCTCAAGCTCTGTCAGATTGGATGGAGAGCGTCTGTAAACAGCAATTTTCAAGTCTTGCCACAGATTCTCAATGTGATTTAGGTCTGGACTGTGACTGGGCCATTCTAACACATGAATATGCTTTGATATAAACCATTCCATTGTAGCTCTGGCTGGATGTTTCGGGTCGTTGTCCTGCTGGAAGGTGAAACTCCGCCCCAGTCTCAAGTCTTTTGTAGACTCTAACAGGTTTTCTTCTAAGATTGTCCTGTATTTGTCTCCATCCATCTTCTCATCAACTCTGACCAGCTTCCCTGTCCCTGCTGAAGAAAACCATCCCCACCACATGATGCTGCCACCACCATGTTTCACGGTGGGGATGGTGTGTTCAGGGTGATGTGCAGTGTTAGTTTTCCCCACACATAGCGTTTTACTTTTAGGCCATAAAGTTGAATTTTGGTCTCATGTGACCAGATCACCTTCTTCCACATGTTTGCTGTGTCCTCCACATGGCTTCTCACAAACTACAAACAGGACTTCTTATGACTTTGTTTCACCAATGTCTTTCTTCTTGTCACTCTTCCATAAAGGGCAGATTTGTGGAGAACACGACTAATAGTTGTCCTGTGGACAGATTCTCCCACCTGAGCTGTGGATCTCTGAAGCTCCTCCAGAGTTACCATGGACCTCTTGGCTCTTCTCTGATGAATGCTCTCCTTGCACGGTTTAGGTGGACGGCCATGTCTTGGTAGGTTGGCAGTTGTGCCATACTCTTTCCATTTTCTGATGATGGATTGAACAGAGCTCCGTGAAATCTTCAAAGCTTGGGAGATTTTATTATAACCTAATCCTGCTTTATACTTCTCCACAACTTTATCCCTGACCTGTCTGGTGTGTTCCTTGGCCTTCATGATGATGGTTGTTCACCAAGGTTCTCTAACAAACCTCTGAGGGCTTCACAGAACAGCTGTATTTATACTAAGATTAAATGACACACAGGTGGACTCTATTTACTAATTAGGTGACTTCTGAAGGCAATTGGTTCCACTAGATTTTAGTTAGGGGAATCAGAGTAAAGGGGGCTGAATACAAATGCCCCTCCCCCCCACACTTTTATATTTATTTGTATAATTTATCATTTTCCTTCCACTACACAATTATGTGACACTTTGTGTTGGTCTATCACATAAAATCCCAATAAAATACATTTACGTTTTTGGTTGTAACATTAAAAAATGTGGGGAATTTCAAGGGGTATGAATACTTTTTCAAGGCTCTGTACATACCATTTCCCTATCATGACTCCTTCCAAATTGAACAATGACTTCATCCAGGTCAGACAATGACATGGGAGTGGAGATTATGGCACGGGGGCGCAAACAGATCTACTGTAATGTGCCAAGGAGAGTGGCCATGGAAGATTATTATGGGATGGCACAGACGTAGTTCCAAGACCCTTTATTGCAGCACCTCTAGAAAAAACGAAGGATTCTCTAGCCGCTTGCCGCCGATCAACGTACCAGTACATTTTTTTAGAGCCGGCGGTCAGCTCTCTTGTAATAGCAATCGGGGTGGCTCAATTGCTGTTACGAGCAGCAGAGGGGGATATTCCCTCCTTGGGCTCTCCCGTCCCAATGGGAGGTCTGAGCAACCAGCCAACTTGTCCGATTAGATACCAGACATGCCACGCTTTAAAATTGTGCGCGCTCGCGCAACAGCGACAAACTATGTGAATTTTATTATCCTCGGGGGGCGCCCTAAAAGTCTTTACAGGTCACCACTTTAGATTTACAAAGGAGGTCTGGTGCTTAAATTACTGCCCGTGATCTGACGTTCGTGGTGATACCTCACATGTGTGGGTGGGACAATCGCTGTTTGCGTGCGTGCGTGCGTTCACCTTTGTGTGCAACACTGTTGCTTAAATTTTTTTTTTTTATCACTTTTATTGCTGTCACAAGGAATGTAAGCATCTCTTGTGACAGCAATAGGCACGTGACAGGTCCTCTTTATAAAGTGATCTGGGGGTCTATAAGACCCCAAACCCCCTTCTCTGCATTTAAAAGCATTTGATCGCACCAAGATCGGTGAGATCAAATGCTTTTGGTTTTTAAAGTGGCGCCATTTGCAATCGGGTAACCTGGAAGTGATGTCGTTGCTTCTGGTTTACTGTATAATAGACCCCTACTTAGACAATCCGGTCTTTGCTGGGCTCTATGATCATCCGGCGGAAGAATCAGCTGGTCGATCTACCGGTAGGATCCCAGTAAAGCCACAGAAGGCAGCGGGAAAGGGGGGGGGGGGCGTCCCCTCCGACTACTTGTAAAAGAAATCCAGCAGCTAATTAGGAACGCTTCCCCCCCCCCGCATCTTCTGTGGCTTTACTGGGATCTACCGTCCTACTGGTAGATCGACCAGCTGATTCTTCCGCCGGATGATCATAGAGCCCAGCAAAGACCGGATTGGCTTAGTTGGGCTCTATTATATAGTAACCCAGAAGCGATGACATCACTTCCAGGTTACCCGACTGCAAATGGCGCCACTTTAAAAAGCAAAGGCATTTGAATTCATGCATCCGGCGTCCGGCAAGGGGCCAGACGCATGGATAGGGGGTGGGGGGAGGGCAGCGCCCATGCACCCTTAATGGACAGGCCGCCCCTGCGATTAATGCTATATTGGTACATAGAGGAGCTGGAATTTAGAAGAAAAAAAAAAAGAGAACTTAGCTTTTGAAGCCCAAAAGTGTTACAAAACAAAGAAAGCAGGGGATGCTTTATATTTCCTTATATATTTTATTTATATTATATTTCTACTATATTTTTTATATTTCTATTATATTTTTTATATTTCTATTTCTATTTTTTATATTTCTACTTATAATTTTTTTTTATTTATATTATATTTCTATCATTTGTAGCTTTATTTTTATTTTTTTTTACAATGTATCAAACACACAGAAATGTGCATGTGCGGACTTATCCGGTTCCTGCTTTCTATGCAAACCCACAACAGCGACATCTTCCTGCGATAAGAAGGTACTGCATTCTAAAAAAAAAAAAAAAAAAAAAAAACACGGAAAATGAAAAAGCGGCCCATGAATTTCAGGTTGCTGTGGCACATCCTTTAGAAAGAGATACAGCTCAGTAACAGATTTTAAATCCAGGTCTTCAGATCAGTCGCCGCGATACGTATTTCCAGGTAAATGCGATTCTCGAAAATAAAGCTCCGAAAAAAAATAAAAAAATAATAGAGTGAAGTATTATAGAATGGGCCTGCTTATGCCTTTGAAAGCTCTCTTTGTTGAGAGGGAATAATAGAGGAAAGAAGAAAACAAAATATTCCAGATCTCCCCCTTGGGTGATAATGCCGTCAGTTCTAAGAAAGATTAGTCCTGAGCTTTTTTTTCAATAACAGTATTATCAAAACCAAACCCAGCAGGCCGCTACGCAACGGGAGCGGCTGTACAGCGCCTGGAACATGCACACTTGCAAACTAATTTACTATCAGATGCATACATTACCAGGTACAATAGAGAGGGAAGTGCATCCGGGGAGAATAAAGTCCGAGGCTCCGGAGACTGGAGAGCAACGCACGAGATGTTCTGGGGGCTTTTAAGATCCGTCAATGGCATTATTCCCGACAATTCGCCGCTCCTTACCACGCGTCGGCCATCAAAAGATAAGCTTTCAAAGAAAGAAGTTCTAGCCGTGTCACCGTCTCTCTCTCTCTCTACCTTTTGTGTGACAGGCGATGTCGGAATCGTACACTACAAACAGTTTATTTGTGCGTTTTATATGTGAGGACGTGAGACTCAAATCAAGTCGTTCTAACAAAGAGGCTTTCATACTTATAAATGACTCAGAAATTCTAAAGGATCAAAGCGGCGTCTTCAGCGCCTATCTTCGCCGCCTGGTTACAACTTGAGCTGGTAAAGGCCCAGGTGCCTTATGGGTGTTTACTGGTATTTTTTCCCCTAGAGGGCAGCAGAGAGGGAACATGCCAAAACTGCCTCTTATTGAACCCCCCAGTATAGCCTGGAGATCAAATTTGGTTTCATGTACAGTGCCCACTTACAAAGAAATGAAGGGTCTATCATTTTTTATCATAGATGTATTTTATATGATAGAGACAGAATATCAACCAAAAATCCAGAAAGAACACACGATACAAACGTTAGTAATTGAATTCAGCGAGTAAAATAATTATTTGATCCCCAAGCAAAACATTAGACTTGGTACTTGGTGGAGAAACCCTTGATGGCGATCACAGAGGTCAGACGCTTCTTGTCGTTGGTGACCAGGTTTGCACACATCTCAGGAGGGATTTTGGTCCTCTCTTCTTTACAGATCTTCTCTAAATCCTTAAGGTTTCTTGGCTGTCGTTTGGCAACTCAAAGTTTCAGCTCTCTCCATAATAAATTCTCTATAGGATTAAGGTCTGGAGACTGGCTAGGCCACTCCATGACCCTAAGTTGCTTCTTCTGGAGACACTCCTTTGTTGCCTTGGCGGGATGTTTTGGGTCATTGTCATGCTGGAAGACCCATCCATGACCCATCTCCAGTGTTCTGGCTGAGGGAAGAAGGTCCTCATCCAAGATTTTACAATACATGGCCCCGTCCATTGGCCCCTCAATGCGGCAAAGTCGGGCCTGGACCTTTAGCAGAGAAACAGCCCCAAAGCATCATGTTTCCACCTCTGTGCTTGACTGTAGGGATGGTGTTCTTAGGGTTATAGTCAGCATTTTTCTTACTCCAAACACAGCGAGTTCCCCTCAAGAAGAAACATGTACAGTCATGCTAATGAACATCAAAATCAGGGATCTCAAACTGGTGGCCCTCCAGCTGTTGTATAACTACAAGTCCCATCATGCCTCTGCCTGTGGGTTTCATGCTTGTAACTGTCAGCCTTGCAATGCCTCATGGGACTTGTAGTTTTGCAACTGCTGGAGGGCCATCAGTTTGAGTCCCCTGATCTAAATGATTCAGAGAAGGATTGGGAGAAGGTTCTGTGGTCAGATGAGACCAAAATTGAGCTCTTTGGCATTAACTCGACTCGCCCTGTTTGAAGGAAGAAAAATTCTGACTATGACCCTAAGAACACCATCCCTATAGTCAAGCACAGAGGAGGAAACATTGTGCTGTGGGGCTGTTTCTCTGCTAAAGGTCCAGGCCGACTTTGCCGTGTTGAGGGGCCAATAGACAGGGCCATGTATTGTAAAATCTTGGATGAGAACCTTCTTCCCTCAGCCTGAGCACTGAAGATGGGTCATGGATGGGTCTTCCAGCATGACAATGACCCAAAACTGCCAAGGCAACAAAGGAGTGGCTCAAGAAGAAGCACATTAGGGTCATGGAGTGGCCTAGCCAATCTCCAGACCTTAATTCTACGGACTAATAGGGCGTACACACGGTCGGACTTTGTTCGGACATTCCGACAACAAAATCCTAGGATTTTTTCCGACGGATGTTGGCTCAAACTTGTCTTGCATACACATGGTCACACAAAGTTGTCGGAAAAACTGATCGTTCTGAACGCGGTGACGTAAAACACGTACGTCGGGACTATAAACGGGGCAGTGGCCAATAGCTTTCATCTCTTTATTTATTCTGAGCATGCGTGGCACTTTGTCCGTCGGATTTGTGTACACACGATCGGAATTTCCGACAACGGATTTTGTTGTCGGAAAATGTTATCTCCTGCTCTCCAACTTTGTGTGTCGGAAAATCCGATGGAAAATGTCGGATGGAGCCCACACACGGTCGGAATTTCCGGCAACACGCTCCGATCGGACATTTTCCATCGGAAAATCCGACCATGTGTACGGGACTATAAGTCATGTTTTGCTTGGGGCTCAAATAGTTATTTTACTCACTGAACAGTATAGCCCAAAGAAAAAAAAAATGAGCGCTGGGCTAACAAGAGAAGGAGCACAGGGTAGCCGGGCAAGTCAGAGTTAACAGTTTGTTTTGGTAACTTGGGCTGCAGGGCATTGGGCAGCGCGCGTGGGGGAGGGACTGCAAAAGTAGGTTGTGGGTAGGCAAGGGGAACCGGACATCCGGGGGAAGACACGAGGAAGAGAAACATTCCTCCACGGTTCGCCCATGGCAGATTCCTGGCAATTAGAGGCGCAGCTCTGCTCCATGGTGGACTCTATGGGGACCAATTGGCTGCAGAGCCAGATCGCTGCCCTGCTGGGAGCTCCTGCCACAGATTCGGCTGAGACACAGGGCAGACGCGCTATGCGGGCACGCCCCCCCCCCCCCCCTACCCGTAGTGTTTTAGCCCTTCACATTCCCCATGAGCGCAGCGCCACTCAGGGAGCCCAGACCTGGACCTTCCAGCCCAGCCGGCTCAGCCTCCTCTGGCTAGCTATGGTGCAGGCGCTGGGATGAATCCCCATCATGGGCAGAGCTCTGCGGGACAGGGATATAGCCCCGCGCCGCCCTCGGTCCCTGCCAGGCAGAATAAGTGTGAACATGCGGCTGCCTCCCAGACGGCTGCATATTCAAATGTATGTGGTATTTTGCTGGCTACGGTTCAGCACCTCGCTGACCACTTTGGTATTCCTCTCGCGGCGGACAAAACAGAGGGCCCCATGTCGACAATCAAGTTCCTGGGATAGTGATTGATTCCCAAGCTATGGAGTGTTGTCTGCCTGACGACAAATTTCTTGCTCTTAAGGATGAAGTTCGTTTGGCCTTTGGCAAACACAAGATCCATCTCCGAGAGCTACAGTCGCTCTTGGCAAGCTTAATTTTGCATGCTGTATTATACCGATGGGCAGGGTTTTTTGTCGGTGGATATCGGCCGCCAATGCTGGGGTCAGTTCGCCCAGGCATTTTGCTCGGCTGAATAGGGAGCATAGGACCAACCTGCTGGTGTGGCACGAATTTTTGGGCACTTTCAATGGTCGGTCGAGCTGGATGGAGGGGCCGGTCAGCAACTATGATCTTGAGCTTTTCACAGATGCCGCCGGCTCTACTGGCTATGGAGCAGTCTTGAGGGGTTGGTGGAGCATGGCTTCCTAAAGAATTTAGTGCTTCTGGAAGCAGTAGTGGTCGCCATAACACTCTAGGGGGAGTGGTTTCGGAACAAAAAGGTTCGTCTCCACTGTGACAACCTGGGGGTCATTCAGGTTATCAACTCTCTGTCAGGGTCCTCCCCCCGTAATCCGTCTTTTGCAATATCTGGTTTTGTGTTGTCTTCAGCAACATGTGCTTCTGTACGCTGTGCATATTCCAGGAATGAAGAATACGTTGGCTGGCGCTCTCTCGCCTTCATTTGGACAGGTTCCCGGGAGTTGGCACCGGGTGAGGAGCAACATGGAACCCCTTGTCCTCTTCGGCTGTGGTGGATTGCGTTGGAATCACCTCCGGTTTGATTCGAAGCTCCTTGAGTGAGTCGACGTGGTCTTATTACACTAAGGTCTGGCGGAAGTGGGGGGAGCTGCTACAGCAGGCGGAGGTTGAAATGGTCAGTTCTGAGGTCAGACATCTTGTGATTTATTTCATTTGTCTGTGTTTCGCTGCCGACGTGTCCATTTCCGCTATGAACCGGAAGTTGGCCGGTTTGGCCTTCCTTTTTAAATTGGGGAATCCCAGATTTTACCAAGGATTTTTTAGTAAAACAGGCCCTGAGAGGTTATCGAAAGGGTGCTTGGTGGCCGCCAGCCTATTACTTTTGATATTCTCAGGTCCTTGTTTATGCAGACACCTGTGGTGTGTTCGTCTAGTTTCGAAGATTTGTTAATCCAGGCAGCCTTTGCTTTGGCTTTTTATGGAGCTCTCAGGGTGGGTGAGTTGGTCAGTCCGTCCAAGGCTGCACAGGGTATTCCTGGTTCGCCCATCTGCCCGGTTTCCGTGGTGGAGGAGTACTTACAGCTTCGACCCGTGGTGACTGGTTCCTTTCCTACTCGTTCGGATGGTTCAGTTTGTCTAAATTTCAGTTCGTGTCGGTTCTTCGGCGCTGTCTCACGGCTGCTGGTCTGGAGGCACATAGCTACTTTTCTCATTCTTTCCGCATCGGGGCGGCCACTGAGGCTGCCCAGTGGGGATTGGATAATGAGGTGATAAAACGCATCGGCAGGTGGGAGTCAGATAGGTTTATGTGCGTCCTCACTTGAATTAATACCCCTGGGTTGACTGGGGCGTCTTTTATATTATTCCTATTGTGCTGTTGGGTGTTTGGTTATGTTCCGTGTAATGTTTTTTATTTATTTCCTTTCAGATCACGATTGCCTTGTATGGATTTTGGGACACTCCTTTGTTCATTGGGGGGCCAAGAGGGCTGATGTCAGGCCTAATGGCCATCAGCTGGGGTTTCCCAGGTCTGAGGCTATCAGGTGGATAGGTGTCTCGGGATTGTTATGGAGCAGGGTGGTCACGGAGGCACATAGGGTTTCTAGGTGGGATAGGCCCCCTGACATCCTGGTCTTGCACGCTGGAGACAATGATCTGGGGGTCCAGTCCAGCCGACACCTCATCTGAGACGTCAAGTTTGACGTACTCCACCTGCAAGTGGCCTTTCCTGATACTGTGGTGGTTTGGTCTGACATTGTAGGTCGCAGAACTTGGTGTTTTGGCCAGGTCTGTGGATAAGTTGAACAGGGCCAGAGTGAAGGTTAACAAGGAGGTTGGGAAGTTCATAGCGCGAAACGGTGGTTTCGTAGTACGGTATCGGGAACTGGAGGTGGATACGTGGCAGTATCTCCGCAGAGACGGGGTTCATCTGAATGTGGTGGGCACGGATCTGTGGTCCCTGGGTGTACAAGACGGGGTACAGAGGGCATTGCATTTTTGGCGGGGCACAAAGGTGTGAGATTTTCACAGTTGGCATTGTGGCGGTTGGGTCTTTGGAGGCATTTTAAAACAACCTGCTGTGATTAGATTATTAGGGACCCATCTAAGGTATGGAGTCCCCGGTGGAATGTCAGTTATGGTGGATTCACTGGTAGTTACAATGGTGGTATCTGCAGATTGTGGTTCGTCCCCGAGCCGGTGCAGTGCATCAGGGACTGTGGAAGTAATTACACAGATACAAGGAAAAATTTGATACTTGGTGCCTCCAAGGATTGGCAACCTAAAAAAGTTTAATGTTTTTTTGTTTGGTAATATTGGTTTACATAATTTGCTATTTGTTTAATTAAGGGGCCGAAACGGACAATTTACTCCAACCGTTGTGTCAGGGTATTTTTTGGTAAGTCTAGTTGGGGTAGTAGGTTGGTGGTGCAGCATTTAGTTATACAAAAGGGTGGGATACATCTGGGGTACCTTGGTCAAGTATAGCCCAAAGCAAAAAAAGAATTAAAAATGAGCGCAGGGCTAACATGAGAAGGAGCACAGGGTAGTTGGGCAAGTCAGGGTTAACAGTTTGTTTTGTTAACTTGGACTGCAGGGCATTGGGCAGCCTGTGTGTGGGAGGGACTGCAAGGGTAGGTTGTAGGTAGGCAAGGGGAACCGAATATCCGGGGGACGACGCGAGGAGGAGAAACACCTCCTTCTCTCTCTCTCACCCCCCTCACCTCTCTCTCACCCCCCTCTTTCTCCCCCACCTCCCTATTTTTTTCTCACCTCCCTTTCTCTCTGCTCCCCCTCACTCTCTCACCTCCTCCTCTCTCTCACGTCCTCTCCTTCCTCTCTCACCCAAGTCTTTCTCCCTCACTCACCTCTTTCTCCCTCCTCTCTCGACCCTCCTCACCTCTCTCTTTCTCTCTCACCCCCCCACCTCCCTCTCTTGCTCAGCCCCCTCTTTCTTTCCCCCCCCTCTGCTCCCCTCACCTCTCCTCTCCATCGCCTCCCCCTCTCTCTCTCACCCCCCAGTCTTTATCACCTCCCCCTTTCTCTCTCACCCCCCAGTCTTTATCACCTCCCCCTCTCTCTCTCACCCCCCAGTCTTTATCACCTCCCCCTCTCTCTCTCACCCCCCAGTCTTTATCACCTCCCCCACTCTCTCTCACCCCCCAGTCTTTATCACCTCCCCCTCTCTCTCTCACCCCCCGTCTTTATCACCTCCCCCTCTCTCTCTCACCCCCCAGTCTTTATCACCTCCCCCTCTCTCTCTCACCCCCCAGTCTTTATCACCTCCCCTCTCTCTCTCACCCCCCAGTCTTTATCACCTCCCCTCTCTCTCTCACCCCCCAGTCTTTATCACCTCCCCCCTCTCTCACACCCCCCAGTCTTTATCACATCCCCCTCTCTCTCTCACCCCCCAGTCTTTATCACCTCCCCCTCTCTCTCTCTCACCCCAGTCTTTATCACCTCCCCCTCTCTCTCTCACCCCCCAGTCTTTATCACCTCCCCCTCTCTCTCTCACCCCCCAGTCTTTCTGTCTCACCTCCCTCTCTCTCCCCTTCATCCACCCCCCTCCTACTTTCCCATCTCTCTCTTTCCCTCCTATTCCTCTCTTTCCTCCTCCTGCTCTCTCTCTCCCTCCACCCCCTCTTCCTCTCTTAGTTTCTAATGGGTGTTTCTGTCATATTTCATGTTCTCTGTAAAAAATGTGTTCTCTCATGTAGGGATCCCATTTTAGATTTGGGTGCATGACATCTTGCATACCGGTAAAGGGTGCCATGACTACAAAAAAAAAAGTTGAGAGGCACTGCCCTGGACCCCGGGCAGGTATTATTGAATGCCCCGTGTTGCTCAGCTGTACAGTGCTGGTAATTATGAACGCCTTTTCACACTCAGCATCCAAATCAATCACAGGCTTCTAGAGAAAGCAAATGAGCGTATTACAGGAAACTTCCAGTGAGGTCCACTCTGCTCCTTTCTCTGTGTTTGAAGATGCATGAACTAGAAGAAAGGGATTCGGCTGCAGTGGTAATTATCGGCAGCCAGGAAGAAAGCTCCTTTGTGTCCTCCACTTTCCAGGCTGCGCAAAGTTTTCGCTCGGCGAGGGGCGGGGGGGGAAGGTATTATTGTTCCACGATAATCACCTTTAGTAAAACTTCTCACCAGGTCTGAGAAAACACAAATGTTTCATTCAAAGACACGTAACGAGTTCCCCTGCCGGCAGCCAATGCGGCGGGGCGTGCGCCGAGAAAGCAGCCAGTTTTTATTCACCAAACATTTTACAAAGTAGAAGCACTTAAGTTTCCGTATCGACATTTAACAGGGGAATCCGGGAGCAACCGCCGAGAAGGCCTGCGTGACCTTTATTTTATTTATTTTTTTATAAAAGCGAGGCGTCTGAAGAAAATTGAATTTAGATCGGCCATCGCAGTATACATTTCATTAAAGACTTTTCCTTTCCAAAGAGGGGTTGAAAGAAAGAAAAAAAAGCGTAACCTTTAACGTTTTAAAGCGCAGCTGGGCACTCACCAAAATATCCTCCGATCTGGACGAGCGTTTGTGAAGTTCTTTACAGAGATGAGAGTTCCCAAGGTGCTCCTGAATAGGAGATAAGAACGCTCCCCCACCCCCCGGTGCCAAGTATTCACTCATTTTCAAGAACTTGGCCCATTCTATGCCAACCTTTTGCAACGCGCCCATTAAACAAAATACTGAATGGGAAGGACGAATTATGGGATGTCGGTAAGGAGCCAATCAAGAAGCCACCCAGGTTCCTTCTCAGTCGTTATTTATTCCTCTTCCAAGGCACAGTCTTACATTGTTGTTTTTGAGCACTAGTTCCCAAACATCTTGGCACCCCAGATTATGGGAACTACATTTCCCATGATGCTCAACTACAATGCAGAGTGCATGAGCATCATGGGAAATGTAGTTCCAAAACATCTGGGGTGCCAAGGTTCGCCATCACTGCCCTAGACCAAGGGTCTTCAAACTTTGTAAACAAAGGGCCAGTTTAAGGTCCTTCAGGCTTTAGGGGGGCCAAAATGTGTCCAGTGTGAGTAAAAAATGTCCATCGGTTGTTTTAGCAGGAGGAATAGTGCCCCGTTGTTGGTTTCAGCAGGAAGAATAGCACCCCATGGTTGATTTTAGCAGGAGTTATAGTGCCCTATGGTTGGTCCCAGCAGGAGGAATAGTGTCCCTTTGTTGGTTCTAGCAGGAGGAATAGTGTCCCATTGTTGGTTCTAGCTGGAGGAATAGTGTCCCATTGTTGGTTCTAGCTGGAGGAATAGTGTCCCATTGTTGGTTCTAGCAGGAGGAATAGTGTCCCATTTTTGGTTCTAGCAGGAGGAATAGTGTCCCATTGTTGGTTCTAGGAGGAGGAATAGTGTCCCATTGTTGGTTCTAGCAGGAGGAATAGTGTCCCATTGTTGGTTCTAGGAGGAGGAATAGTGTCCCATTGTTGGTTCTAGCAGGAGGAATAGGGCCCCATTGTTGGTTCTAGGAGGAGGAATAGTGTCCCATTGTTGGTTCTAGCAGGAGGAATAGTGTCCCATTGTTGGTTTTAGCTGGAGGAATAGTGCCCTATTGTTAGTTTTAGCAGGAGGAATAGGGCCCCATTGTTGGTTCTAGGAGGAGGAATAGTGCCCCATTGTTGGTTTTAGCAGGAGGAATAGTGTCCCATTGTTGGTTGTAGCAGGAGGAATAGTGCCCCATTGTTGGTTCTAGGAGGAGGAATAGTGCCCCATTGTTGGTTTTAGCAGGAGGAATAATGCCCTATTGTTGATATCAATGAGAGGAATAGTGCCCCATCGACAGGGTCAGTGGGAGGAATAGTGCCCGTTCATTGCCCTTAGCAGGAGGATCAGTGCCCCATTGATGATGTCAGTGGGAGGAAAAGTGCCCCAATAATGGTGTCAGTTGAAGGAATAGTGTTCCCAGGGCCGGATAGAGGCAAGCAAAGGGCCACAGTTTGGAGACCCCTGCCCCAGACTGTCCTTTGAGCAAGAAGAGTGACTATTCCTGTATGCTTGGTTGCTTTTGCCCCAATCTGGGAAAGGAACCTGGGGCAAATCAGCGAACCCTTTGGGGGTGAGCGCTATGCTACCAACAGAGAGTAACATCATACAGATGAAAAAAAAAAAGAAAAACAGATTAATATTAACATGCAGAGGGCAGAGTTGGGGCCTCGGAGAGATTTTTAGCTTTAGAATAAAAAAAAGCTCCTGTAATGAAGTGTGCTGTAGATGGGCGGTCAGGATGGGCGTGGAAGAAACGTCCAGTGGTGGTTTAATCAGCAGTGTTGTGCAAATCTCAATGACCTGAATAATCGAAGTGAAGAGCAAAAAAAAAAAAAAGACGCCATGAAGAGTTCTGGGAGAAGATCTCAGCACTGAAAAATACAATATGTTAAATAATGATGATGATGAACCATTCAATATGTATGAGTTATGCAACACTTTGCCAAGGCTGAACTCTTATATGAAATGGGAAATAAGGTTAAAGTGAACCTGAAATCAGCAAATTTCACAATTCAAACCATAAATCTGGTGTTTCTGGAGGCACCAGGAGGTAGAGAACCGAACACGGGATTGTCCCTGTTGGCCAATTCCCAACCCACAACCCTGAACCAATACACAATATCTAGTTATCAAAAAAAATAGCTCACAAAAGTTGCAAGCAAGTTGCAAGGAATTCACAAGGAAATCTCAAGCAAGTTGCACGACTTTGGGGTTCACAGCAGTGTAGCGAGACCCTTTCACATGTTCTGCAGCGGCCATATTCCTGCCATCTTGAAGTCTCCCCCACGGTGGCAGAAAGCCAGACCCTGGTAGTTCTGCCACTGTCTTTAGGCTACATTCTCTATTCTGAACCAATGCTCTTTTACCATGGACAGTAGTAAACACAACATTGTTGCCAGACGGAGCTGAGAAACATAAGAGATACATATGTCTTTTGCTATAGGAGATACAATGTAACCATTTTAGTGAGCGATAGAGAAAATGAGTGAATAAACAAGTTTGAAGACAAAATAGCCTAAAGAATAACCTTTTTTTTCCCCAATTCGCACAGATCGAACATACATGTGGATTCACCGCACGAATGGTTATGCACATTTTTTTTATAAAGAGGACCCCAAAGTTTGCACTTGAAAGCCCAATACTTCTATCAGACATCTACCAAACTTTCATCTGATACCATCCAATCCTCTCCAATCACCCGTAGACCTGAACGCTATATAGATAAAGCGGCATTACACATTTATAAATAAATAAAGCGGACGATTCATCGCTCTCTCTGTAAACCGAACACTTTGTATCAGATAAAAAAATAATAGGTCTACATTGAGCACAGGACACCTGAGAAAAGGCGTAAGTACCGGCACAGGGAGATAATTGCTGTCTACTGTAAGAGTACAGATAAAGCTTTTCAATAATGGTCACCAGCGACATAGATAATTATACCCTGTACAAGTAATAGGGTACATGGCTCAGGTCAAAGATCAAGTTCTATCAAAAAATTAGGCTGGTATATTTGTGAATACCGGATAATCCTTTGGCTCTCTGTGTCATACCGGGACGATCACGCCAAGCTTTATTCTGTGCCATTAAAAAAAACTTTACCCTAAGCTTCATTTTGTGCCATACTGAAACCATAACCCCAAGCTTCCTTCTGTGCTTTGCAGGAACCATAACCCCAAGCTTCATTCTGTGCCACACAGGAACCATCACCCCAAGCTTCATTCTGTGCCATATTGGAACCATCACCCCAAGCTTCATTCTGTGCCACACAGGAACCATCACCCCAAGCTTCATTCTGTGCCATACCGGAACCATCACCCCAAGCTTCATTCTGTGCCACACAGGAACCATCACCACAAGCTTCATTCTGTGCCACACAGGAACCATCACCCCAAGCTTCATTCTGTGCCACACAGGAACCATCACCCCAAGCTTCATTCTGTGCCACACAGGAACCATCACCCCAAGCTTCATTCTGTGCCACACAGGAACCATCACCCCAAGCTTCATTCTGTGCCACACAGGAACCATCACCCCAAGCTTCAATCTGTGCCACACAGGAACCATCACCGCAAGCTTCATTCTGTGCTTTACTGGAACCATCACCCTAAGCTTCATTCTGTGCCACACAGGAACCATCACCCCAAGCTTCATTCTGTGCCACACAGGAACCATCACCCCAAGCTTCATTCTGTGCCATACTGGAACCATCACCCCAAGCTTCATTCTGTGCCATACTGGAACCATCACCCCAAGCTTCATTCTGTGCCATACTGGAACCATCACCCCAAGCTTCATTCTGTGCCATACTGGAACCATCACCCCAAGCTTCATTCTGTGCCATACTGGAACCATCACCCCAAGCTTCATTCTGTGCCATACTGGAACCATCACCCCAAGCTTCATTCTGTGCCATACTGGAACCATCACCCCAAGCTTCATTCTGTGCCATACTGGAACCATCACCCCAGGCTTCATTCTGTGCCATACTGGAACCATCACCCCAAGCTTCATTCTGTGCCACACAGGAACCATCACCCCAAGCTTCATTCTGTGCCACACAGGAACCATCACCCCAAGCTTCATTCTGTGCCATACCGGAACCATCACTCCAAGCTTCATTCTGTGCCACACAGGAACCATCACCCCAAGCTTCATTCTGTGCCATACTGGAACCATCACCCCAAGCTTCATTCTGTGCCATACTGGAACCATCACCCCAAGCTTCATTCTGTGCCACACAGGAACCATCACCCCAAGCTTCATTCTGTGCTTTACTGGAACCATCACCCCAAGCTTCATTCTGTGCCACACAGGAACCATTACCCCAAGCTTCATTCTGTGCCACACAGGAACCATCACCCCAAGCTTCATTCTGTGCTTTACTGGAACCATCACCCCAAAGCTTCATTCTGTGCCACACAGGAACCATCACCCCAAGCTTCAATCTGTGCCACACAGGAACCATCACCCCAAGCTTCATTCTGTGCCATACTGGAACCATCGCCCCAAGCTTCATTCTGTGCCATGCTGGAACCATCACCCAGAAATCTCATTCCATTCCATACTGGAACCATCACCCTAAGCTTTATTCTGTACCATAGTGGAACCATCAACACAAGCTTCATTCTGCGCCATACTGGAACCATAACCCCAAGCTTCCTTCTGTGCTATGCAGGAACCACAACCCCAAGCTTCATTCTGTGCCACACAGGAACCATCACCCCAAGCTTAATTTTGCGCCATACTGGAACCATCACCCCAAGCTTCAATCTGTGTCACACAGAAATGATCACCCCAAGCTTCATTCTGTGCCATAGTGGAACCATCACCCCAAGCTTCATTCTGCGCCATACCAGAACGATCACACCAAGCTTTATTCTGTGCCATAATAAAACCTTTACCCTAAGCTTCATTTTGTGCCATACTGGAACCATAACCCCAAGCTTCCTTCTGTGCTATGCAGGAACCATAACCCCAGGCTTCATTCTGTGCCACACAGGAACCATCACCCCAAGCTTCATTCTGCGCCATACTGGAACCATAACCCCAAGCTTCAATCTGTGCCACACAGAAACCATCACCCCAAACATCATTCTGTGCCATAGTGGAACCATCACCCCAAGCTTCATTCTGCGCCATACTGGAACCACCCAAGCTTCATTCTGTACCATGCTGGAACCATCACCCAGAAATCTCATTCCATGCCATACTGGAACCATCACCCTAAGCTTTATTCTGTACCATAGTGGAACCATCAACACAAGCTTCATTCTGCACCATACCGGAACAGTCACCCCAAGCTGCATTCTGTGCAACACAGGAATCATCACCCCAAGCTTCATTCTGTGCCATAGTGGAACCATCACCCCAAGCTGCATTCTGTGCCATACTATAACAACCCCCCCAAGCTTTATTCCTTGCCATACTGGAACCATCACCCTAAGCTTCCTTCTGTGTCATACTGGAACAATCCCTCCAAGCTTTATTCTGCGTCATACCGGTACAACCCCCCCAAGCTTTATTCTGCACCATACCGGAACCATCCCCCCAAGCTTTATTCTGCATTATACTGGAACCATCACCCCCCAGATTCATTCTGTGCCATAATGGAATCATCACCCCAAGCTTAATTTTGGGCCATAATGGAGCCATCACCCCAAACTTCATTCTGCGCCATTCTGGGACCATCACCCCAAGCTTCATTATGTACCATATCAGAACCATCACCTCAATCTTCATTTTGTGCCATACTGGGACCATCACCCCAATCTTCATTCTCTGCCATACTGGAACCATCAACCCAAGCTTCATTCTGTGCCATGCTTGAACCATCATCCCAAGCTTCATTCTGTGCCATACTGCAACCATCCATCCAAGTTTCATTTTGTGCCATACCAGAACTATCACCCCAAGCTTTATTCTGTGCCATATCGGAACAACCCCCCCTCCCCCCAAGCTTTATTCTGTGCCATACTGGAACCATCACCCTAAGCTTCATTCTGTGCCATACCAGAACCATCTCCCCAAGCTTCATTCTGTGCCAAATCGGAATCATCTCCCCAAGCTTCATTCTGCACCATACCGGAACCATGCCCCCAAGCTTCATTCTGTGCCATAATGGAACTATCACCCTAAGCTTAATTTTGGGCCATAATGGAACCATCACCCCAAACTTCATTTTGCGCCATACTGGGACCATCACACCAAGCTTTATTCTGTGCCATATCAGAACCATCACCTTAAGCTTCATTCTGTGCCATACTGGAATCATCACCCCAATGTTCATTCTGTGCCATACTGGAACCATCACCTTAAGCTTCATTCTGTGCCATACTGAAACCATCACCCCAATCTTTATTCTGTACCATACCGGAACCATCACCCCAAGCTTCATTCTGTGCCATACTGGAACCATTACCCCAAGCTTCCTTCTGTGCCATATTGGAACCTTTACAGCAAGCTTCCTTCTGTGCCATACTGGAACCATTACCCTTAGCTTCATTCTGTGCCATACTGGAACCATCACCCAAGCTTCATTTTGCACCATACTGGAACCATCACCCCAAGTTTCATTCTGTGCTTTACTGGAACCATCACCCCAAGCTTCATTCTGTGCCACACAGGAACCATCACCCTAAGCTTCATTTTGTGCCATACTGGAACCATCACCCCAAGCTTCATTCTGTGCCACACAGGAACCACAACTCCAAGATTCATTCTGTGCCACACAGGAACCATCACCCCAAGCTTCCTTCTGCGCCATACTGGAACCATAACCCCAAGCTTCAATCTGTGCCATACAGGAACCATCACCCCAAGCTTCATTCTGCGCCATACCAGAACGATCACACCAAGCTTTATTCTGTGCCATAATAAACCCTTTACCCTAAGCTTCATTTTGCACCATACAGGAACCATCACCCCAAGCTTCATCCTGTGCCATACCGGAACCATCAATAAATACAAGGCTTCCTCTAAATGGCCAGGGTGGAGATTATTACATTTAGGTAAAAATGATTAGCCCCATCTAGTGACCAAATCAGTTTTTTTTTTCTATTCTAATTCAATGTTTTACTTTCGAACAGAGCAGGATATACCGTAGCTTATTTACAATCGTTTTTTTTTTTGTTTGTTTTTTTAAATGCCTCGTTCGCACAGAACAGATGTATGTGCATTTTCACTGGACGAATGACTATGTGGATTCTTTACAAATCAACTCAACTTTGGTGTAAACCCCTTTACCAGCACGGTTTGTTCTAAGCGCAGCCTGTGCCGAGCTCTGGGAAGTAGGTCATTCAGCAAGCAAGCACAAGGAATTATGTAAACCTACTTAGACTCCACTGCAGTCGCGGAGAAAAAGGCAGATCGCAGAGGAGAAATCATCCCCTCCGGCATCTGTTTTATTTCACTGTGTATGCGAAGCTCATACGACGCTGCTCAGGTATTAAGCACAATGGCATGATTAAATATGACGGTACACGGGATGATAAACTCCGCACATAGGTATAAAGTGAATCAAGAAAAAAAAAAAAAAGAACTTGCAGCCAGACTGCAAATGGATGGCGATTATTCCGCTGATCCCGGCGACCCCGGGCGCCATTCACTTCGCCGCTCTCCATTTCTTTTTTAGCGTGCGCTTGTTTCCTGGGCTTTTATTCGCTGCCTTCTGCCCCTGCCTCCATTCAGATGTTATTTGCATAATTGTTTCGGCTTTCATCTTCCTCTTATTGAATTCTTTCCATGCAGGTGGATAAAGTGGCGACGGGGTGCAAGGGGTGCGGAGCCGCATTAAAAAGCCAGCGCTCAAAATAAAGCAAAAAAAAAAAAGCCGCTTCTATTCCAGAGGAAATACAGCGAGGCAAAAGAAGAAATTTATTTTTCCTACGGCCGAAATGTGAGATAGAGGATTAGTCCATGGGGGGAGGAAGTGACATATATATCTGCACTGTGCGCAGCGTCCCCAATCCCCGCGCTGTTATATTACACATCCAGGCATCTATTTTCTTTAACACTCTTGCTGTAATAGCAGAAAATGACATGTCTGCGGGGAAGATGGTACCGCTGACTCGGCCCCGGCTATTACGGATGGATATTGTCTGTATTAGTACATTTGTACAAGGGAAAAAAACAAAGAGGGCAATAAAACAAAATAATGAAAAAAATAAATTAAAAAAAAAAGAAGATCCAAGGTGTCCTCTGACCGGAAGGCGTCAGCCCGGCCCACGCCGCGCCACGCAATAAAAAAAACAATGTGATGCTCCTGTGTCAATACAAATAAGTCACCCTGGTGTCATATGCGACTATTGATTACCCTAATAGAGAACCAGATGAACCCCGGGAGCTGGACGGCCGACGCGCCTAAGAACAACTGTGGGTATAGGATTGGGTATATGGGATTGTTTGATATATATATATTTTTTTTAAATTAATTAATTAATTTATTTATTTTTATGGTTGAACTAGATGGACTTGTGTCTTTTTTCAACCTGATGAACTATATAACTATGTAACTATGTAACAACACAGCTGGCGGAGTATAAATGGGGCGATCGAGGAGGGGGGCTGGGGACCGATACATAAAATAAAACAGGAAATTACCATTTTTTTGGCAATTTTGTACCCAAAACATACTTGCCATTTGTTCCAATTGGATTTGTTTTCCTTTTTTTTTTTTTTTTTTTTTATTTATTTTTTTTAATTTTTTTTAATTTTTTTTTTAATTTTTTAATTTTTTTAAATTTTTTATTATTTTTTTTTTTATTATTATTTATTTTTATTTTTTTAATTTAGCCATCATGAGCCTTTCGACTCAGGTCTGGAGGAAACTACGAATGGCCTTTTTTTTTTTTATTACAAAGTATCTGTAGCAACCTCCTAGCTCGCTATGTTTGGGAAAATTTAGTTCTTAGCTCCTTTGTAGTTAGTGGAACTGCTTGTGATTGGCCTGGTCATAATTTTACTGGTTGTGGGTTTGACCGTTTCCTCTTGCCTTCTGGATGGTTCTGGAAAGCACTGGGCTGGGAGTGTCAAATCTGTGGTCTGTATATTTATGTGGTCCCAGCCAATCCCTGGGGAGGGTGCCCAGTAGGTGGCTGGGAGAGAAAATAAATAGCTTGGGGCCTGGAGCAGAAAGGGTTCTTATCCTGGAGAAGAAGTTCCCAGCCTAAAGGGCTGCTGCCCTTCTGGGCAATCCAGCTGTGCTTCTTGATTTGTTCATCGAGGTTCCAGCTGTGCCAGCTGAGGGGCATATTTTGCTGAACTTTGCTGGAGCTGACTGAGGGATTTCTTTTTGGGGATCTGGTCTCAAGAGTTCACAGGAGTTACACTATATTACCAAATGTATTGTGATGCCTGCCTTTACACACATATGAACTTTAATGGCATCCCAGTCTTAGTCCGTAGGGTTCGATATTGAGTTGGCTCACCCTTTGCAGCTATAACAGCTTCAACTCTTCTGAGAAGGCTGTCCACAAGGTTTAGGAGTGTGTCTATGGGAATGTTTGACCATTCTTCCAGAAGCACATATGTGAGGCCAGGCACTGTCGGATGAGAAGGCCTGGCTCGCAGTCTCCGCTCAAATTCATCCCAAAGATTTTTTATTGGGTTGAGGTCAGGACTCTGTTCCAGCAAGTCAGGTTCCTCCACCCGAAACTCGCTCATCCATGTCCTTATGGACCTTGCTTTGTGCACTGGTCCAAACCATTTGGTGGAGGGGGGGATTATGGCTTGGGGTTGTTTTTCAGGGGTTGGACTTGGCCTCTTAGTTCCAGTGAAGGACTCTTAAGGCATCAGCATACCAAGACATTTTGGACAATTTCATGCTCCCAACTTTGTAGGAACAGTTTAGGGATGGCCCCTTCCTGTTCCAACATGACTGCCCACTAGTGCACAAAGCAAGGTCCATAAAGACATGGATGAGGGAGTTTGGGTGAAGGAACTTGCCTGGCCTTCACAGAGTCCTGACCTCAACCCGATAGAACAACGTTGGGATGAATTAGATCGGAGACTGCGAGCCAAGCCTTCTTTTCCAACATCATTGCCTGACCTCACAAATGCGCTTCTGGAAGAATGGTCAAACATTCCCATAGACACCCTCCTAAACCTTGTGGACGGCCTTCCCAGAAGAGTTGACAGGTGGTGTGGAGGTGACATGTTGTTTCCTCTCTGCCTATTTTGATAGCATGGATTGGACATGGTCGTGGTGCAGCCTATTCACTTGAAAAGGCCATGCCCTGTGGTACTACCCCCGACGTTACTACCACCGTTTCTCACGTTCTGTGATCTTGTCCATACCAACAACCCAGAACCTAATCCTGTAACCACCCCATACAGGACAATATTGTTTTTTAAAGGAAAAAGCGCCGGCCCTGTAAGGTTATCCTATTGGTATTGCTATTTTGAAGTATTGATGTTGATGTAAGTCATCTAGTTCTCGGGCAGTCGGCTTCTACACACCATAGCAGCCTTTCTCAACCTTTTTTAACACACAGGAATCCCTGAAAAAACTTTCCAGGCCCAGGGAACCCTACTAAAAAGTACTGTATCAAAAGTTTTCAGAACATTCGTGTGATGGTCACTTAGAAGAACGCTCCTTACATTGGTGGCCAGGGGGAAGACCCCCCCCATATGTAAAACTATCTGACATAGTAACTACCTACTGATATATTTTTGTAACTTCTGATTGGATCATGTATATAAGCCCAGGTCTAAGCGCCTATCCCGAAAAAGCGAAAGCTTAAGGTGAAACGCGCCGATTTTAGGCGCAGTGGAAATTGATAAGATTTTGGACTGTTGCAATCTATCCTGTTTGAATATATGGTATGTTTTTGTGAAGTAACTTGCTTTTATTGTACATATACACTGGGGGAAAAATGATTTGCTCCCCTGCAGATTTTGCAAGTTCACCCACTTACAAAGAAATGAAGGGTCTATCATTTTTATCATAGGTGTATTTTATATGATAGAGACAGAATATCAACCAAAAATCCAGAAAGAAAACACACGATACAAATGTTATAAACTGAGTTGCAGTTCAGTGAGTAAAATAAGTATTTGATCCTCAAGCAAAACATGACTTAGTAGTTGGTGGAGAAACCCTTGTTGGTAAGCACAGAGGTCAGACGTTTCTTGTAGGTGGTGATCAGGTTTGCACACATCTCAGGAGGGATTTTGGTCCACTCTTCTCTACAGATCTTCTCTAAATCCTTAAGGTTTCTTGGCTGTCTCTTGGAAACTCAAAGTTTCAGCTCCCTCCATAAATGTTCAATAGGAATAAGGTCTGGAGACTGGCTAGGCCACTCCATGACCCTAATGTGCTTCTTCTTGAGCCACTCCTTTGTTGCCTTGGTGGAATGTTTCGGGTCATTATCATGCTGGAAGACCCACCCATGACCCATCTTCAGTGTTTTTGCTGAGGGAAGAAGGTTCTCCTCCAAGATTTTACAATACATGGCCCCGTCCATTGGCCCCTCAGTGCGGCAAAAGTCGGCCTATACCTGTACCTGTTTAGCAGAGAAACAGCCCCAAAGCATCATGTTCCCACCTCGGTGTGTGACTGTAGGGATGGGGTTCTTAGGGTCATAGTCAGCATTTTTCTTCCTCCAAACACGGCACGATGAGTTCATGCCAAAGAGTTCAATTTTAGTCTCATCTTTCAACCGAACTTTCTCCCAATCCTTCTCTGAATCATTTAGATGTTCATTGGCAAACTTCAGACTGGCCTGTACATGTGTCTTCTTGAGGAGGAGGACCTTGCGGGTGCTACAGGATCTCAATCCATGGCGGAGTATTGTGTTACCAATGGTTTGTTTGGTGACTGTGGTCCCAACTGCCTTGAGATCATTCACAAGCTCCTCCCGTGCAGTTCTAGGCTGATCCCTCACTTTCCTCATGACCATCTTCACCCCATGAGGAGAAATCTTGCATGGAGATCCAGACCGAGGGCGATTGATGGTTATTTTGTATTTCTTCCATTTGCGAAATAATCACTCAAACAGTTGTCTCCTTCTCACCAAGCTTCTTGCTGATGGTCTTGTAGCCCTTCCAACCTTGTGCAGGTCTACAATCTTGTCCCCGATGTCCTCTGACAGGTCTTTGGTCTTGTCCATGATGGTGAGGTTTGAATGGAAGAAAGAGATTCTGTGGACAGGTGCCTTCTATACACAACGAGTTGTGGTTAGGAGAACCTTCTTACATTGACAGGACTAATCTGTGTACCACATGAGCACCTACTGGATTTTTGGATGATATTCTGTCTCTATCATATAAAATACACCTATGATAAAAATTATAGACCCTTCATCTCTTTGTAAATGGGCAAAACTTACACCATCTGCAGGGGAGCAAATCAGTATTTTCCCCCCACCGTATGCATTGCAGTCAACAAGTGGTTCTTGTCCTACCGCCGGACTGGGCAGAGCTTTCAGAAGCCCAACTGTGACCGGTCCTCTTTAAGAATAAAGTAAATACTCTGTTTATAATAGGGAGATCTGTAATGGGTATAATGTCACCGGCGTAATGATGCGCTCCATCACCGAAACAAAAGTATCCAGAGATTTCATAAAATATCTTTTTTTTTCCCCCTCGGAAGCCTATTATTACAGAGCGGTGGCAGAGCAATAAAGAATGTCTTATTTGCAGATTACTTACAATGGCTCACAAAGGGCACATTAATGCTGCTGGTTTGTGGTTAAAAATATAAACCCTAAGCCGCGGAGAGAGCGCGGGCGCGCGCATTGTTATGAAACGCGAACGGATCATAAAGCAAGAAAAGCATAAAAGCGTGAAAGCGTTTGCACAATGCTGGTTGCCGGAGGCCATGACTTAAAGGTATTCTCCAGTCAAACTCCAGCGTTTTGCATTTTCCATGACTCTGGGGGCACGGAATAGCTGCTGAGTGGCTCTGATATTCATCCTATGCGGGCATTAAACCGTCACATTCCCATCACTCAGCCAGCTAAAGGGACCCAATTAAAACTTCACTCTGACGCGTGAAGTAAAGCAGAGGTCTCAGTTGCTTAGCTTAGCTAAAACCAATGTAGACGCCATACACCATTGTCACGGTGCGAACATTGCGACATATGCAGAATTCGCTACATTGGTAACAGGTTCACACGGAAGCTTTATGGAAATGTCACTAAATACCATCTGCTGGTGGCTTTACTCCTTCTTTCTTTACTTTCTCGTACCATTTCAGACAGACGCTGAGTCCTGTCCTCCGTGCTGAGTCCTGTCCTCCGTGCTGAGTCCTGTCCTCCGTGCTGAGTCCTGTCCTCCGTGCTGAGTCCTGTCCTACGTGCTGAGTCCTGTCCTACGTGCTGAGTCCTTTCCTCCGTGCTGAGTCCCCTGCTCTGTGCTGAGTCCTGTCCTCCATGCTGAGTCCCGTGCTCCATGCTGAGTCCTGTCCTCCGTGCTGAGTCCTGTCCTCCGTGCTGAGTCCTGCCCTCCGTGCTGAGTCCCGTGCTCCATGCTGAGTCCTGTCCTACGTGCTGAGTCCTGTCCTCCGTGCTGAGTCCCGTGCTCTGTGCTGGGTCCCGTCCTCCGTGCTGAGTCCGTCCTCCATGCTGAGTCCCGTGCTGGGTCCCGTCCTCCGTGCTGAGTCCGTCCTCCGTGCTGAGTCCCGTCCTACGTGCTGAGTCCTGTCCTCCATGCTGAGTCCCGTCCTACGTGCTGAGTCCTGTCCTCCGTGCTGAGTCCTGTCCTACGTGCTGAGTCCTGTCCTCCGTGCTGAGTCCTGTCCTCCATGCTGAGTCCCGTCTTCGTGCTGAGTCCCGTCTTCGTGCTGAGTCCCGTCTTCGTGCTGAGTCCCGTCCTCTGTGCTGAGTCCCATCCTCCGCGCTGAGTCCCGTCCTCCGTGCTGAGTCCCATCCTCTGTGCTGAGTCCCATCCTCTGTGCTGAGTCACGTCCTCTGTGCTGAGTCCAGTCTCCGTGCTGAGTCCCGTCTCTGTGCTGAGTTCCGTCTCTGTGCTGAGTTCCATCCATGCTGAGTCACGTCTCTGCGCTGAGTCCCATCCTCCGTGCTGAGCCCCGTCCTCCGTGCTGAGTCCCGTCCTCCATGCTGAGTCCCGTCTTCGTGCTGAGTCCCGTCCTCTGTGCTGAGTCCCATCCTCCGCGCTGAGTCCCGTCCTCCGTGCTGAGTCCCGTCCTGCGTGCTGAGTCCCATCCTCTGTGCTGTGTCCCATCCTCTGTGCTGAGTCACGTCCTCTGTGCTGAGTCCAGTCTCCGTGCTGAGTCCCGTCTCCGTGCTGAGTTCCGTCTCTGTGCTGAGTTCCATCCATGCTGAGTCACGTCTCTGCGCTGAGTCCCATCCTCCGTGCTGAGCCCCGTCCTCCGTGCTGAGTCCCGTCCTCCATGCTGAGTCCCATCCTCCGTGCTGAGTCCCGTCCATGCTGAGCCCGTGCTGAGTCCCGTCTTCTGTGCTGAGTCCCGTTTACCATGCTGAGTCACGTCTCCATGCTGAGTCCCGTCTTCCGTGCTGAGTCGCATCCTCTGTGCTGAGTCCTGACCTCCATACTGAGTCCCGTCCTCTATGCTGAGATGCTTTTTGCTGTCTGCGGCCACCTCGGAGCTGCATACAGGCAGCCCATAAAAGGGGATGCAGCAGCTGCACGGACACAGTTGCATGTCAAAATTTGACACGTGGCTACTGATAAAAAAAAAAAGATTGACGTGTGGACAGGAGTGGATGTATGGATTTAAAAAAAAAATTGTGGCCAGCTCACCCCCTCTGGTCACTATTGCACCATTACCATATAGCAATGATGGCTTGTGATTGGCTGGCAGTCGCTGCCCTTCTGAAAAGAGATCTACCATGGATATTCAGAGAGGAACATTAAACAGTGTTGCCCATATGAATGAGACATTAAAGAGTAACTCCACTTTCATGGGAAAAAAATAGCAAATAATAAAAAAATGATATATCATACTCCTACCCCCTGTGCTCTGTGTGTTACACACTCCTGACTCTTTCACTCTGTGCATTACACACTCCTAACCCCTATTCCCTGAACATTATACACTTCTGACCCCTGCACTCTGTGAATTGCACACTCCTAACCCCTGTTCTTTGTGTGTTGCACACTCCTGAGCTATGTGCTCTGTGCATAACACACACCTAACCCCTGTGCTCGGTGCATTAGACACTCCTAACCCCTGTTCTTTGTGTGTTGCACACTCCTGAGCTATGTGCTCTGTGCATAACACACACCTGACCCCTGTGCTCGGTGCATTAGACACTCCTGACCCCTGCACTCTGTGCATTACACACTCCTAACCCCTATTCCCTGTGCATTGCACACTCCTAACCCCTGTTCTTTGTGTGTTACACACTCCTGAGCTATGTGCTCTGTGCATTACACACTACCGACCCTTGCACTCTGTGCATAACACACACCTGCCCCCTGTTCCCTGTGCATAGCACACTCCTGACCCCTGTGCTCGGTGCATTAGACACTCCTAACCCCTGCACTCTGCGTGTTACATACTCCTGGCCCCTGTTAGACTTTTGGTAATGGCACAGTAATTAAAGAACCCTGTACACAGTGAGAAGCCCCTCCCACTGTGCAGTTTTGCCACACCCACAATTCACCTTCTACGTCTACATCCGTTGCAAAGAACTTCGGAAAACCGCAGACAATCGCTCCTCCATCCTTACAGAGACGCTGCTTCATCCCGGCCCTGCACCCATTACACCTGCACCTGCCGCTAGCAAAGGCGAATGATACCAAAAACTGATAAAAAGACGAATAAATCACAACGTTTGTAAATGATTTCGCTCTCTTTCCTGCGTGGTGAAGCCATTTTATCAATCGCTATGCTAATATAAAGCGGCATGACCGATCCCAGGCTCTGCCCGCCATTCCTCACGATCCCTTAAAAAAAAAAAAGTAAAAAAAAAAACTCCATGCGGCTCGAGAATGAAACGCGAGGCGCCGTTTGCATGTGTGACATAATACAAAAGTCTCTCCTCCCTAAACTTTGAACGTCGAAAATTTGTGTCTAAATCTTCTGGTGTCTCAGCAGTCGCGGCGCTGCGAAGCCTCTTCCATCTGTGTGCCGCGTATATTAATAATGAGTTACTAAAGCCTCCCCCACACCCTGCTGCTTTTTTTTACATAAATTAAGTGTCAGACGAAGGCGACTCTCTCATATTTAAAGAAGAAAAAGCGGCATTTGAAAAATAACGGCGTGAGCGGCGCGTCCAGATAATATTTGGTATGTATCGCCGGGGCCCAGTGATGTTTCCGCATTAACTCCAAAGCGTGCCGGGCTTGTGATAACATGCTTTCTTCTTTTAATGTCTGTATCGGTAACATCAGCAATTCTCCGGGAACGTTTGTCTCTCCAAGTTCAGCGAGGAATACAAATAGATGGGGGGGGGGGGGGCGGCGGGGGGGGCGATTATCTCCCGCTTGTCAGCCAAGACCGAGCGCCCACACTTTTTTTTTTTTATTTCACTAAAATCACTTCATTTCTGCCCTTGATTTGTGAAAAAGGCGTCCGGGTCCAAGGCGGTGGGCGCGCTACCGGGAGGGGGGGGGGGGGGCTTTTACTTTTTCTTTTATTATTAATTTATTAAAATCTTTTTTCGTTAGGGTAAGGGGTTCGAGTTCAGTTTAGGTTAGGGTTAGGAGTTTAGGAGTTGGGGTTAGGATTATTTATTTTTATTTTATTATTTTGTTTAAATGTATTATTATGATACGAATAATAATAAATTAATAAAGAAATGTAAAACAAATAAAAAAACATAAATACAAAATAAATAAATTCAAAAAATGAATACTAAGTATATAAATAAATAATAACCAATAATACATAAATAATTAACCCTTGACTTTAACCCCTACCCCCTAAAATAAAAAAAAATAGTAATGAATAACTAAATACCCTAACACAAAAAAAAATATTATTATTATTATTAATAATAATATATTTTTTGTTCAAGTTTGGGTGTTGTTATATTATTATTATTATTATTATTATTATTATTAATAAAACATTATAATAAATGAATAATGATAATAGAAGAAATAAAAGCCCCCCCCCCCACTCGCCACCCACCACCTTGTATTAAATACATTATTATTAATAATGTATTTTTTTGTTCGAGTTTGGGTGTTGTTATTTTATTATTATCATTAATAACAATGTATTTAATACAAGGCGGTGGGTGGGGGGTGGGGGGGAGGCTTTTATTTCTTCTTTTATTAATATTCATTTATTATAATGTTTTTTCATTAGGGTAAGGGTTTCGAGTTCAGTTTAGGTTAGGGTTAGGATTATTTTTTATTTTATTTAAATGTATTATTATACGAATAATAATAAATGAATAAATAAATGTAAAATAAATACACAAATAAATAAAAAATAAATAAATTCAATAAATGAATACTAAGTATATAAATACATAATAAATAATAATAATAAATAAATAATTAAACCTTAACTTTAACCCTTACCCCCTAAAACAATAAAATAATAAATAACTAAACACCCTAACCCTAACACAAAAAAAAATTATTATTATTATTATTATTGTTATTAATAATGTATTTTTTTGTTCGAGTTTGCGTGTTGTTATTTTATTATTATTATTATTATTATTATTATTAATAATAATGTATTTATTGTTTCTAATTTTTACTGAGTTTACTGACTGGAATGGTACCAGCTGATTGGAGAAAAGCCAATGTAGCACCAATATTTAAAAAGGGCCCAAAATACATCCCTGGGAATTGCAGACCAGTTAGCCTAACATCAATAGTATGTAAACTCTTGGAGGGGATGATAAGGGACTATATACAAGATTTTAGTAATAAGAACGGTATCATTAGCAGTAATCAGCATGGATTCATGAAGAATCGTTCTTGCCAAACCAATCTATTAACCTTCTATGAGGAGGTGAGTTGCCATCTAGATAAAGGAAGGCACGTAGACGTGGTGTATCTGGATTTTGCAAAAGCATTTGACACAGTTCCCCATAAACGTTTACTGTACAAAATAAGGTCCGTTGGCATGGACCATAGGGTGAGTACATGGATTGAAAACTGGCTACAAGGGCGTGTTCAGAGGGTGGTAATAAATGGGGAGTACTCAGAATGGTCAGGGGTGGGTAGTGGGGTCCCCCAGGGTTCTGTGCTGGGACCAATCCTATTTAATTTGTTCATAAACGACCTGGAGGATGGGATAAACAGTTCAATCTCTGTATTTGCGGACGATACTAAGCTAAGCAGGGCAATAACTTCTCCGCAGGATGTGGAAACCTTACAAAAAGAGCTGAACAAATTAAAGGGTGAGGGGCAACTACATGGCAAATGAGGTTCAATGTAGAAAAATGTAAAATAATGCATTTGGGTGGCAAAAATCTGAATGCAATCTATAGACTGGGGGGAGAAACTCTGGGGGGATCTAGGATGGAAAAGGACCTATTGTTGCTGGAATGGATCTATTGTTCCTGGGAGGGGGGTCTATTGTTGCTGGAATGGATCTATTGTTCCTGGGAGGGGGGGTCTATTGTTGCTGGAATGGATCTATTGTTCCTGGGAGGGGGGTCTATTGTTGCTGGAATGGATCTATTGTTCCTGGGAGGGGGGTCTATTGTTGCTGGAATGGATCTATTGTTCCTGGGAGGAGGGGTCTATTGTTGCTGGAATGGATCTATTGTTCCTGGGAGGGGGGGGGTCTATTGTTGCTGGAATGGATCTATTGTTCCTGGGAGGGGGGGGTCTATTGTTGCTGGAATGGATCTATTGTTCCTGGGAGGGGGGGGGTCTATTGTTGCTGGAATGGATCTATTGTTCCTGGGAGGGGGGGGGGTCTATTGTTGCTGGAATGGATCTATTGTTCCTGGGAGGGGGGGGTCTATTGTTGCTGGCTGTTGGCTGGCTGCTGGGAGTCTGTTGAGGTAGCATTTTGCTATGGGGTCACTAGGCTGGAGGGAGGGGCCTGGAGCGCCGTCAGTGGGACCCGAGAAGAGGAGGATCGGGGCTGCTCTGTGCAAAACCACTGAAGAGGAGGTAAGTATAACATGTTTATTATTTAAAAAACAATAAAAACCAAACCTTTAATACATAGGTGGGTGCAGCCTATTGCATTAGTGAGTGCACCCCGAAGCTTCAACGCATTTGAGTTTAGGATCCCCCGTTAGGGGGCTTTGGTGAAATAACAGGGGGAATCTGTGCCACACTTGGGGGGATTAGGGTGTGCCCAGGCACACCAGGCACACCCTGTGCACACACCTAAGCTTTTATATCACTTTAGGGATCACCTTGGAAATAAAAAATTCAAGTGGGGCCCTAACAGACGCTCACCCTTGAGGGGGGGGCCCTCAATGCGCCCCTACAGTAGCCAGGCTGTGAGACCGATGAAGTTTATCCCTTTATGTTGAGTTCAGGGAATAGAGCGCACATTGCACTGCGGATTGCACAGGAGCGGAGCCCGCATGCTCTCCGTGTGTCCATTCGCGCGCGGAGCGCAGCTTGCCCCCCCCCCCCGCCCACTGCACTCTCTTCATTGGCTCACTGGCTGTGATTGAGAGTAGTCTCAGCCAATGAGAAGGGAGAGACGCCATTGATGGATGGAGAGGGGGCTCAGGTAAGTTTTGGGTGGGGGGCGGGGGTGGCGCTGTTGCACAGAGAAGGTTTTTTTACCTTCATGTAAAGAATGCAGGAAGGTAAAAAAAAACTTCTTGACATTTCACACAGCAGACAAATTGAAAAAAATTTTTTTTTTGTAGAAAAATGTATGAAAAACAAGTAGAGAGCAAACAGTGTTGCTCACGGAATTTGAGGGAAAAAAAGGAAAGCGACCTTCAATCCACTCGTTGCAAAGTAATTGTGATATTGTGATAGACGTCACCTTGAGAGGCGGCGATGTGTTGTGCAATATTGTTAACATAACAGGAACCCAATGACAGTTCAGTTATATAAGAAACGTTCGTACAATAAAGGATCGAGTTGTGATTAAAAGGCTAATGGTGGTCTGCGTGGTCTTTGTTGGATCAAACATTCGAAGGGGGGGGAGGGGTGTCTGTCCGCCTATCTTTCTTAACCCCCTTGGAGCCGGAGCCTCCCCGCCCTTTAAGGGGTTAAGGAGGCCAGGAGGCAGGGCAGGGTTTATGATTATGTGGCCACCTCCGTGAGATGTTCACAGCTTGGGAGATTTTTTTTAGAACCTAACCCTGCTTTATACTTCTCCACAACTTTATCCCTGACCTGTCCGACGTGTTCCTTGGCCTTCATGATGCTGTTTGTTCACTAAGGTTCTCTAACAAACTTCTGAGGGCTTCACAGAACAGCTGTATTTATGATGAGATTAAATGACACACAGGTGGACTCTATTTACTAATTAGGTGACTTCTAAAGGCAATTGGTTCCAATAGATTTTAGTTAGGGGTATCAGAGTGAAGGGGGCTGAATACATTTCCCCCCCCACACACACACACTTTTCACATATTTATTTGTATCATTTTCCTTCCACTTCACAATTATGTGACACTTTGTGTTGGTCTATCACATAAAATCCCAATAAAATACATTTACGTTTTTGGTTGTAACATGACAAAATGTGGAAAATTTCAAGGGGTGTGAATACTTTTTCAAGGCACTGTATAAGGTTTCTGGGGGTTTTATGTAATCTTCAGGCCTAAAATGATTTTTTTGAAGCGTGTGCAATAAAATCTAATAATTGGCTCTGGCAGCGACAGAGTTAATGGTTATGGTTTCCCTTTAACCCCCCCCCGTCCCCCCCCCCGTCCCCTCAGCAGAGGCCCGTCCCTTTCCATACATAAGATGACTTTATTGGCGGTGCGGACATTAATATGTGCCTCAGGTCCGATCTCCGGGATAACGCTCCTCCTGATGAGGAGATGGATGGAAATGTTTTGTGTCTTTCTTTCTATCTGAACAAAAGGTCTTTTAACGCAATTAAATGCTGAACAACTCTAAAGCATTTAACCTTTCCTGGGGAGCGCTGACGTCACGTTTTGGTGTTTCGGTGACGCTGATGTATTTGGCTCTTAGTTGCAGGTTAGGCCGGTGTCCCGGGAAGCCGGTGGCCTGCCTTTGGATGGTATTTTTGGCGGCTCTAATCTGAATTTTTCTCCATGCAAAGTGCATTTATAGAAGCAAGGGCTAATTATCCTCCAGATCCATGTGTGTTGATTATACAATCAGCTGTGGATTGTGGCAGCCCGGTGCCAGAGGTTTGGCAACAGACGTTCCATCTGCTTCCTGTAACCCGCGTGTCGATGTCTTCATTGTGACACGGCAACGACTGAACGCCGAGCACCACCAGAGACGACCTGTCGTTAGGCTTTAGTCACACAGGCAAATCATAATCTCTGCAGTTATTAAAAATGAATGTGGTGTGGATGCCACAAGCCAAAGCTCCCTCCACACGTGTCGGTACACCAACCGGCATCTTCCCAGGAAAGTCGCAAAGGTCTCCAGCTGAACTCTGCCTGGCATGTGCTGAACGCAGCTTAAAAATTAGGTATGGCAGCCCACCAGGTGCAAACTGGTTCATCACTATGAGCAATGCGAAGAGTACAACTAGCCCTAAGTATGCAACATCAAGGGGACCCAACGATGACTTCTCCTCAATGACTCTTGGTTGCGCAATGAGGAGCGCCAAGTACAAATGCTTATGTAATTTGGAGGTCTTTTTGAAGCAGCCGGCCATTCGTATCGCCATTAGGAGACATGAGCCTTTGTGAATCCTTAGGTGATCTAGTGCGGTGGTTCTCAATCACCAGGCTGTGGCCTCCCTGAGCCTCTGGGCCTCCAACCAGCTGCAGATCCTCTAACCTCCCAGAGTTCCAAGTTCTAATAGTAGTTCTCCATCCAATAGTGGCCATTGGCCAACAATGCTCCTCAACCTGTCCCCAGCCCCATTGAGAGCTGTCAGTGCCCTCAACCTTCCATAGTGCCCCCCATATCCTCTGAAAGCTATTAGTGGCCCTCAACTTTCCACAGCACCATTGAGCACCTTGCAGTGCCCCCTAGCTTGCTGGGAGGCTAGGATATATTCAGCAGGCTGGAGGCCTGGAGGGAGGGATGCCAAGACCCAACAGTGGGTCACTAGTGTCTTGTAATGACACTAAGAATGGCCAGCTGTTTCAAAAAGACCTCCAAGTGATATGAACATTTGTAATTAGTGCTCCTAGCACACATCCAAGAGTCACTGAGGCCTTCAGCCCCCCTATAGAGCCCTCAATCTCCAACAGTGTCCCCCAGCCCCCTGCAGTGCCCTACAGTCTCCTATAGTGCCACTGCAAAGCCCTCAGCCTTCTAATAAGACTTCACCCCCCAACAGTTGCCAGGTGCCAAACAGCCCACTGGCCGCATTCAGTGGGCTGGCAGACCACGTGTTGAGAACCAGGGAACTAGAATGTGGACACTATACAAGGGGGACTTGATTAGGCAGTCCAGTTCCAAATACATTTGCAAATGTCCTTTGCTGGCTATCTAGTAAGTGTGCTGAAAAGAATTTTGTTTTGTTTGTTCTGTGCAGAAGCTCTTCCATTGCCCCTTACTCTAAAACATGGGGTGCTCAACCTGTGGCCCTCCAGCTGTTGTCCTATGTCCCATGTTGTCCCAAGTCCCATGAGGCATTGCAAGGCTGAGAGTTACAAGCATGACTCCCACAGGCCGAGACACGATGGGACTTGCAGTTATGCAACAGCTGGAAGACCACAGGTTGACCACCCATGTCTAAAAGCAAATTATAAATTGGTTGCCAAGTTTGTTTAGCAAGCTAAAAATTGCACCAGGACACATTGGGCGCTTTCAGCTACCATTGCGTGGAGGATCTGGTGTGTTGCTGTGCCTTTAAAGTAGAACTAAATCCCACCCCTCCCCCCAGATTTTTCTTTCCCTGCCCCCGGCTGCCATTCTGGCCTAGGCCATGATGACATGTCCCTGGTACTGCAGCCTCCTTGAATACTTATTACACATCTCCCAGATGGCTGCAGGATTGGCACACAGAGGGGCCGGATGGCGGATGCCGGTCTGGTGCATCATCGGAGCTAACCGTCTACACCCAGAAGAGGAAGCCAACTGAAGAGGACTATGATGGCAGCAGAGGTCCTAAACAGCAGATTGCAGAGGGACAAGGCTGGATTGGCTGTGTCGGTTGAGTACAACTTTAAGGAAGAATGGGCTCCCTCCAGGCATACCTGCCCTTAATTTATCATTGTTATATATTCTCCAGCAGGGAGACTCCCAAAGACTAGAGTTGGGACTTCACAACCCAGGGGGACCTTGACAAGGCAGTGCCGCTCCCATATTTATTTGCAAAGGTTGTGCAACCAAATCCTCAGTTTTTGAGGCAAATTGATAGATTGGGGGGGGGGGGGTTTGCTAGCTAGTAAAAATGTCATTTTGTATGTTCAGTTCACCAGATCTTGCAAATTGCGGAAATTCACCTATTGAGACCACCAAGTAGAGTCATCAGTGTGGGGGCTGTTGGGCCCGGTGCAAACCGTGGCCCGCATGGCCCACGTAAATGTGAATCTAGCCTGAGACTAGGGAATGTTTGTAGGCCTGGGCACTCTTGTTTCTCTGGGCCGGCTGCTGGGCTTGCTGCTCTCTAATGTCTGTAGGCAGCTAAAGGTCCTAAACCTCTGGTGGTGTTCCCCCCTCTAGACTGACTGGATTAGTATTATAATTACAAGAGGGAGAGATAGGTGCTTGTGGTGTGAGGAAGTCAGGGCCAGTGCCGGGACAAGGTCATCTAGAGCCCAGGGCGAACATGCCAAACTGCGTCCCCCCCCACCAGATGTATGAGCATTAACACTGAGCACTAATCTGCATACTCACCACTTCAATAAAAATTCCCCCTCCTCCCAGTAAAAACCCACCCTTGCTAAAATCCCCCTTCTCAGCACAAATCTTTGCCCCGCCCAAATAAATCCCCCCCCAGCTCAAATGCCTGCCCCACCAAAAAAAATCATCCCTCCTAGCACAAATCCTTTCCCAAAAAATTTCCCCTCCTAGTACACATCTTCTTCCACCACTTTATATTTATTATTTATTATTTATACTATTTTATTATAACCCTGATAAGCAAGTAAGAGCAGGGGGGGGGGTTTGGTCTAGTAAAATACATGTATTAATTTTGTCAGAAATTAATAATAAAGCTGCCCTGGGCCCCCCTGTGTAGCTAATAGGGCCTGGGCCCAGTATAGCAGGACCAGTCGTACTGTCTTTTCCCACCATCTATTTCTTTATTTCTCGGCCTTATACTGTGTGCATCATGGGGAATTCAGGCTAAGCACATTCGTCAGATTTACCTTTGACTGGGAACGGGTTGCTGATGTTCCCGCTGGACGTTCTCAGGCAAGGTAAGACATAATCTCACAAGTATATCCCGTATCTCTTCCCAGTTGGGAATGCCTGGGGAGCCTCTCTCGGGAACTTCTGAAGAAAATTCTCAAAGCGTATCAGCTGGCACCTCTCAGTTCAAAAGAGGAGGAAAACCGCCACACTCCCGAAAATTGTCAGGAGGAACCTCAAAGTCTGTAAAAAAAAAAGCCTTGAGCCTAATTGTACAATGTATCATATTGAGGAAATGCAGAAAAAGTCCCTGCACTGCTTTGGAAATCACAGACTAGTGCGATCTTTAGATTGTAAGCTCCCGTGACACTCTAAACCCTCTAGTCTTCAACTGTATTGTAACTGCGCTGTCTCCCTTTCTCGGTGGCCCAGCATGCACCGATTGATGACGTCACGGGGTTGGGTGGTGCCACCAGGTGACATCGCCGGTTGGCACCGCCCCATAACTATTTTAGAAATGTCACAAGGTGGGGGCAGACAGACCGTGACTTTTTTTCATGTCGGTGTCATCGTGATTGACGATGGATCTACATTGGGGGACTTTTTTTTTTTAAATAAAGGGATTGTTAAAAATTCTTGTATTCCCTTTTACACTTTTTTGGTGGATGGGTACCCCATACTCACATATTCACATGGGAGGGGGGCAGGATCTGGGGGCTCCCTTGTTAAATATTCTGATAAGCCACCCCCACCCACAGACCCCCACAACTGCAGCCCAGGGTTGTGTGGAAGAGGCCCTTGTCCCCATCAACATCGGTACAAGGTGCTTTGGAGTGGGGGGCAGAGCCCCCCTGCCCCAAAGCACTCCCCTCATGTTGAGGGCATGTGGACTGGTATGGTTCGGGGGGGGAGGGGCACTTGATCATCCCCTCCCTTTCCTGGCCTCCGGGGCTGCATGCTCGGATAAGGGTCTGGTATGGAATTTGAGGGCAACCCCACGCCATTTTTAAAAAAAATTTTGGTGAATGGGTACCCATACTCACATTTTCACATGGGGGGGCAGGATCCAGGGGCTCTCTTGTTAAAGATTCTGATAAGCCCCCCCCCCCGCCTGCAGAACCCCACAACCGCAGCCCAGGTTGTGTTGAAGAGGCCCTTGGCCCCATCCCTTTCCTGACCTCCTGGGCTGCATGCTCGGATAAGGGTCTGGTATGGATTTTGGGGGGGGACACCACGCCATTTTTAAAAAAAATTTTGGTGTGGGGTTCGCCTCCCAATCCATACTGGACCTGAAGGGCCTGGTATGGATTTGAAAAGGACCCCACGCCATTTTTTTCACGCATTTTTTAGCCGGCAATTCTTTTTCTTTACATTCAGCTGTCAGCGGGGAATCCCGCTGACAGCTGATGACTCATCAGTTGTTAGGGACGAGGTGGCCGGCTTCCCACTCCTTAGCAACCAGCTATATACAGTGCTTTTAAAGGGGGAAAAAATGCAAAACGCATCAAAAATGCAACACTTGTGTTTCTGGTGTGACTTCATTGAAGTCTATTACACGCAAAAGGCAATCTGCTGCGGGAAAAAAAGTCCCCCGTCCCTTTCCAAAAATGCATCGGCTTCTAGTATACCATAGGCAGCCATGTTAAATGGAATGTAATGCGTTTCTGAAAAACACAAAAAAAAAAGCGCATAGGTGGGAACGCAGAGTTATTTTGGAAAGCGCTGCACAAATTAGTTTTTTGCTATATAAAACCCGTATAATAATAAATATAATAATAGTTAAACCAAAATTGCATTTCATCCTAACCATCCCCCACATCACCCTAGCTGTGTATAACGTAGGCCGAGCAGACGTCTTTCCGCAGCGAGCGATCTATATCTGGAAATCTCTGAGCTCAGCAGCGGTGAGAATAAGTACATTTAATGAAATATGGACATGGAACCAAGTTATAGAAAGACACAGCACACAGGTCAGCACCTTGATATACACAGGCCGGCCAGAGCCCGGTTTAACACATAAATGTCAATATTTACCCAGTGGACGTGTCGGAGATTTAACCACTGGCTGAGTATTATGGCTCTGGGTGGTTAATTTCTGCTCAAAGTATAAAACGCCTGATGGCTCCCGCAGTTATTGCATCAAGAGCTGCTCATCAATTACCCCAGCGCTCTACATTTGTGCTCCTGCACTGCCATCTGCTGCCCAATTATCAGAACTGCAAGCAAATACACCGGCAACACTGCTAGTTATAGGGCAGTATAAGTGTTTATATACAGTATACAATATATCTGGAACACACGGCTCTGCCTAGACATGTGCAATTCGTTTTGTTTAGTTTTTTTAATGAATTTCGACTAACTCATTTATTCGGAAATATCTAAATTAACGAAAACACGAATACAGTGGGACCTTGGTTTACGAGTAACGCGGTTAATGAGCGTTTTGAAAAAGGAGCAACTTTTTTTTTAAATTCTGACTCGGTTTGCAAGTGTTGTCTCGCAAAACAAGCAGAATTCAAGCCAATGTGGTGTGCAGTACTGCATTTGGCCAGAGGTGTGGGGGGCGCCAGGGACACGCGGAATGGTTCGGAACCATTCGGAAATACTCTGAACCACTCGGAAACACTCGGAAATACTCCATTCCCAAGCCTTTCGGAGGCTTTCCAAGTTCAGCCGAGCTGTCCCCGAGTATTTCCGAGGCTCTCCGGCGCCCCCTACCACCTATGGCCACATGCGGTACTGCATGTAATAAAAGCCAATGCGGAACGATACAAATTTCTAGAAAATACAATATATAAGTAAGTACATTGAAAACCCAACAATAATAAATGCTGATTCCCACAGAGTATATTATAAATCTAAAGATTAATATTTACCACTGACGGCTGTAAAGCAAGCCTCCCAGATAATATGCTTAAAGATGTTGTTCAAAGATCTATAATGATTTATAATGTACTCTTATGGAATTAGCATTTATTATTGCTGGGCTTTTCAATGTACTTATTTCTATATTGTATTTTCTAGAAATTTGTACCTTTCCCCCTGAAGAAGAACTCTACTGCATATGGTCGAAACGCGTTGGGGTTTCTCTGTATGATCTTTTACGTATATCATGCAATGTTCCAATGTTCACTGTACAGCTGTATCTTTATGCATATTTTGTATGTTTGCTAAATCTCCATCACAGAGCTCGTGTTTTAACAGATAGTTACGCTTCTGTAATTTGATTCATTTTTTTGTAATAAATACTTTTTATAACCATTTTGGATTCTTTTGCTGCAATACAAAACCACTTAGGGAATTTTTTTTTATTTTCTGTACCTTCACTGGGGCGTGCGGCCGATTCTTGCTCACCCATTGTATCGCTTCTCTACCTTATAAAAAATAGATACAGCTGTGCTCAAAAGTTTGCACACCCTGGCAGAAATGGTGAAGTTTTGGCATTTATATTGAAAATATGACTGATCATGCCAAAAAAAAATGTCTTTTATTCAAGGATAGCGATCACATGAAGCCATTTATTATCATGTAGTTTTATTGGCTCCTTTTTAAAATCATAATGATAACAGAAATCACCCAAATGGCCCCGATAAAAAGTTTACATACCCTTGAATGTTTGGCCTTGGTACAGACACAGAAGGGGGCACACACAGATTAAAATGGCAATTAAAGGTTAATTTCTCACATTTGTGGCCTTTTAAATTGCAATTAGTGTATAAATAGTCAATGAGTTTGTTAGCTCTCACATGGATGCACTAAGCAGGCTAGACACTGAGCCATGGGGAGCAGAAAAGAACAGTCAAAAGACCTGCGTAACAAGGTAAAGAAACTTTTCAAAGATGGAAAAGGATATAAAAAGATACCCAAAGCCTTGAATATGCCAGTCAGTACTGTTCAATACCTCTTAATAAGAAGTGGAAAATTTGGGGATCTCTTGATACCAAGCCAATACCAGCTCTAAACCCTTTAAATGTCGTTGTGTGGTCTGATGGTTATCTCTAGTAGCAAATTTGTGAGTATTCACTTTTATCTGCTTTTACATTGAATAAATGTTTTTTTTTTTTCAGTAATGCAATGGATGCGTGCCCCTTCTTGACCGTTTGTTTTTTGTAGTACCTAGTGGACTACTCCCTCTGAGGAGGGCTGCATCCGCCCACTATCCGGAATTATCATTGTCCTTCCTTCCTGCTTTCCACTACAGAGGACTTCATCGCGCTGGAAGTGTTTGCTAGCTTGTGTGCTTCTAGAATAGAAAAGAATAGAATAGAAAATAAAAGAATAGCATAGAATAGAAAATAATAGAATAGAATAAAATAGAAAAGAATAGAACAGAAAAGAAAAGAAAGAAAATAGCTGTCTTCCGAAATTCGACCAGAACATAAAAAAATAGAACAGAATTTAAAAGAATAGAATAAAATAGAACAGAATAGAAAATAATAAAATAGAAAATAATAAAATAGAAAATAATAAAATAGAAAATAATAGAATACAATAGAATAGAATGAAGGCCGTCTTCCGAAATTCGAATAGAATAGAAAAGAATAGAATACAGATGAGGGATAGAGAAGAGTTCCAATGGATGGAATCCGGTTTCCGAGGTGCCCCCGTTAGCAGTCGGTGAAAGTCGGTGACGGTCGGTGACGGTCGGTGACAGTCGGTGACAGTCGGTGAGCGCGCTCCTCTCCTCGGCCGGCCATTTCACAAGAGATGAATATTATTTATGGAGGGAAGACAATGCGGCCGCTGTGGGACATTTGGGGATAGTTTGAGGCTATTTTAGCCGCAGAATGTTGTTTTGCCGAGAGGAAGAATTCCTCCGTCTATTACTCAGCACTTTGAATGCTTTGAAGCGGCTGCCAGTAAAGCACAAAGAATAAGCTGAGCACATAAATAGTGGAGGACGGCAGCCGATGTCGGGAAGGGACGAGGGGAGTAATTGATGGTCTTGGCACAGCTGGGATCTTGTAGGGATGCGGGGATATGTGGACGCACATATGGCGGTGGCAGGTGTCTCTGGCTGGCTGGTTGCACCTGTGATCTTTGTACTGTACAGATGTGCGATGGAGCCGAGCCGCGGGAAAGGCCTCTCAACGTCCAAAGGAATTCACTGTTCCCGGGCCAGACTCCGGTTCTTCACCCGAGATAAAGTACCAGACGTCACGGCGCAATTATAAGTGAATAACATTGATTATCCCCTTACAATGGCATCTGAAAATCAGTGAGATATATTAGACAGAAATTGAACATGTTGTCCCTGAAGTTGAAAGCAGAAAAAAAACTGGGCATCGCAGTTTGTTGTGCATGGGTGAGGGTCAGGGTACCCACGCTGACCCGTGTCCACAGCAAAAAGTGCCTACAATGGACACGTGAGCATCAGAACTGGAGCACAGAGCAATGGAAGAATATGGCCTGGTCTGATGAATTCACGTTTTCTTTTACATCATGTGGATGGCTGGGTGCGTCACTTACCTGGGAAAGAGATGGCACCAGGGCGCAGTAAGAGAAGAAGGCAAGCTGGCAGAGGCAGTGTGAAGCTTTCGGCAACGTTCTCCTGGGAAACCTTGGCTCTAGCTACTCATGTGGATGTTACCTGACACGTACCACCTAACCTAAACATTGTTGGTGACCAAGTACACCCCTTCGTGGAATTAGTATTCCCTGACGTCAGTGGCCCCTTTTACCAGGATAATGCGCACTGCCACACTGCAAAAATGTTTAAAGAATGGTTTAAGGAACACAACAAAGGTTCAAGGTTGACGGTTCAAGGCACTGCCACACTGCAAAAATGTTTAAAGAATCGTTTGAGGAACACAACAAAGGTTCAAGGTTGACCATGCCTCCAAATTTTCAATTTCTGAATCCAATCCACCATCTTTTGGATGTGCTAAAAATCTGACCCATGGAGGCCCCACCTTGAAACTTACAAGACTTAAAAGGATCTGCTACTGAGGACTTGGTGCCAGATACCACAGGATACCTCTAGAGGTCTAGTGGAGTTCATACCTTGGTGGGTCAAGGCTGTTTTGTTGCCCTAAAGGGACCTACTCAATAGTAGTTGGGTCATCCTAAAGCTATGGCTGACTGGTTGAAACTGCGATCCTTGTACTGTACAGATGTGCGATGGGGCTGAGACGTGGGAAAGGCCTCTTGCCATCTGAACATATTCCCAAGCCAGAAGATGGTTCTCCTCTGAGATAAAGCACCAGACATCATGGCGCAATTCTACCTTTCATACAGCTAACCGTGCTGGAAATGGAGGCATTTACCCGAGGAAACAAAAAACAAATCACAGAAGGAAATGGTAGCGCACCGCACATAATGACGAGATCCTCCCAGAGAGTACATCATCCAATTCCACCCCTTCACAGGACCTCTGAGGGAACGGATACTTATGTGATTTTCTCAGGAAATGACTGAGGAACCATCGCAGAGAAAATTCTTCTACACAGAAACTTCGGGCGACAAGTAAAATCTATAAAAAAATCTATAAGAGACCGTTCATTGACTTGCACTTTTTGGTTCACTTTCGTGTTTTATTTTTGTGCACCGCACCATGGGCTTGGGGGGGAAAAATACTGTTTTATACTAGTTTGTTGGGTTTTTCAGTTTTGAAGAGATGAAAGTGACCCAAGTAAACTGTAAACTCATTATTACAATATAACACCGAAACTGTAAACCTGCATCTTCAAATACATATAAAAGCTGTTTTAACAGTTCCCCCTTTGATAAAAACTTAAATAATAATTAAAAAAAAGTTTTTTTTCCACCACGTTATCTACATAGAAGCACTTTTTATTCCTCACTGTATATAGATATATATAGTCTTTATGGTCAATGTTGCAGGCGCACAGAATATCCGTAGCTGCGAGTCGTCAATTTCCTCTCTTAGAAGTCTTCGCTCTCTCCGCTGTGCGTGAGATGGACCCCGCTGGGTGGTAATTGCAGGTTTTTGGAAACGTCCACCTTAGCTAGGTGACTTATAATGGAGGTTCTGCGTAGGAGCCCGAGCGCTCGATGACCCAATAAATACCGCTCTGCCTTTCAACGTGCCGGAATTTCACCGCCCTGACCCTGGAAATGTCAGGATACATTACAGACAGGGAGACGTGCTCAGCTGTGCCGGAGAACCAAGACCCAAGCATTGGACTGAAATTAAATCCTATCCTGTTGGAAGGAAGCCGAGAAGGTGGAATATGAAAGTTTCTATAGTTTACATCGGCGCTTCTCAACTTTTTTCTAGGTGCGGCACCCTTGAAAGGTCGACGTCCCCCGCCCCCAACTAAAATGTGGAAAATGTAAATGTTTCACTTTATTGGTAAACCTGAGCCTGGGGCGACCAACACAACCAAATGATATTAACATCGGAGCACTCTATCACATCAGAAGCCCTCCTTCACATAAGAAGCCCCCCTTCACATGAGTTCCCCCATCACACCAGAGTCTTCCCATCACATCAAAGGTACCCCCAACACAAAAGTCTGCCTTTACATATGAGTCTCTCCATTACATCAGGCATGGACATCTTAATGAATGGGCACACTGGGCAGTGCCCAGTGCAAGAGGGGCCCATGATCAGGGCCAGGAAGAAAGGAGGGGCGCCGTGTTGGAGGGTTGCACTGTTGATTTGGCTGCTCATGCCCCTCTTCTTTGACAGGAATACCTGCAATTCCACTCCTGTCAAAAAGAGCTGGCTTCTTCAGGGGGAGGAAGAGAGTCGGCACTGAGACTGAGAACTCACCTCAGTCTCAGCACATGAGATGAAAGAGGAATTGCCTTTATTGCAGGTGGGAACAACACTTGTGATCTGTGAGTACAAGGTGGGGGGAGCACAACACTGATGTATGGGGACACTGTGATGGGGGACACCTGATGTATGGGGACACTGTGATGGGGGACACCTGATGTATGGGGACACTGTGATGGGGGAACCTGATGTATGGGAACACATGATGTGTGGGAGCACTGTGAAGAGGGAAACCTGATGTATGGGGGAACTGTGATGGGGGAACCCGATGTAGGGGGGCACTATGAAGGGGGATATCTGATGTATGGGGACATTGTGATGGGAGAACCTGATGTATGGGGACAGCTAATGTATGGGAGCACAGGGTGGGGGAGCCTAATGTTTGAGGATACTATGATGGGGACACCTGATGTTTGGGCAGTCTTAGTCCGTAGGGTTCAATATTGAGTTGGCTCACCCTTTGCTGCTATAACAGCTTCAACTCTTCTAGGAAGGCCGTCCACAAGGTTTAGGAGGGTGTCTATGGGACTGTTTGACCATTCTTCCAGAAGAGCATTTGTGAGGTCAGGCACTGATGTTGGACGAGTATAGCTGCAAAGGGCTGACCAACGCAATATTGAACCCTACGGACTAAGACTGGGATGCCATTAAAGTTCATGTGCGTGTAAAGGCAGGCGTCCCAAAACTTTGGACAATATAGTGTATCTGTCCTGGAGCAATACATGTAAAGTCACATGCTGTCTATATGACACCAGCACATATGGCATGCACATCATTTTTATTTGCTTTATTACGTTCCCGTAATAATTATCTTTATCTACAACTGTGTGTTTTAGCTCCTTAATAACATGCAGACCACACATGGACAATCTATTTTAATCAGCTAGAAAGGTTAATAGAAGAGCTCATGAACCCCGGCAGTAATACTTTTCCTGGTTGCTGTGGTTCGATTGGTTAATTTGCCGAGCGCCCGGGTAATTTGTCACTGGTTGGGGGGGGGTTGCATTAACTACACACGTGCATTCCAGCAAACATGCCAAATTAAAATTAATGACATGATGAAAATTAAAATGTCCGTACGTTCTGCGTAAAAGCAGAATAAGTGAGCTCACATAATGAGCCGGAGTAATAAATAAATGGCGGATGTGCTGTCGGGTGCTTACTCCGGGGTCATTTATAAAACTGGATACTAATTGGCTTAAATCACTTAGAGAAGTGACAGCCTGAATATGTGGTGCATGCCAACAGAGCTACCATTAGAAATCATGGGGCCCCAAACAGCCTGATTGACAGGAAGGGGAGGCAATCCAGATACAGGGGCCCCTCGTGTTACCTGGGGCCCTTCTGTCGAAGAGAACAAGAGAGGCTCCACCAGTGATCAGACAGGAGGGGCCGACACATACATTGCATGATTCCTCTCAGTAGAATTTTGTTGGTGGAAGTTGACTTGGCGGTTACGGCCCCCAGTCTCCTCCTCCAAACAGTGGCCAATGGGCGGAACGGGTCACAGAACTTCTAATTCTTCTCTGGAGTTTGGCAATCAAAAGGATTCATGGGTCATTGTTTAAGATCATGGAGCCCTGTTTGACAACCCCTGTTGACCCAATGGGGTCTGGGTCCAGTATGGGAAGACTACCTGTATACCTCTATTAGCAAGCCCGCATGGCAATTGGTGCTAATCCCACCCACGCCTTCCCCCCATCCACGCCTTTCCGACACCCACGCCTTCCTGACACCCACGCCTTCCTGGCACCCACACCTTCCTGACACCCATGCCTTACTGACACCCACACCTTCCTGACACCCACGCCTTCCTGACACCCACGCCTTCCTGACACCCACACCTTCCTGACACCCATGCCTTACTGACACCCACACCTTCCTGACACCCATGTCTTCCTGACACCCACACCTTCCTGACACCCACACCTTCCTGACACCCACTCCTTCCTGACACCCACACCTTCCTCACATACACACCTTCCTGACACCCATGCCTTCCTGACACCCACACTTTCCTGACACCCATGCCTTTCTGACACCCACACCTTCCTCACATACACATCTTCCTGACCCCTATGCCTTGCTCACACCCACGCCTTCCTCACACCCATGCCCTCCTGACCCCTATGCCTTCCAGACAGCCACGCCTTCCTGGCACCCATACCTTCCTGAAACCCATGCCTTCCAGACACCCATGCCTTCCCGACCCCCACGCCTTCCAGACACCAACAACTTCCAGGCACCCATGCCCTCTCCACACCTACAGTACACCTTCCTCACACACACACTTTCTTGCCCCCTAAGCCTTCCTGACATCCATGCCTTCTAGAAACCCACACCTTCCTGACACCCATGCCTTCCAGACACCCATTCCTTCCAGATACCCACTCCTTCCTGACAGCCATGCCCTCCTAACACCTATGACTTCCTGACACCCACACCTTCCTGACACCTTCCTGACACCCACACCTTCCTGATCCCTATGCCTTGTTCACACCCACACCTTCCAGGCACCCACGCCTTCCTCACACCCATGCCCTCCCGACCCCTATGCCTTCCTCACACCCATGCCTTCCAGACACCCACACCTTCCTGACACTTACACCTTCCTGACACCCACACCTTCCTGACACCCATGCCTTCCAGACAGAGGCGGCTCTCTAATTAGGCAAATTAGGCGGTCGCCTAAGGCCTCGCACTCACAGGGGCCTCGCGGCCGCCTAATTTGCCTGTTCTCGATCACTGAAGTTGACGCCGGCGGCTCCGCCTAACCCCACTGGGACTCTGTGGCTTAGGAGCCGACGGACAAATCAGATACTGCCCGCAGCCTGAGGAATAGCGGCCTCATCACGGAGCGTCTCAGTCTGTGGGGCCTCATGTGTAAGTTTTGCCTAAGCCGCCTCTGCTTCCAGACACTCACAATTTCCAGGCAGCCATGCCCTCCTCACACCTACAGTACACCTTCCTCACACACATGCTTTCTTGCCCCCTATGCCTTTCTGACACCCATGCCTTCCAGACACCCACTCCTTCCAGATACCCACACCTTCCTGACACCCACACCTTCCTGACACCCACGCCTTCCTGATCCCTAGGCCTTGCTCACCCCTACACCTTCCAGACACCCACACCTTCCTCACACCCATGCCTTCCAGACACCCACACCTTCCTGACCCCTATGCCTTGCTCACACCTTCCTGACACCCATGCCTTCTTGACCCCTATGCCTTCCTCACATCCACGCCTTCCTCAAATCCACGCCTTCCTGACACTCATGCCTTCTTGAACCCTTTGCCTTCCTGACACCCATGCCTTCCTGACACCCATGCCTTCCTGATAGCCATGTCTTCCTGTCACCCATGCCTTCCAGACACTCACAACTTCCAGACACCCATGCCTTCCTGGCACCTATGCCCTCCTCACACCCATGACTTCCTCACACCCACGCCTTCCAGAGACCTGTACCTTCCAGACACCCATGCCCTCCTCACACCTACAGTACACCTTCCTCACACACATGCTTTCTTGCCCCCTATGCCTTTCTGACACCCATGCCTTCCAGACACCCACTCCTTCTAGATACCCACACCTTCCTGACACCCACACCTTCCTGACACCCACACCTTCCTGATCCCTAGGCCTTGCTCACCCCTACACCTTCCAGACACCCACACCTTCCTCACACCCATGCCTTCCAGACACCCACACCTTCCTGACCCCTATGCCTTGCTCACACCTTCCTGACACCCATACCTTCTTGACCCCTATGCCTTCCTCACATCCACGCCTTCCTCACATCCACGCCTTCCTGACACTCATGCCTTCTTGACCCCTTTGCCTTCCTGACACCCATGCCTTCCTGACACCCATGCCTTCCTGATAGCCATGTCTTCCTGTCACCCATGCCTTCCAGACACTCACAACTTCCAGACACCCATGCCTTCCTGGCACCTATGCCCTCCTCACACCCATGACTTCCTCACACCCACGCCTTCCAGAGACCCGTACCTTCCAGACACCCATGCCCTCCTCACACCTACGCCTATCTGAAACCCACACCTTCCTGACACCCACACCTTGCAGACACCCATGCCTTCCTGACACACGCACCTTCCTGGCACCCATACCCCCCTCACACCCATGGCTTCCTCACACCCAGCTTGACTTCTACACAGAAATGTTAGTACTTTCACAAAATGCAGGTTTATTGAAAACTGAAAATGCAAAACTGATTAATGCAAATGGTGATCAATCATACACAAACTTTTATCCTCTAACCTACACAAGGATAAGCAAACAACGTGACGCGTCACTATGAACAATATGAACAACAGTTCCTCGCTGCAGAACGTTAAACTACTTTTACTCTGAGTAATGCTTGGCAGCAGAATGGATAAAAATCTGTAACTCGCTGTTGTTGGACTCCTCATAGTGATTGAAAGGCTTAGTAAAACGTGAAATATTGCGGCTGCATGAAATCGCAGAAACTAAAAGGGTTTGGAAATGACCACACAAGGGAGCCGTAATTGCCTGATGACATCCATCTATTTCACAGATTTGTACAGCCAGTAAAACAGCATCTGTCTGTCACTGAGAATTCTGCTGGAAACAAATGTTTATCAGTTTATTGAAGGCTTTTATACATGCATATTGTAGAGTGCAGCCAAGGTCAGAACATTCTGATTTATATGCAGCGCTACCTATAGCCCCATATGTACGCTCTCTCCCCATGGCCCCCGATATCAATCACATTCTCCCTTTTACTGGTAGTTATTACTCACCATAGAAGACAGGCCCGACACTTAACACGGCTAGAGACCTGAAACTTATTTTTTTTAATTTAAAGCCCTTCATGTTCATATTAAGTTCTGTATTTTCTAAAGTTCCAGTCAGTGCCTGGAAAACCGAAATCTCAATGTTCCATAAGACTTCCGAAATACGCGAGTGATCAATCCCACCATCATCTCTCCATAACCAAAATATCTGTATTGGGTGGAAGGAAGCTTTAATGGAATGGCAGCCAATAAGCCGTTAGCTTTTTTCACTTTCATTGTTACAATATTTAACCCATGGCGAGATGATGGTTTGGTTATGGAGATAATGGTTTGGTTATGGAGAGATGATGGTTTGGTTATGGAGAGATGGTGGTTTGGTTATGGAGAGATGATGGTTTGGTTATGGAGAGATAATGGTTTGGTAATGGAGAGATGATGGTTTGGTTATGGAGAGATGATGGTTTGGTTATGGAGATAATGGTTTGGTTATGGAGAGATGATGGTTTGGTTATGGAGAGATGGTGGTTTGGTTATGGAGAGATGATGGTTTGGTTATGGAGAGATAATGGTTTGGTAATGGAGAGATGATGGTTTGGTTATGGAGAGATGATGGTTTGGTTATGGAGAGATGATGGTTTGGTTATGGAGAGATGATGGTTTGGTTATGGAGAGATGATGGTTTGGTTATGAAGTGATGATGGTTTGGTTATGGAGAGATGACGGTTTGGTTATGGAGAGATGATGGTGGGATCGATCACTCATGTATGTCTGAAGTCTTTAGAAACACTGAGATTGCGGTTTTAGAGGCATCAAGGTAGGTGCTATCCCTATACAGCAAAAAATGCATCTGTGCTAATGTAAAAAAAAAGATGCTCAGAATATTTATGCAACCCACTAGCGCAGCCTTCCACAACTTTTTTTTTACCCCAGGGGAACGCTTGTAATGATTTTCAGGTGTCCAAGAACCCCTGCTAAGATTAGTCCATTAGAAGTCATAAGGAAAATGCCTTTTACATTGGTGGTCAGTGAAAAAAATGACCCCTACAGTGCTGATTAGAATGGAACCCTTACAGTTAGCTGGAAAGATCACTGGTGTCATGGTACTGACTTTGCCAAGAGGCCATGGACCTGAAACTATGAAGGAACCTTTAGATGGAAGGTCAACTTGCCATAGATTGAGGAACCCCTAGCTGGAAAGATCATTGATGTCATGCTACTGGTTTTGCCAAGTGCCAAAAGACCTGCAACTACCCTGTTTCCCCGAAAATAAGACCTAGCATGATTGTCGGTGATGGCTGCAATATAAGCCCTACCCCCCAGATAAGCCCTAGTTAAAGTCCCTGTAGGTCTTATTTTCAGGGTAGGGCTTATTTTTGGGGAAACAGGGTAGGGCTTATTTGGGGGGTAGGGCTTATATTGAAGCCATCACCGACAATCACGCTAGGTCTTATTTTCGGGGAAACAGGGTATGAAGGCATCATCAGATGGAAGGTCAACTAGCCAAAGCTCAAAGAACCCATAGTTGGAAAGATCATTAGTGTTATGCTACTGGCTCTGCCACGTAGCAACGGGCCTAAAACCATGAAAGCACCATCAGATGGAAGGTCAGCTTGCCATAGACTGAGGGACCCCTAGCTGGAAAGGTCATTGGTGTCCTGCTACTGGCTTTGTCAAGTGGCAATAGACCTGCAACTATGACGGCACCATCAGATGGAAGATCAACTAGCCACAGCTCAAAGAACCCCTAGTTGGGAAGATTATAAGTGTCATGCTACTGGTTCTGCCAGGTAGCAATGGGCTTGAAACTATGAAGGCACCATCCGATGGAGTGTCAGCTTGCCATAGATTGAGGAACGCCTAGCTAGAAAGGTAATTGGTGTCATGCTACTGGTTTTGCCAAGTGGCAATTGTGAGGGAACCTTCCCACACTCAGCTTGTGTGCTTCCGTCAGCATACCGCTTCCTCCAGTCTGAACATAGAAATAAGATATTATAGCCACATGTCGCAACCAAGTACTAGGCAGGACTAGTTTAGCTGCAAAACTGGAACCCTTTATTGAACAAGAATTTAGGGTTTTTATACACTACATACTCAGGTGAGGCTGATCACATTATCATGTGTAAACGCAACTGTATACAGAAATATAGTTAACACTACAAACATTAAGTTAATTAAACAACTAGCCACCTGGACAATTAGGGATCTCATTCCAGGTCAGACTTGCCGGCATTGAGCTCACAAAGCACAATACACATTATTACAAGTATGAACACATCCCTCAATAGTTTGCTAGCAGACAATAGGCGTGTTAATTGGCACAATTTACAATGGGTGAAAGACCCTTTGGAGGCACACTAGACCTACTTACAACAAACACATTATAGCAGGGGACCCCAGTTTGAGTAGATTACATTAACATCTACAGTCATTGCTGATTTGAGGCATAGAGGCCCCAAATATGGATATGGAACCTCCAGTTCCCAGAGTCTGTGTGTTTTGGGAGACATGAACTTGAATAAGAAACAAGACCACTCCACAGATACCCTAGGCATACACCTTCCAAAGAGTAGTGTTCCTCTAAATGCCAGGGCCCATAGTCACTGGGTAAGAGGCTTTCTCCCAGTCCTCTCCAAAAAACCCTGTCCCAACTAGTCTGTCACAGCAATGGACCTGGAATTATGAAGGCAACATCAGATGGAAGGTTAACTTGGCACAGCTCAAAGAACCCCTAGCAGGAAAGATAATTGGTGTCATGCTACTGGCTTTGCCAAGTGTCAATAGACAAGGAACTATGAGGGCACCATCAGATGGAAGGTCAACTAGCCACAGCACAGGGAACCCCTAGCTGGAAAGATCATTAATGTCATGCTACTGGCTCTGCCAAGTGGCAATAGACCTGGCTTTATGAAGGCACCTTCAGATGGAAGGTCAAATAGCCACAGTTTAAGGAGCCACTAGCTAAAAAAAGATCATTGGGGTCATGTTACTGGCTCTGCCAATTGACACCATGAAATGGAAGGTCAGCCAGCCACAGCTCAAGAAACCCTTGAGGAACCCTCGTTGAGAATACCTGCAGTAGAGCCACGTTCTAGGAGTTGGTCACTTGAGTGGTGGGTAGATCTGCTTCCTGAAGCCTGTACTGTACTTCTCTGCTTGATGGATTGCAAATGCCACTCAAAGCTCCAATGCAGGTTATAACTACTGGGTGGCCCAAACGTAGGACTACAGAATCCATTATTGCCCATTATACATTATAATTATACTATTCGCTTTGTACGGAGTGACTTTTAGGTTGAGATGCACTTGGCTTTGCCAATTGGCAATGGACAGGTACCTGTGAGGGCACCATCAGATTGAAGGTCAACTAGCCACAGCTCAGGGAACCCCTTGCTGGAAAGATCATTAGTGTCATGCTACTGGCTCTGCCAAGTGGCAATAGACCTGGAATTATGAAGGCACCTTCAGATGGAAGGTCAAATAGCCCCAGTTTAAGGAACCACTAGCTAAAAAGATCATTGGGGTCATGTTACTGGCTCTGCCAATTTGGCAGTGGACCTGTAACTATGAAGCACCATGAAATGAAAGATCAGCCAGCCACAGCTGAAGAAACCCTGGAGGAACCCTGGCTGAGAATGCCTGCAGTAGAGCCATGTTCTAGGAGTTGGCCACTTGAGTGGTGGGCGGATCTGCTTCCTGAAGCCTGTACTGTACTTCTCTGCTTGATGGATTGCAAATACCACTCAAAGCTCTGCACTTTTTTTTTATATCTAAATATTTAAGCTTTTTGATTGATAACGGTTTATAGGTTTAAGAACCATCACCCGTAGTTGTGTCAAAACTGACGGCAAAGCCCCACCAACATCATCATTGTCACGACTGGCTTTAAGTGACATTCCAGAAGCTGTGAGACTTCCTGAAGCAAAAGCCCAATTTGTAGCAACGATTTTCTGACTATTTTGTGGAGGCACTTTGAGAGATTTTCACGTTCCGAGTAAAAAGCCTGAAAGTGAGTCCATTTATAACCGTGCATCTAATGATCTGTGAAAGTGTTCAGATAAACGGCAATTTGGCATCTCAAAATTCTCTTTTCTCTAAAGGATGACTGAGGAGCTTCCAGCAACCTCCCTTCTCATGTTTTCCTCCAGTAAAGTTTTACATTATCAGGTTGTGAAGAGTTAACAATCACTTTTTTTCATACAAACCAAAAGAGGGCGCCCCCTAGTGGAAATGTCACCTTACGGTAAACTTATAGGCAAAGCATCAATCTGTATGATTAAGTAATGATGGCCATACAGGGAAGGATTTTATTATGTGCAATTGTATTGTCAATTGATTATTGTTCAGAAGAATATTACAATCAGGAGATCGAAAAGATTGTTCGATGCGCTATGCACGTATGGCGATGGCGGCTATATGCACTTAGATTGATCGATCAAAAAGATTGAACCGGCAAAAAAAAAAAAATTTTATCACTTTTATTTCTATTCCAAGGAATGTACACATTCCTTGGAATAGAAAAAAAATAATTCTCTTATTTATTTTATTTTTTTCTTTTGTTTATTTTTTTAACACTTTTATTCCTATTCCAAGGAATGTACACATTCCTTGGAATAGAAAAAATAAATAAATTCTCTTATTTATTTTATTTTTTTATTAATTAATTAAATTATTTTTTTATCACTTTTATTCCTATTCCAAGGAATGTATACATTCCTTTGAATAAAAAAAAAATACATTCTCTTATTTATTTTATTTTTTTATTTTTTATCACTTTTATTCCTATCTGAAGAAATGTACACATCCCTTGGAATAGAAAAAAATAAATTAAATTCTCTTATTTATTTTATTTTTTTGTTTATTTTGTTATTTATTTTTTATCATTTTTATTCCTATTCCAAAGAACGTACACATTCCTTGGAATAGAAAAAAAAATTCTCTTATTTATTTTATTTTTTTATTTATTTATTTTTATTTATTTGTTATCACTTTTATTTCTATTCCAAGGAACGTACACATTCCTTGGAATAGAAAAAAAAATTCTCTTATTTATTTTATTTTTTTATTTTTTATCACTTTTATTCCTATCTGAAGAAATGTACACATTCCTTGGAATATTTTTTTATTTATTTTGTTATTTATTTTTTATCATTTTTATTCCTATTCCAAGGAACATACACATTCCTTGGAATAGAAATAAATAAATAAATTCTCTTATTTATTTTATTTATTTATTTATTTTTTTATCAATTTTATTCCTATCTCAAGAAATGTACACATTCATTGGAATAGAAAAAATAAATACATTCTCTTATTTATTTTATATTTTTATTTATTCATGTATCACTTTTATTCCTATTCAAAGGAATGTACACATTCCTTGGAATAGAAAAAATAAATAAATTCTCTTATTTATTTTATTTTTTAATTTTTTATCACTTTTATTCCTATCTGAAGAAATGTACACATTCCTTGGAATAGAAAAAAATAAATTAAGATCTCTTATTTATTTATTTATTTTATTTTTTTGTTTATTTTGTTATTTATTTTTTATCATTTTTATTCCTATTCCAAAGAACGTACACATTCCTTAGAATAGAAAAAAAATTCTCTTATTTATTTTATTTTTTTGTTTTATTTATTTTTTTATCATTTTTATTCCTATTCCAAGGAATGTACACATTCATTGGAATAGAAAAAATAAATAAATTCTCTTATTTATTTAATTTTTTTAATATTTTTTTTTATTTATTTTTTATCACTTTTATTCCTATTCCAAGGAATGTACACATTCCTTGGAATAGAAAAAAATAAATTATCTTATTTTATTTTTTTTAATTTTTATCACTTTTATTCCTATCTGAAGAAATGTACACATTCCTTGGAATAGAAAAAAATAAATTAAATTCTCTTATTTATTTTATTTTTTTATTTATTTTGTTATTTATTTTTTATAATTTTTATTCCTATTCCAAGGAACGTACACATTCCTTGGAATAGAAAAAATAAATAAATTCTCTTATTTATTTATTTTATTTTTTTATTTATTTATTTTTATTTGTTATCACTTTTATTCCTATCTCAAGGAATCTACACATTCCTTGGAATAGAAAAAATAAATAAATTCCCCTATTTATTTTATTTTTTTATTTATTTTTTTTTAATTTTTTATCACTTTTATTCCTATTCCAAGAAATGTACACATTCCTTGGAATAGAAAAAAATAAATACATTCTCTTATTTATTTTATATTTTTATTTATTTATCACTTTTATTCCTATTCCAAGAAATGTACACATTCCTTAAATAAGAGAATTTATTTTTTTTTTTCTATTCCATTTAATTTTTTTATTTGATTTTTTAAAATCACTTTTACTCCTATTCCAAGGAATGTACACATTCCTTGGAATAGAAAAAATAAATACATTCTCTTATTTTTTTATTTATTTTTATTTTTTATCACTTTTATTCCTTCTCCAAGGTATGGAAACCTACCTTGGAATAGAAATAAGGGATGACGTATTCTGACCTAACGGTTTCTGGGATCTCCTGGAGCCTATGGTGGTGGTGGGGGTGGGGTGGGGGGGCGCATTGGGGGTGGGGGGGAATCTCTTCGGTCTGTGCGGCTGTCTCAATCATTGGTACAGGCACCACCCAACGTTTGGCGTATATTTTGTAATATGATTATCCACTAAAATCATCAGCTCCATCTAGTGGCCATGATGTGGTACTTTCCTGAAATAGCTCAATAAAAAAAAAAAATACTGCTTGATGGCCTCTAGATGGAAGCTATAGTCTCACTTCTAGCGCTGCGATTTACATTGAGATGTGAGTAACATGAGTGCTGTGCATCATTTTTTTATTTTGCGGGCTGCTTGAGTGGGAGAGAACTGCGTTAATAGCGCAGACAGGATTGTGGAAAAACGCCCCAACCAATGGTGGAAAAAGTCCGACAACTCAGGCGAAAGTGGAGTTAATTTGCGGGAAATTTGTTCAGCAGAAAAAAGGTGAAATCTTTGAAAATCGCCGAGGTTATCCTGCCGGGTCACCATCACCTGAATGCGAATACGAAGGAATGAGAAGAGTGATGATTGGATGACTGTATAGAACGGCCAGAAATGATATTTCCCATAAAACCCGCCATTCTCACCTTTGTAAATTGCTCGGTATATATTGCGATCCTGTATCTTTATTCACAAAGGAGGGGGAGGGGGGGCAGCAGCCCCTCTGGATAGACATCAGAATGTCTGTAGAGGATCAATACCACACCTGGTTGGATTATTAATTAAAAAAAAGAAAACAATAAACAACATATTGTTCTTTCTGCTCTACAGATGTAATATGAAAACGATCAGGATGAATAAATAAATGATAATGAATCCACTCTTCTGACTGTTAATGGAATGACACCGAGAAATGGTGACACAGTGCCATCTAGTGGCCTTTTTGTGGCACAGCATTGCCATGAGTTTTATCCATATAGTATGTCATAGGAGGGGAGGGGGGGAGGGGGTCACACAGCGCCTTTGTTTTTGCACATTCCTGTCCCTTTTTGCAGATTAGGAGATTTTCTGTTTTTTTTATTTATAACAACATCCCACCCAACAAATCGTATATTTATTATTTATATTTTATTTATATTATATATTATTTATTTATATTTTTATTTATAACTACATCCAACCCAACAAATAGTACATGTATTATTTTTTTTGTATTTATATTTGATTTAATATTTATACAATATTCATATTTTATTTATATTATATATTTATGTATCATTTATATTTTTGTTTGGTGACTGTGGCAGTGGCGTACTAGCAACCAATCATTAGCTTGTTAATATGAAAAATTACCTCCAGCAGATCCCGCCCTCTGCTGTGTCTCTCCATCTGCATGATTAAAGGTAGGAAGAGGCAGAGCTGTAGAGGGGGGGGGTCTGTGTAACATGCAGGGTGCTGTGTAATTTAAAGGGGTCCAGAGGTACAGGGGACTGTGTGATATAAAAGGGTCCAGAGGTGCAGGGTGCTGTGTATTGTATAGGGGTGCAGGGTGCTGTGTAATTTAAAGGGGTCCAGAGATGCAGGGGGCTGTGTAATGTAAGGGGGTCCAGAGATGCAGGGGGATGTGTAATGTAAAGGGGTCCAGAGATGCAGGGTGCTGTGTAATGTAAAGGGGTCCAGAGGTGCAGGGTGCTGTGTAATGTAAAGTGGTCCAGAGGTTCAGGGTGCTGTGTATTGTAAAGGGGTCCAGAGGTGCAGGGTGCTGTGTAATGTAAAGGGGTCCAAAGGTGCAGGGTGCTGTGTATTGTAAAGGGGTCCAGAGGTACAGGATGCTGTGTAATGTAAAGGGGTCCAGAGGTGCAGGGTGCTGTGTATTGTAAAGGGGTCCAGAGGTGCAGGATGCTGTGTAATGTAAAGGGGTCCAGAGGTGCAGGATGCTGTGTAATGTAAAGGGGTCCAGAGGTGCAGGATGCTGTGTATTTTAAAGGGGTCCAGAGATGCAGGGCCTGTGTAATGTAAAGGGGTCCAGAGGTGCATGGGGCGTGGTAATGTAAAGGGGTCCAGTGGTGCAGGGTGCTGTGTAATGTAAAGGGGTCCAGAGGTGCAGGGTGCTGTGTAATGTAAAGGGGTCCAGTGATGCAGGGGGTTGTGTAATGTAAAGGGGTCCAGAGATGCAGGGTGCTGTATATTGTAAAGGGGTCCAGAGGTGCAGGATGCTGTGTATTTTAAAAGGGTCCAGAGATGCAGGGCCTGTGTAATGTAAAGGAGTCCAGAGGTGCAGGGGGCTGTGTAATGTAAAGGGTCCAGAGGTGCAAGGGGCTGTGTAATGTAAAGGGGTCCAGAGGTGCAGGGTGCTGTGTATTGTAAAGGGGTCCAGAGGTGCAAAGTGCTGTGTAATGTAAAGGGGTCCAGAGATGCAGGGTGCTGTGTAATGTAAAGTGGTCCAGAGGTTCAGGGTGCTGTGTATTGTAAAGGGGTCCAGAGGTGCAGGGTGCTGTGTAATGTAAAGGGGTCCAAAGGTGCAGGGTGCTGTGTATTGTAAAGGGGTCCAGAGGTACAGGATGCTGTGTAATGTAAAGGGGTCCAGAGGTGCAGGGTGCTGTGTATTGTAAAAGGGTCCAGAGGTACAGGAAGCTGTGTATTTTAAAGGGGTCCAGAGATGCAGGGCCTGTGTAATGTAAAGGGGTCCAGAGGTGCATGGGGTGTGGTAATGTAAAGGGGTCCAGTGGTGCAGGGTGCTGTGTAATGTAAAGGGGTCCAGTGGTGCAGGGTGCTGTGTAATGTAAAGGGGTCCAGAGGTGCAGGGTGCTGTGTAATGTAAAGGGGTCCAAAGGTGCAGGGGGTTGTGTAATGTAAAGGGGTCCAGAGATGCAGGGTGCTGTATATTGTAAAGGGGTCCAGAGGTGCAGGATGCTGTGTATTTTAAAGGGGTCCAGAGATGCAGGGCCTGTGTAATGTAAAGGAGTCCAGAGGTGCAGGGGGCTGTGTAATGTAAAGGGTCCAGAGGTGCAAGGGGCTGTGTAATGTAAAGGGGTCCAGAGGTGCAGGGTGCTGTGTATTGTAAAGGGGTCCAGAGGTGCAAAGTGCTGTGTAATGTAAAGGGGTCCAGAGATGCAGGGTGCTTTGTAATGTAAAGGGGTCCAGAGATGAAGGGTGCTGTGTAATGTAAAGGGGTCCAAAGGGGCAGGGAGTTGTGTAATGTAAAGGGGTCCAGAGGTGCAGGGGGCTGTGTATTGTAAAGGTCTCCAGAGGTGCACGGGGCTGTGTAATGTAAAGGGGTCCAGAGGTGCTGTGTAATGTAAAGGGGTCCAGAGGTGCAGGGGGCTGTGTAATGTAAAGGGGTCCAGAGGTGCAGGGTGCTGTGTAATGTAAAGGGGTCCAGAGGTGCAGGGGGCTGTGTAATGTAAAGGGGTCCAGAGGTGCAGTTGTGGATTGTGGAGAGGGGGTACACAGTAGTGACAGAGATATTGGGGGATGCAGAGGTATGCGGGGGGCACAGTGGGATGTGTTTACATTGTAACGTGGGGGTGGGGGGGTACCAGATGCTCTAGGTATGCCCCTGGACTGTGGTCCCAACTGCCTTGAGAACCTTCACAAACTCCTCCCATGTAGTTCTGGGCGGATCCCTCACTTTTCTCATGATCATCCTCACCCCATGAGGGGAAATCTTGCATGGAGCCCCAGACCGAGGGCGATTGATGGTCATTTTGTATTTCTTCCATTTGTGAATAATCGCTCCAACACTTGTCTCCTTCTCACCAAGCTTCTTGCTGATGGTCTTGTAGCCCATTCCAGCCTTGTGCAGGTCTACAACCTTGTCCCTGACGTCCTCTGACAGATCTTTGGTCTTGTCCATGATGGTGAGGTTTGAATGGAGGGAAGAGATTCTGTGGACAGGTGTCTTCTATACACATAACGAGTTGTCATTAGGAGCACCTTCTTACATTGACAGGACTAATCTGTGTACCACATGATCACCTACTGTATCCAGTCTGTGGGGGGGGGAGGGGGGGCAGAATTGTTGTTGGTTGGTAGGAGATCAAATACTCACTGAACTGCAACTCCATTTATAACATTTGTATCATGTAATTTTTTTTCTATAAAATACACCTATGATAGAAATTATAGACCCTTCATTTCTTTGTAAGTGGGCAAAACTTACACAATCTGCAGGGGAGACAATCATTTTCCCCCCCACTGTACACACGTGTGTTTGTGCTCTTGGGGGGGGGGGGCACACCCTAATCGCAGGGATAGGCAACCTGGGAGGCCTCCAGCTGTTGTGGAACTACATTTCCCATGAGGCATTGCAAGGCTGGCTGCTACAATTTACTCCCAGAGGCATGATGGGACTTGTAGTTCTGCAACAGCTGGAGGGCCCCCGGGTTTCCTACCCCCTGCACACCTAATGTGATAGGCTGCACCCACCAATGCCAAGCTCGATCAATGTTTGGTCTAACAGACCCCTGATGTCTTCATGAAGAGTACCTTTCACCTGCTCAAAAGCTATTAGAAAGGTGCTTGTCTGCCCCCCTTGTGATGGCAATAAAGTTAAATGAAAAAAAAAAATGTGTAAAAAAAATAAATAAAAATGTGTAAAAAATAAAGTAAATGTATAAAAAATGAGTAAACAAATAAAAAAAGGTAAAAAAAAAATAAAAAATGTGTAAAAAATAAAATAATTGTGTAAAAAAATAAAGTGTAAAAAATAAAATATAATAAATGTGTATAAAAATAAAAAAAGAGTAAAAAAAAAAAAATAATAATTAAAAAAAAAAAAATTATTGTTGTGTTTTGGGACAACGGTTCACCCTAGAATGCGGTGCAGGAAACTCCGCATTCAAATTGCACTGCCCTTGTGATCTGCAGTGGGGTGTCAGTGCAATCCTAATACACACACATCCCCAAACGCAGTGCACTTGTCTGCACCAGATCGCATGGTACAAAAACGGCCCACGCTATCCGGTTGCAGCGCGTTCCCAACATTGCTGCATGCGCGACTTTGGCGCAGATGCGGTGCAGTTTGAGCCTATTCAAAATGAATGAGCTCCAATGGCACGCAGGTGAATTGTACGGGAATGCGGCGCGGCTCCTGTGCGTTTCATAGTGTGAACTTCGGCTTGGACTACATTCACACGGGGTGATTAGTGTTGGTGTGAATAACAGTGCCAGGACTCTGCCGACTCCTGCGGTCACCTTGTGATCTCTGTACGCTTCACCGATAGGTCAGCAGCAGCGGCCGCAGCGATCCATGGCTGTTCGCAAGGCCCGCAATCGCCTGCGGTGATCACTGCTGGACGCACACAAACCGAGCGCTGCAGGCGATTGCTGGCTGTGCGTATAGCCATGGGCACCGCCCACCTGTCACTGAAGTGTAAAAGTCTCGCAGAGTCCTGCCGCTGTCATTCTCACCAGTACTAGTCGCCCCGTGTGAATGTAGTCTTCTATAGATCTATATGTAGTCATGTCACTAGGGGGAGACTCCACCGCATGCTGGGATTGCTACATACAGACAGGTCACCATTTGGGTCATTTACATTTTAAACCACTTCTGGACCGCCCACCGTGGATACACGTCGCTACTTTGATGTTATATACCCTTGTTATGGCGCAGCAGATAGCGGGGATAACCCCCCCCCCCGGTATATTTATCCGCGGCCGGCGATCCTCTTTCACATAAAAGTGGTCCCAGCGGCAGATTAGCCACGGAATCACTTTTATGGGCGGCAGGAGAGGTGCCCCACCTCCTCCCAACGATTTCCGGTCGCTTCCGCCGCGGAAACGATCGGGTCCGGTGACCTGTTGGGCAGGAAGTCGAGTGAGGGAAAGACGGTCCCCACTTAACTCTATGCCCTTGGAGGACCAGAGCCACGTCACTTCCGCCCTTTTTTTTTTGGACAAATAAAAAAAAAATGAAATTTTTTTTTATTGGTTTTAGGTGTAAATATGAGATCTGAGGTCTTTTTGACCCCCCAGAGCTCACATTAAAGAGGCCCTGTCCTGCTTATTTCTATTATAAGGGATGTTTACATTCCTTGTAATAGGATTACAAGTGATCAAAACATTTTTTTTTTTACAAAGAGACAGTGTAAAAATAAAAAGTAAACTAAATAATATATATAAAAAAATTATATATATATATATATATATATATATATATATATATATATATATATATATATATATATATATATATTTTTTTATATATTATTATATTATTTCTGAAACTTGTAGCTACTGACTTTTAATAAAATAAAAAAAGCCTGGAACTCCGCTTTAAGGACCAATAAATTGATGGGTTTACTTCCATTTTAACTTGTAAACAAGTGTCAGAAATAGGCTTGGTCCTTAAAGCGGAGTTCCAGGCTTTTTTATTTTATTAAAAGTCAGTAGCTACAAAAAGTTTTAGCTGCTGACTTTTAATAAACAGACACTCACCTGTTCCACGGTCCAGCCACGCACGGAGCCCCCGCTCCTCTTCCCCCTCCTCTCCTCGGCGCCTCCATTGATACTGTGGGCGCCCGGCCGTGACAGCTTGTGCTCTCCCAGTGGACAGGCAATCTTCTGGGACCTGTCACGTGTCCCAGAAGACTGCCGAGAGGGAGGGGCCGCCTAGGGGGAGAGGAGTCGCCTAGGCAGCCTGTAGCCAGAACCAGGAAGTGGGACAGAAATTAAGCACCCACTCCCCCCCCCCCCCCCAAAAAAAAAATGACATGCCAAATGTGGCATGTAAGGGAGTGAGGAGTGCTTAAAAGCGGAAGTTCCACTTTTTGGTGGAACACCGCTTTAAGTGATTATAGAGTATATGTAGATTTGGATTACACGGCGGTTATAAGGAACACTTCCTTTTGCCTTGGCATGTACTGGGCAAAGCTTCTCAGCTCACCTGCTGTGAATGAGATTTTAACACCTTCAATAGCGGGCACCGTCTCCCTCTTCCTGCCCAGACAATTGCGCAGTCATGCAACACTGTACCCAAACTAAATTTGTATCATTTTTTTTTGAGACAGATAAGAGCTTTCTTTTGGTGCCATTTAATCACCGCTGGGTTTTTATTTTTTACTAAAAAAATGAGAAAAAAAATATATATAAAACATTTTTAATTTGTTATAAATTAAAATAATCTTTTTTCAGAAATTAGGGCCAAAATGTACTCTGCTGCGTCTCTTTGGTGAAAATAACCCAAATCAGTGTGTATTATTTAGTCTATGGAAAAGTTATAGAGTCCACAAACTAGGATTATAGATATAGTAGAGCTGCACGATTCTGGCCAAAATGAGAATCGCGATTTTTTTTTTCTTAGAATAAAAAGATCAGGATTCTCATGACGCAAAATCTTTCATATTGAACAAAAAAAAAACAAAAAAAAAAAAAAAAAGGGCTAACTTTACTGTTTTTTTTTTTTTTTTTTTAATTGCAACAACCACCATTTTATTCTCTATGGTCTCTGTTAAAAAATATATATATAATGTTTGGGGGTTCTAAGTAATTTTCTAGCAAAAAAAAAAAAATTTTAAACCAACAAATGTCAGAAAAAGGTTTAGTGTTTAAGTGGTTAAACTTTTTTCACTTACACAGGAAGTCTATTCCAGTGACAGATTGTTACAATGTTTAGACTTAAAGTGGAGGGCCACCCTGAAAAAAAAAAAAAAAAAAAAAAAAAAAAAAAAATCACCAAAAATCCTACAAAAAAAAAAAAAACATTTGAAAAAGAAAAAAAAATGTAAACTTACCTAAACCCTTGTTGCTAGGCAGTCTTCCTAATCTGCCTCTTCCTATTCCGCGGCGTGTTCTTCTCCTCGGTGAGCGGCCCCGTTGTGTGTTCCCAGAACACCACGGGGCTATTCACAGAGCGCCACGCCGCTCGCGCGTGCGCAGTAGGAAACTGGCAGTGAAGCCGCAAGGCTCCACTGCCCGTTTCCCTTACTTAGGATGGTGGTGCCGGGACCCCAGAGCCGAGGGACGGGTTAGCCTCGGGGGGGGGGCGACATCGCGGGCACCCAGGACAGGCAAGTATCACGCTTTAAGTTCAACTGATAAAGAATGTTGTGATTGTTGGCAGACTGCCCGGTTTTTCTCTTCCTTTCTTTTGAGGGCTTCAGAAGAGCAGAGAGAATTCTTTGCATAGAAAGAAATCGGGAAACACTTTAGTCGAGATCACGAGAACGATCCTTAACAAATTAATTGTGCAGCTGTAAGATATAGATATAAAAATGTAGATTATTTATATCCATCTGAAAAATCAAATCAATCCAGACGGCCGATCTCATTTCTCGAGACCTGAAAAGGCCAGGACAGTAGAAATACCTCTCAAAATGACCCCTTTTTTTGGAAAGTAGACAGTCCAAGGTATTTAGTAGGAGGCATGGTGTTTTGTTTTTTTTTTTAAATTGTAATTTGTCACTTTCTTTGGAAAATGAAAAAAAAAGTAAAAACAAAACAAACAAAAAAACAAAAAAAAACAAAAAAAAAAACAAAAAAAAAAACCACACACCACATCCCACATACTCTTTTTTTTTTTTTGTCACACACTGCAACCAGGGCAATACAGGGTTACCATAGTAACATTGTGCTACTCTGGGGAGGTGATCAAGATTTTAATTATTACTTATAACTTATTTACTGTTAGAAGCAGCCATTTCTACTGAATGAAAATCAATTCATTCAGTGTGTATTGTGATTATCTGTCACTGGCCACAGCTAATCACACAGTACAGATGGGCTGTGATTGGCCCTGTGTGTACCATGTGATCATTGTGACCAATCACAGCGAGCACAACAATAGTCCACAATAAATGGAAGCCATCCATTGTGTACAATGGTCATGTGATCTGCTGCGATTGGTCACAGTGATCACATGGTACCGGCAATGGCCCGGTAGAGTGAGATCCGTCATCGGCATAGCCCAATGGGGCCCACACAAGGTGTGTTCTTTGTAGGACATCCTACGCAGAACGGCTTCCTGCCCGGCCTATAGACAAATGGTGGCCGGGTGGGAAGCAGATAATCATGGCGGTTCTTTTTCTTGCTCACTCGGGGAGATTGAATGCACAAAATCTGTATTTTATACTCTTTTATGATAAGTGTAGCAGAGAGATCAGAGGACATCATACAGATGGAGGACACACGTCAGTCTCAGTATTTTAGTTATCTGAGTGCTAAAGCAACCTTTACATTTTAAAACAATAAACCAAGCGAGCCGTGCCGGAACTTCTAGTTCCATCGAATGAATTCCGCCACCAATGAGCTTCCAGCGGCAGGTCCGAGACGCGCTCTGTCCTCGGAGGAGAAGAAAAAAAAAATCTATAAACATAACAGCGATTGTCCCAGACCTATTCAGGCAGTCTACACACAGACCGATCGGTTTAATCTCAGCATTGTAAAGAAGCGTACAATTCAATCAGTGACTTCTCTACAGCCATGAAGCAGAAACACAATTAAAAGGCGTCGGGAATGCCCCGACCAGAAACGCGGTGGGCGGAGCTTGGCAGAGAGTTCTTAGTGGAGAAGGGGCTGTTGTGCGTTCGATCCGTATGGGGTTTGGAAGTCTCCGGGGATGTTATGCCACGGCGGCTTTTTCCTTATAGGTCGCCATCATCTTCTTAATCTCTGCGATCGCTTTGCCAGGATTGAGACCCTGAAAAGAATTTACAGGAAGATTAATGAAACAATAAAGAGACGGATGGGGCACTATTCCTCCAACCAACAATGGGGTGCTATTCCTTCCCCCAAGACAAAAGATGCACTGTTAACTCCCCATTGACACTAGGACAATTTCTACTCCCATTGCCCCCCCCCCCCCCACACTTTAACTCTGAAGGACAGTAAACTGGCCTTTTGTTTAGAAAGTTTGGAGACCCCGGATCCAGAGAGTGTACCGGCAAATATGTACACGGAATATTCACGAGGACATGTGACTATCACGTAAACAGTACATGTTCCCGATTTGGGAAAGAGGCACAGAGAGTTATGGAACGAGGAGCTTTCCAACATCTAGGCTCGGCTTTAGTATAGGTAAGTATACACTTCGGTTAGAATGGGGGTGGCAGCAGGTTTGGGCTTAGCTCAGATTTGACTATTTCCACTTGAATCCCTCCCCCACATAAGATGGCGGCACACTGGGGCAGTTACCTTGGGACACGTCCTGGTGCAGTTCATGATGGTGTGGCAGCGGTACAGCGAGAAGGGATCCTGCAGTTGTGCCAAGCGTTCCTCTGTGAATTCGTCTCTGGAATCGATCATCCAGCGGTAAGCCTGCAGGGGGGGAGAGATCTGGGGATGAAGCACTGGCCTCCCAGGAATAGACAACCAAAGATTCTTCTTATTTTATAAAAAAGGTTAAACGTGGAGATTGCGGCCATTTTATTATTACCTGCATGAGAACCGCCGGCCCGAGGTACTTGTCCGCATTCCACCAGTAGCTGGGACAGCTGGTGCTGCAGCAAGCACACAGGATGCACTCATACAGTCCGTCCTAAAGAGACACAATCATAGGTCAGACAATCGTAATATTTATACTTCAGAGAGATCTTCATTGTCAGTCCAAGGCAGAGACCACCAGGACCAATAGAGAGGATGATGAGGGTCACTAATGGGGACACAGCCTGCAATAAGACCCGACATGTTCTACCCAGAGATAGGGAGGCACACTAAGGCACGGGCACCAAGGTGAGCCACAATATCATTATAAGTGGCACCCAAAAGACAGTCACTTGGCATTAGGGGTGCAACGGATCAAAAAACTCACGGTTCGGATCGTTCCTCAGATCAGGAGTCACGGTTCGGATCATTTTCTGATCAAAAAAAAAAAAAAACTGCCCCACTGTAATATCCACAATCTCCCTATTGGCAGGGTGTGGCAGGGTATTGCAGGGTATATTGGCAGGGTATGGCAGACTATTGGCAGGGTATGGCAGACCATTGGCAGGGTATGGCAGACCATTGGCAGGGTATGGCAGACCATTGGCAGGGTATGGCAGACCATTGGCAGGGTATGGCAGACCATTGGCAGGGCATTGCAGACTATTGGCAGGGCATTGCAGCAAGGTATTGCAGAGTATTGGCAGGGCATTGCAGAGTATTGGCACTGCTGCCATCTGATCTCTCCCCTCCACTGTACAGATCAGTACACAGAGGGGAGAGAGGAACCGGCGTCATGACATGACACCGGTTTGTTACAAGTGAATGCTCCGTCATTTGACGGAGCGATCACGTGCTAAACGGCCGCCGGGTGTAGCAAGATGACCGCCGCTCCGGAGCTAGGCCGAAGCCGTGGCCTTTCTTATGGCCGAGGCCACAGAGCGCTTCGCGGATCGCGGGTGTTCCATACTGATCAACCTCTGCGGATCGGATCAATGACGATCCGTTGCACCCCCACTTGGCATGTGTGGAGGATTCTCTGGATGGGGCCTTGCTCTGTACAAATAAAGGGTCACTGCCATATATGAGCAATTACAAAGCCTGCCCCCCTCCCCCCCTCCACACCAGTGGCCCACCCACCTCCATGACATTTCATAGAGGCCCTCTGGAGATGTTCAGGTTCCAGGCCCCCCTCTCAGTACCAGCGTAGATTAGCCTGCAAGTGGCAGTCATCCCCTGGGTGAAGAAGCCCACCTGCCTACCTTCTTCCTAGTGAAACCGCTAAATGTGGCAGGTATGAATTGGGCCGATTTGAGGTGTGCAAGGGCAGGAATTTGGGGTGAAGGTGCGTGAACTGGGAGCAATCCGAGAGGGGGTGAAAGAACTGGGAGCGATCCGAGAGGGGGTGAAAGAACTGGGAGCGATCCGAGAGGGGGTGAAAGAACTGGGAGCAATCCGAGAGGGGGTGAAAGAACTGGGAGCAATCCGAGAGGGGGTGAAAGAACTGGGAGCAATCCGAGAGGGGGTGAAAGAACTGGGAGCAATCCGAGAGGGGGTGAAAGAACTGGGAGCAATCCGAGAGGGGGTGAAAGAACTGGGAGCAATCCGAGAGGGGGTGAAAGAACTGGGAGCAATCCGAGAGGGGGTGAAAGAACTGGGAGCAATCCGAGAGGGGGTGAAAGAACTGGGAGCAATCCGAAAGGGGGTGAAAGAACTGGGAGCAATCCGAAAGGGGGTGAAAGAACTGGGAGCAATCCGAAAGGGGGTGAAAGAACTGGGAGCAATCCGAGAGGGGGTGAAAGAACTGGGAGCAATCCGAGAGGGGGTGAAAGAACTGGGAGCAATCCGAGAGGGGGTGAAAGAACTGGGAGCAATCCGAGAGGGGGTGAAAGAACTGGGAGCAATCCGAGAGGGGGTAAAAGAACTGGGAGCAATCCGAGAGGGGGTGAAAGAACTGGAGCAATCCGAGAGGGGGTGAAAGAACTGGGAGCAATCCGAGAGGGGGTGAAAGAACTGGGAGCAATCCGAGAGGGGGTGAAAGAACTGGGAGCAATCCGAGAGGGGGTGAAAGAACTGGGAGCAATCCGAGAGGGGGTGAAAGAACTGGGAGCGATCTGAGGTGTGAAGGTGCAGGAATTGGGGGGGGGGGGGGGGGAGGCGGGCGATGAGGTGTGAAGGTGCAGGAATTGGGGGGGGCGGCGATCTGAGGTGTGAAGGTGCAGGAATTGGGGGGGCGGCGATCTGAGGTGTGAAGGTGCAGGAATTGGGGGGGGCGATCTGAGGTGTGAAGGTGCAGGAATTGGGGGTGGGAATCTGAGGTGTGAAGGTGCAGGAATTGGGGGGCAATCTGAGGTGTGAAGGTGCAAGAATTGGGGGGGGGGGGATCTGAGGTGTGAAGGTGCAGGAATTGGGGGGGGGTGATCTGAGGTGTGAAGGTGCAGGAATTGGGGGGGGGCGATCTGAGGTGTGAAGGTGCAGGAATTGGGGGGGGGGGGGGGGGGCGATCTGAGGTGTGAAGGTGCAGGAATTGGGGGGGGCGATCTGAGGTGTGAAGGTGCAGGAATTGGGGGGGGGGCGATCTGAGGTGTGAAGGTGCAGGAATTGGGGGGGGGATCTGAGGTGTGAAGGTGCAAGAATGGGGGGGGGGGGGATCTGAGGTGTGAAGGTGCAGGAATTGGGGGGGGGCGATCTGAGGTGTGAAGGTGCAGGAATTGGGGGGGGGGGCGATCTGAGGTGTGAAGGTGCAGGAATTGGGGGGGGGGGCGATCTGAGGTGTGAAGGTGCAGGAATTGGGGGGGGGCGATCTGAGGTGTGAAGGTGCAGGAATTGGGGGGGGGGGCGATCTGAGGTGTGAAGGTGCAGGAATTGGGGGGGGGGGCGATCTGAGGTGTGAAGGTGCAGGAATTGGGGGGGGGGGCGATCTGAGGTGTGAAGGTGCAGGAATTGGGGGGGGGGGGGATCTGAGGTGTGAAGGCGAAGGAATTGGGGGGCGATCTGAGGTGTGAAGGTGCAAGAATTGGGGGTGGGAATCTGATGTGTGAAGGTACAGGAATTGGGGGGGGGGGGATCTGAGGTGTGAAGGTACAGGAATTGGGGGGGGGAGGATCTGATGTGTGAAGGTACAGGAATTGGGGGGGGGGGGGGATCTGATGTGTGAAGGTGCAAGAATTGGGGGTGGGGAATGATCTGAGGTGTGAAGGTACAGGAATGGGGGGGGAGATCTGAGGTGTTAAGGTACAGGAATTGGGGGGGGGGGGAGATCTGAGGTGTGAAGGTGCAGGAACTGGGGGGGGGGGGGGGGGACTGGGGCAAGTATACATCACACTATTGTTTACTGACACACTGGTTGTCTAATGTTCACAGATTTGTGCTCTATGTGAACAGGTTGCTGACCCCGATTCTAACCCCTCCCCCATTCCTTACAAAATCAAGAAAATAAATAAATATATATATAAAAAATTTGCCATTAGAGACATTGTAACCATTTGAGGAGAACCCTCTCATTCACAATAGAAGATATGGAAACCATTGGACAATCTTATCCTTTAAACTATAAATAAAACAATATTATTGGGTCTTAGTGGAGTATGATGTTAGGAGGTCTGGCGGTTCCTCCTCATTGGAGTAGAACGAGGAGGTCTCGGAGCTCACCAGTTTGTCGCGGTCCTCCATGGACTGGTAGTATTGCGCCTTCCCCTGCTGGCTCTCATCCTTCTTCTTCAGGTAAGGCTCAATGGATTTA